>JBAIZZ010000430.1:0-69638 GCA_037355905.1 Heliconius aoede
TCTATAAAATACTTTGATTACTTCCTATTCTTTGTGTCGTGCCAACGTCCACTTTTCCATTTATCGCCTTTTTTAAGTCTTAATAAACTTCTCAATCTTGACATATACGAGATATACATCTTCCTTTAACTAGAATCTAGTTAAATCAAATATTATATATATATATATATATATATATATATATATATATATATATATATATATATTGTGAAATTTCGTCATACGATATACGGTATAAATCAAATCAACCCCGATTGCGGTGGAAAGGCCACCTAAGGCAAGATGTCAATATATCAAGATGACAGATCATTTGTCTAAGCGAGGTCATCCATAATAGATAACTAATTGCTCGATAACTAATGATGTACATTCTTAGCTGGATAATAAGTTTGTTATTTATCAACAGCGGAAAGTGGAGAACGGAGAGTATGAACACTAGGTTGCCTTGCCTTCTATATGCGGGATACAGCATGATCAAAAGATAAAACTATTTTTGTAAATTCATCATAATTATAGTTTAATGGAAAGTATTTTTTATAGTATAGGTTTTATGTACAAATTTCGTACAATATATGACAAAAACGAAACTTCATATAATTCATCCTTTGATCGCTTTGACTTAAAAGTTTAATTTTGTTCTGTCCTCCAAGGGACTGTAAGCTTGCATATTTGACATAATTTCAGCTTGAGTATACTAAGTCACAGACTCTTGATAAAAATGGTATTGACCGACAGACCGATAGACGAAAGTGTGTTCACTTTATACAATGTTCTCTTTGTCTATCCTGCTGTATGCGAGCTTTTTCCGAGAAAAGCTGGTTTTTTCTTCATATTAAAAGAAATTCCGGATTTCGTACTTCCAAAGAAAAAACGAAACCCTTATATGTAATTCTGGCCGTTTTTTTATTATGTTATCGCGTCACATAACTTGCCTAGCTTACAGTGAGCGGAACGTGACGCATAAATAGTTTACTCAACTTAAAACATCAATCACGGACACATTGTAAAACAATTTCCAAGAGAACTACTGATACAAGCCAGTAATGACAGCTATAAACGCTCCCATAATTACGTGGGTCGAGACGCTTAAGGACATACTAAAGTTATCTAATCGAGATTTCTTAGAACTTTAAAGACTCATACAAAGTCACATTTAAATCTTTTAGATGCAAACTTGCTATAGAAACAATTATATATAATTATTGACTACATTTTTTTTTTGGTTTTAGTCCTGTCAAAATAGTTGTAGAAAATATTATATTTTTTTTAATTTCACCCTGTATTACTTCTATGGCAGGGTAGGCAGAATGTAAAATTGTAAATTAAGATAAAAAATAGTAGTTTTATTGCCTCGAGAGAATTGAACCCTCAACTACTTGCGTTATCAGCCACAACTGGCCACTCAAATTTAACACAAATATAATAAAGTAGGAACTAACAAATATTAAATGATATTAGCGTTATATATTTAATATATTTCATAATTAATAAGCCTACCCACTAGTTAATGACCACAAACAACCGTAGCGAACGATAATTATCCAGTTTAATTGAAATATTCTAATAATTAATATCACTAAGTCACTTTGAAGAGAATATGGCTTGAGGGCCGCAGTTAGCGGCTCCGCGACTGTAAGGCGATAGGCGTCTGCAATCTATTTAATGGGGCACACCCACGTTTTATGTCTTTTTTTTTACCCTAGATGATAATACCATCTCATCTTATGAAGTCGTTTGCTTCACTTCTCAAGGGAGATCTTTTATTAAGTGACGTAGCTTCGCAACTTCCCTGCAGCGCTTATACGAATATAATACGAATTTTGTTCTTCTGTCGCAGAATATGAAGTTACACTTATATGGAGCTGACATTTCATGTCATAAATTTCCAATTTTCTCACTAGCCCCCGAACGTATTGAGGCAAGCGAGATGGGATAGGGTCGATAAGGGTTCACGTCATTGAAGAAATAGATCAATCACATCTTAGACGAACCTAAGTGTTGTCAGATGTAACGACAGTATATTTATCCACATATAGTATTTGTATGAAAATATATTAAATAGTTTCTATTTTTGAGGCGCAGTGGGCAATAGAGTGTTCTGTCACTCAACACGCAATACCTGAAGAATTCAGCGGACGGAGTGTTTTAATACAAGTTCTCTCTGCCTACGCTGTTGCGTGCTGAATACAGCGTTGATTTTTATTTTCTATTTTATCCACCAAAAAGTACGATAAAAGTAAGCACAAACCCAAAAATAAAGTAATTGATTAAATTTTAAAGCATTTCCATGTTAAATTAGACCGATATTCACGAAGTTCCCCTTCATATAAGAAAATAGGTAAACCGTGGCGGTACACAGTTTATCTTAAAAAGTTTCGTGCACAGCCACGATCAAGTTTCACATTATGAGTTGTAGCGTCGCATAATTTATCGGTGGTTTCTTAATAAAATATCTCCAATATATTATATATATATAAGCTTCTTAGCGAACTTATTCTGACGCGATGGAGTGGAAGAAACAACATCCTTGCCAAAACTACTAAACTTTCTTGCATCCTTTCTTTTTTTGTTAGAAATACATTTACAAAATTGTAGTTCATACATACTCGGAGAAAACAACTACTAAAGTTTTGTCCGTATATATAATAGACAGTGTGTGCAGACGAACAATAACTGGGTCTGACAATCTGTATGTCGTGTGGAAACGAAAAAATATTTCAAGAGATAATATTTTTAAGCAAGTTTTCACATTTTATATCACTTTTCTCTTTATATCATAAAATTCACAACGGGACTTTAAAAATATTTTCATGTGAAATTGTGTAGCTTGGTTCTTGTTTTTTAACTTAACGCTGTATCCATGTGAATTCCGCACCTTGCAGCACCGCACGGTAAGCAGCGGAAACCTATGGCTACGACACTACGTTTCTATTAAGACACTATATTTCTATTAAGACACTACGTTTCTATTAAGACACTTCTAGTTCCCTTTGTCCGCAGAATTCTTGTGACATTGCGTATAAAGTCAGAAGGCGGAGCTCAACGCCGTGTTTTGCTTTGTTACCAGTGCGAGGAAATGAAAATATAAAAAATAATGGCAATTGAACACAACTTGTTGCGTTTACAGCCGAACTCAAAAGCAAATATGTAAATTGTAATTGTGAAAAAAAAACGCTTAATTAATTTGCAGTTTGACTAGTGATGTAACAAACAGTATTACATGAAACACGAGTTATGGTAATGGATGGAGTTTGAATAAACAATGACTGACACACTCCGATACGATCAAAATGTGTTTAAAAATTCTAATTGAATTCAATTTTATGCTGGAGGTGAAAAAAACGTCGATTTGTCGGTGAAAAAAACATAGCTATAAACACAGTTAACTGAAACTATTCTGAGGCCATCGTAGCGCTGAGGCTGACGCGTCGGGTGGGCGTTCGATTCCCACTTGAGGGAATAATTTAATATTTAATAATATATTAATGCTGTATTCCACATACAGCAGGGTAGAGAGAGGAAACGCTTATACTAGATATATTATTCATAGTGCAAAATTATTGTACCAATTATCACTTATTCATGTAGAAATAATGTACCAGAAAATATCTTACAATTTCTAATTTGCAACACATAAATCAAACCACACCTGGCTGAGTTATGCTCAATCATCTCTGAACCATTATGGTGCAATCTACTCCAGGATTAAATATTACAAGTGAGGAAAATGCCCTTTGCCGATATCAGTATAACGTGTGAAATAGACTTTGATCGATGATACCGTTTCCTAGAATTCACACTTCTCGTTCGTGTTATGTCACTAGTACTTTTAAGTGGTTGGCACTACGAATATATTATGTGAAAAGAAAAGAAAGATTATGTGGTGAAAGGAATTGCAGGGTAGGTTGTGAGAAATATAAATATTTTAATTTTTTTAATATTTTAAAGCGCTTTTATTTTTATTTTACATTATATATTGAGATTAATTTATTATTTATAAATGTATTATTTATATATTTAGTAGTAGAGTGAATTCATTAATTTATTTTGCGATATCCAACGCCTTAAGGTCACTGTTTGTACATATTCTTTTACAAATAAAAGTTACAAATAGTCTCTGATTTCTTTTTTGGGTGTACAATAAACAGTTTATTATTATTATCATAAGACTTTAAATTGAAAATATAAATTATAGAAGTAAACCATTACATAAAATTGGAAACGAAATAGTCTTTCTAATTCAAAGATCGAGGTATTGCCAATATTAGTATTAATATTTTTATTCATATTATATTAATATTTTTAAAACATAATTATATAAACGATGATATAATAACTAACTAGAGGATATCCGCATTTAAATGTCGGGCTTATCCTTATTTTTCATCACCATTCCCACAAAAAAGCATTTTGTAATTAACATCAGGGCGAAAATGAATACAAATGCTCGAAATATATAAGTGCTTATGTCCATTATCAAATTGAACTAAAAGACTACAACGGGGGACCTTTTTTTATCTAAAAACAATATAAGGGAACGTACAAAAAGGTGCTTCACTGAAAGAAGAAAAAATACAATATCCTTAGAAAATCTTCTATCTCGGTGAAACGAAGGCTGTATTCGCGTTGCAGTAATCGCCTGTGAGATTAACTTTTCCGGAACATAAAGTTGCCCTCTTTATATTAAATTATTCTGAAAGTTTCAGCGAGAACGAGGAGAACCGCAGAAATCAGTCAATGCTAATTGATTGATGCTGCGTTTCACAGCAGCGTGCGGTGTTTATGTAATAATTTGTTATTATATAATAATATCCGCATATAGCAGGTTGGGCAGAGAAAACTTAGTGTTAACACTCTGTGGAGTCGTTACTAGGGAGAAGAAATTAAAATTATCTCCTCGTATAGAAATCGAATCCACAACCTTTCGCAACTGTAGCCACACATTTGTGTCTTTACGCCACGACTTTCATTTTATTACACTTCTTACTATTTTTAAAGCTTTAATAGAGACCTTCTACTCTTAAACTGAACTTACAAACAAGTTTATTTGCATTATTAAGCAATTTGTCATTTGTCACTCAGTAAACACCACAATAATAAATAGCGTCAAGAAAAAAATATATTAAAATAATTATATTATTTATTATACCATTCTAAATAGAAATGCCATAGAAAAAAAAAGAGTTCGCCTCAAATCGACATTAATAATACAAAACCGGCCTAGAGCGAGTCTGACGCCTACGCTATGACTCCAGAATTATTTAGAAAATGGGGAACATAAGTGTCTTAATGGAAACAGAGTGTCTTAACATTAGGATTCCAGATTCCTTCTGCCTAAAATAATGACTTCACTTACCCACGTATCAATAAAACACGCCCGCCTCTTTTTAATTTACTAAAGTAGTCACGATTGCCTACAATTTGATGTGGCTAAATAAAACAACGACGATAAAAGGAATCGTCGAAGATTAACAGCCATAATCAAGGAGTTGGGCGAGAATTACAGGAGTTTTTATGTTTTTTATATATATATTTTCAGCTTCATACTGTGTCCCGCTTGGTAGACAGAGGGATCCTAGTGATAAGGCACTTCACTCCCGAATTTCCACCGAATTCTGGGTGGTATTAAGTGTTGAGTTACGGACCTCAACGCCCTCGACTGTCCCGCCCCGCTTAGTCTAGAGCGAAGAAATCAAAATATGAAATATTTAATTTTCTCAAATGGGAATCAAACCTGTCGTACCTCTATATATCTTATGTTGCTGAAAATGGCACTCATCAATCAAGACGACGTTAATACTCTGATACTAACAGCGAAGAGAATTCAAAGTTCCATAATATCATGGGATAACACGCGCAGATAGTATCTCTCATTCGAATAATAAAACGTTATGTGTTCGTCATTGTCGTCATATCAAATGGATGAGGAGAGGCTCGACTCTAATGGGTTCTTCTCGGGTTAATTTCGGTTCATTTGACGGTTGGAAATATTCACAAGTTTTCAACTGCGTACAAACGAGCTTAGCAATACTTATTATTGTACTCGTTAAATTTAATTGAAATTATAATTAAGTATTAATTTTAACTTATCAATTTTAATTAATTTTAACTAACTGGAAGTGTATTGAAACGTAAATAGTTGTTGTGGATTTATAGTTATATATATTATAATTTATAGATTTCATAAGTAGATTTTCCATTCGGTTGCTACATTTATGAACCAATTTACATCATAATTTTTCATTCGGCTTGGCAAAGTTAATTGTATTTTAAAAGCAGATGCAAATTTCAAATACTTTGTATATACACCGACTATTTTAAGAGTTCTGACCCAAGTTAGGTGATTTTTTTTGTTTGATGGGAGCTACCTCTTATTTGATCCCCCATAAAATTTATTTAGTTGCATTCGATAGTTTTAATTTTATTAACACTTTTGTTTCCTTGGACGATGTATTTTTTACGATTTTTAATCATTTTCATTTAAATTGAATTCATTTATTAACTCTACCAATTTCAAATCTGGCAAATACTAATAACAGTAGTATATTGACATTAAATATATATTAGTTAAGGCAGTATTTTAAATAAAATTTATATTAAGTTATTAAATGCTTTTTAGTTCTTTAAGTCGGTTCTTTTCAACGTAGTTTTTTTTTAATTCTATAAATATTTGTTGACGTAAAACAATATATGTTAAAAAAGTTATATTAGAAACTTCAATTATCTTAACAAACAAAGTAAACAAAATATTTATTAATTAAAATGTTCTTATGAGGAAAAATAATAATGTGGAAACAAGTCCATCGAAAGTTGTATTCGTGTATAAAGATAGAAGTTAATTTAATTAACAAGTTACTTACAAGACCCTTACTTAAAACAAACTCCGTTTTATCCTCGTTTACATAGTTACCGAAATATTTCTTTTAATAAAGTACAGTAAGTTTTTTAAAAAAGTCCGTCATGGCGCCGAGGCACAAGCATGTGATTGCACGGCGGTTGTGGGTTTGATTTTAAGCATTGAAAATAAAATTAAATAATAATTAATTCTCCTGAGTAGGATGAATTTTCGATTTCTCGTTCTCATACCAAGGCAAAAGCGCAAAGTTGAGTTCCACCACTCAACACCCAATACCTTAAATGTAAAGAACGGAGTTTCTTAACACTAAGTTTTCTGTGCCTACCCTGCCACATGCGAGATACAGCGTGAAGCTAAAAAAAAGAGAAAAAAAAAATGCTTTAAACAAACGCTTTTCCAGCAGTACATATGAACACCGTTATTTACCCGGAGAATGTGTACTAAACTTGAGCCAAGAATTTCTTCTCGGTGGATACATTGAAATAGTTGTATGTCATTACAAATAGTTCACCCCCCCTTTACATTCTTTCTGGCATCGGAACATGCTAGTGACCCAGTTCTTTCGCAATTTACAGATTCTTGTATGTAAACACAGCAATAAAGGCTCATGGACGTCTTAATTCCTGCTCTTGCATGATACTCTAAAATTATTACCAGAATTTCGCTACATTTAAATGTTGCGAAATTCTGGTAAAATTCGCATATTTGATAATTGTTGATTTAGTAAGTAGTTTCTGTTATGTATATATATATACTCTCTTTTATTATATGTTTTAACAATTTCTTATAAATAATTTTGAATTTTTATCAGTCTACTCTTTGGCGTTGTGGTACAGCGTGCTAATGTAAACAGGTCCGTTGTGGGTTCAATGGGAAGTGGGTTCAGTCCCGTCGGAGGTGGGATTCCACATTGAATTATGTAATATTTTTTCAATAAGGCAAAGGCAATAAGGCAAAGGCGTGGCTTTGGGTTCTATAAAACTCAGCGAAAAGTGGGAAACGGAGAGTATGAAGAGATAAATGTATGTCCCTCTAACCACATATAGACATAATAGAGACACTATACACTATACTAACTATCTAACAATACGTGAAGTGTTTATGTTTTTATTATTGACCGTTTCGTTAGTTTCCATTAATCTTCATATTATTTTATACAAAAAGGAAAACACTGAAGCAATTTTCACAAAAAATATTATAATAAACTTTTTTAGTGTCACTCTGTGTCCCGCACACAGTAGGATAGGCAGAAGCAATCTACCACTAATCTCTTTATTCTCCATTTTCCAACCGATTCTGTCTATTTAATTTCTTCGAGGGAATCCAAAGCTCAATCTGTCTCGTTCACAGTCACACTTAATGCTGGCCTCGCCTCATATATTTTAAAATATATACATTTTACCTCAACATTACATTTATCTGAGACAAATTAGTTTACATTGAACGCGTACTACAATATTTCATACACTTACTTACTTCCCTTTGACAGATAAGACAATATAAACTGAAAGTTCTTGTTAGCGCGATTAACAAAATAAACTGTTTTCTATTTAGTATTCACAGTGGTTACTTCGTTGTTATTCAAAGGGTGGATGGAAATGAAATATGGAGTGTCCTCCTTGCATTTTGAACGCGAGGTGACGCGGCGATATCCTTGGCATTCGTTATTGAGTAATGAATATGCCTCATGCTTAAAGGTTAAATTGAACGTTTAAAATACCTCTTGTAGAGTCGCACAATGTCATGGTGAGTGAAATATTTAATTTGGTGTTTTCATCTCTTCGCTCTGGTATAGAGGCGGAGTGCGGTGTTGAGTTGCGTCACTCAATACTCTATGCCTCAAGAGTTTAATTTGAAGTTTGGAACGGATGTGTCATAATGAGAACGAAATCTCTTAATAATAATTTTCCAGGTTCCCTTTGCTTAGATTGCTTTATTCGGGATGCTTGAAGCAAAAAAAGGTATAAATTATTTTAATATTCTCTATCTAATAAGACAGAGCGCGTTGTTAAGTTACGTCACTGAACACATAAGTCGTCAAAAATTTGACGGAAAATATTCTGTAACATTGGTATATAGCAAGTAACAATCGTTTTTTCATTTAAAAACAGATTTAAAACGATAATTATACAAAACTGGAACGAACATGAAAATCTAAGGAAAAACCTTATATTTAAATTAAATTAATTACCGTAAATATTAATTATAATAAACAATTTAAAGCCCAAAAATACTTAAAGAAAAGGAAAATGAAGCGAAAACCAATTTTAAATTATTATTTGTTTTCATATATTAAATACCGTTTATTGAACTCGGTTTATTGGGTTATCTTTCATAGTAACTTATTACAGTTTATAGATATATTTTTTTCAGCTTACGCTGTTCCCATCATATAACAAAGTGAGTCTAGTATTAAGACACTCTGCTCTCCACTTTTCACGGAATTCTGGAAACATTGCCAGTTGAATGGCGGAACTCAACGTCGCGACACCAGTGCGAAGAAATGAAAATGTAAATTAAAAGTGAGGATCGAACCCACAAGCTGTAACCTGTAACCAACCTGGCACTGTAAAATAGCTTTCGAGTTACACGTATTCATCTTGTGTATATATTTCTGTATACTTGGCTGTTTACAGTAAGTTTAAAGAAACTGTACTATTACAATTTAGTTGGACTATTATTTTCTATCTATTATTATCTATCTTATGAGATACGAAATTATATAAAAAAGAGGGATTGAAATATGTTTTTTTTTTGTTTTAATATATTATTAAATTAAGGGTTAAAATTGTAAACATCACAAACTACAATTGTCGCATACAAAACTAAAGCGCTATTGTGTGTGGCAGCTCTCATTTAATATTAATACGATGTTGGGACAAAATTTAAAGCTCTGGCTAACAACTTGTCAAAGCTGAAGTGAATAGAATGAATGACCTGACGAGAATTCAACGAAATTTGTTTCTTAAGAATGAAAATAAGATTATAGATTCTTTTTTTTAATTAAATTTCATTTTAAAAGCTTCACGCTGTATCACGCACACAGCAGGGTTGGTAGAGGGATCCTCGAGTTAAGACATGCCGTTCGCCACTTTACGCAGACTCCCTACTTTCCGCCGCCGCCGCCTGGAGGTTGAGTGGCAGAACTGAACGCCGCGCTTTGCCTCGACACCCGAAACTCATCGGCGGAACTCATCGTCGCACTTAAATATCATTACAAAATGTACACAAAATAAGATATAGAAAATTGAAAACAAAGTACAAATAAGATACTAAAGAAAATTTATAGTCAAACAAGCTCTAGACAATAGCAAATTATTACTTGAGACTTTATATATCATTTCGTTAACAAGTTAAAAGGCCTTTGACGACATTGTTGTGAACAAGAGGCTGCCTTAATGCAAGCATTGATTTATCTCATCCATAAAATATTTAGTGGACGATATTACGACTAGACGTAAAAATATTTAAATACGTCGTTTATTCGTCAAATACAACATATCATAATTAATTACATTTTTTTTTATTTCATAAATGAAATAGTATGAAATACGTTTAAATTATTTTTATTAAATTTACTAGAGACTTAAACGCGACTTCGCTAGCTCAAACTTGTTTTAACATTTTTATTTCAATAAAAAGTAGATTGTGAAAGTATACCAAGTTTTATGATGATATGTTAAGTAATTTTGGCGTGTAAGCGTAATAAACAAACCTCCTTACAATATAATATTACAAATATAAGTATAAAAAATGCAGTTTTAAAAACAAAAGATAAATGAAAATTGAGCAACCCCCCACCCCCCCCACCCCTTGAGCCGTAAATAGATAATATTAAAAGCAAACCAGTATTCTATTAAAAGACAAAAGCACAAGATAAGATAAAAGATCACAATTTCACATTTGTAATATATATGAATCTCATTTTGAAGTTTTCAATTATAGCGTTATTGAAAATTGTACTTTGCAGTTAAAATATTTTTTCCTGAAATCTTTATTATTAATTGTTATTGCCAAAAACAATACCATTGTCTCGCTGTTAAAAGCTTTTAATAAAAAATAATATTGAAATAAATGTTTTCAAAATGTGAGGCCCATCGTGGCGACTAGTAGGGCGTTCGATGCCCACTCGACAAAATGAAATATTTTTGCTTAAATTTATATTTCCATTTCTTCGTTCTGATGTCGAGGTAAAAGCGCGGCGTTGAGTTCCTCCTCTCAACATGCAATGCCTCCAGAATTCGACGGAAAATAGTGAACGGAGTTATCTTAACACTAGTTTCTCTCTACCTATCATGTTGTACAGGATGTCCAGATGTAGCATGAAGATGTTTTTTTAATGTCTTAATCCACAACTATAGTACTATGCTAATAAGCTAGCTATAATCCACATATGTATATAGCTTTATTAGTAAATAACTATGAAATGAAGAAAGGAAAATAATTTGTAAAAAGATAAGATAATTATTTTTTATTTCAATTTACAGACTATTTGTTAATGTGGCAGAAATATTTACATCTCAGGTGAAGTCGTCGAAATACTCGTATTTTATAAAATTTCGATAGAGTTAGTCCTTTTTGATTTTACCAAATATATACGCGGCAGGGTAATAAAAGTAACCGACCGTGATATGGAGTGAAATTTTATTTGGAATCAATGGTGCTTACATAACAAAATCATACAGGAAGTTTAAGCTCATTTTTAAGGGTTGATACTAAAGAGACGGAGCCTACGAGCACATAAAATTTTAAATTGTATTTTTGTTTATTTTTCGTTTATATTTACTTTTTTTGGAGTACGTCGTGGCGCAGAAACGCAAGTATACGACTGTAAACGCATTGGTCGTGAGTTCGATTTTCATTCGGGGAAATAAAATGTTTCATAAAATTTAATTTTCTACGCTCCGATAGTGAAGAAAACACGCGGGATATTTAACTTAGTTTAGGATAGTTGTGTATTAGTTAAAAGAAGCAGTTTTGGATGTATATTGTATACTTAACGAACATAATACGTCAAACTCTTATCAACGATACGCGTAACTGGAAGAATCTTCTGTTTTATAAATTTCAAAAATTTCGTTTAGTTATTATGATGGGATGGTACTTGATTCTGAGCATTGAAGTGACACAAAGAAAGACGACGCGAGGCTAGCGAGCCCAAGTATACACGATCGTACAGCCACCTCGTGATGTCATACATTCAGATCGTTCAATATCTAAAAAAATTTCGAGGATACCTTAAAAATAGAAAGAGATTATGTCTTCCTATTTTTGGAAATATCAATTACAACATACATTTGTTCGGATCAGAAAATATAAAATTCGTGTTATTTTTAATGACAAAAAATATAATTAATATAATGTCAAAAAATGTTACGCTTAATTTACTTAATTTATTTTTGTCGATGGTAAACTTCGTAAGACGTTTTTAATATAATGATAGAGTTGATTGATGAGAGCAGTTTTTTTTCAATACTCCTTTAGAGAAGACACAGCAGGCTATATAATCTATCAAGATTACACGATTTAAGAAATAATTATTTATAACATATTTTTTTATTTGTCAAATTTGTATTTTAATTTTTATTTTTACAATCTATAAATCACTTATAATAAATAGTAAATGCCGATTATATTATTCGTAAAATAAAATGTTAGATAGGCAGAGAAAATCTGGAATCAAATTATTTCGTTCTCCATCTGAATTTGGACAATTGTGTATTGAATTTGTGACTTTACTATATAGTTTTTAGAGGAATTTACAAAATCAGCCACGCTTTGCCTAGTTACCAATAAATATTAAATATGTCTTTTCCCTGAATAAGAATCAAACCGACAACCTATCGCATTTACATTCACACGCTTGTGCCCATACGACTGGCCTCAATCTTTATATATATTTTTTTGTTTTTTATAATATATATAATAAGAAAAATTGCAAGAAATGAAAAATATATCAAATTGTAAGTTAAGATTAACATTAAAGTTTCATACTTCTCCATTGGACGTTCGGTCATTTACAAGAATACGGGACAGCAGTAAAACACGAAACTTGCTTCAAATATTGGCAATATTTTCTCATAATATTCTAAAGTTTGTATCAGAGATGCTGGAGTAAGGGAAATAAATTTCAACACTCGTTAACTTTAATAAGTCAACTTTATGAGTAGACATTAATATTTACTTAGTTTGTCGGTATTTATATATTTTTGAATAAAATATTACAAATTGAAAATTTTGTTTCACGATGAATTAATGAAAAGGGGTCTAACGCGGAATTATTTTAACGACAACAGCAAGACAACTTTTATTAATGATGGAGCTCGTCCTAAAACACTATATTTTTTGAATCAGGTTGAATTTTCTATATTTTGGTATATAGTGATCATTTTCTCTGTTTCGCTTCTACGTGCAACTTTGTAATAACAGAGGGTTATTACTTTTTACGCTACGCCAATTGGCAAACACCAAGTTTGATTTAATCCAGGAAAAACATATATATAAAGTGTATACAATACATACATGGAAAATGTGTACTTTATCTTAGTCTGATAAATTTTGCCATAAAATCTCCCAAAATTTAAAAAACAGCCAAAAAAGTAACTATTTACACAAAAACTATTAAGACCACAAAAATACTAGTACATGAGTAATAGAAAGAATAATTATTCTGAAATAATTGAAAGGAATTAAAGATAAAATGATATCTGTCTCGACGGCACTTGGTATTTTAAAAGCATTTAATTACACTTACTCCCACACGAGTCTATGACATATTTAATGTTTTAATTTGTTCGCCCTGGTAATGAGGCAAAGTGCGGCGTTGAGATCTGCCATTCAATTCGACGCAGAACAGCCCTCTGGAATCGGAGAAAGGAGTGAAATGGGAGTGTGAAATGGGAACGGAGAGTCTTAACTGTGAAGCTGAATAAAAAAATTACTACATATTATTATATATTATTTCTTACTACCCGTCACGCCGTGGCATAACAATTTTAAAACAACGAGTTACGATAATTTTTTTTGGTATTAACTAGACGATAAAGTTGAAATTGGATACCGGATCAAGTATAATATCCGACGTACGAGTTAAAATAATATGATGGAGTAAGTAAACAGGAGCGACCCCTACCGGACTGGACGGCGAACTTCGATGAGAAATTGCGTACAATTCGTTTATGTTGGAAAAATATTGAACAGACTTCATACTTTTCAATATTCCAAGTTAAATAATTGAACAAATAAATTATCGTTCATTTTATGCTATTTTTTTGAATTAATAGCTAGCGATGTAGCTTATGATTTCGTTTGCGTGAAGTATAAAACTTAAAGCTTTGTTTTCTCCTTTCTTTTCAATGTTTTGAAATTGAACCCACAACCGTCGCGTGTCAAGCACATCTCTGTGTCACGAAGGACTAATAAACACCACTCAATATCATACAATCTTCATGTTATGAAAAATACTGGAAATGTATAATATCCGGCATGGACATGGAGCTGAAAAAAATCTTTTGAGGAAAACAAATGGAATCCGCGTTAAAATAACATTTATTCAAAAAATCAGGTTTGCAAGAAACTAATAGGTATTTTTATTCACACATTTTCTTACTATTTTTTCCAGAAAAAGAACCTACTGATAGTTCACCTTCATCTTGGCTCTTTTAGATAAATTGCGTTGTGTGTGTGGAAACCCACTGTCGCCCTTTTTCTAAGCAAACAAGAAAACCTTTAAATACCTAATAAATATATATTTGTTTTGTCAAGTAGAGTTTCAATATTTACTTAGTATTGTTTTAATAAAATGAAAATAATACACATATTTTTCGTAGAATGTGTTAATTGTTAATTGAATATTGAGATAATCATTTACATATACAGAAAGCAATTATATATTTTAAGAGCACTTAGAGCATTTTCAGGCAAATTTTCGTGACATTGGCAGAACTCAACTCTGCGCTTTGTCTTTTATCATAGCGAATTCTTACGAGCTGAACATATATTTTTCAGTTTCACATTGTATCCCGCGTGAAGCAGCGTAGGCAGAGGGAGGCTAGTGTTAAGATAATTCACCCGTCACTTTCTATCGAACTCTGGAGGCATTGTGTGCTGCCTGGCGGGCTTTGCCTCGACATCAGAGAGATGACATCAAAATATTTCATTTCCTCGAGTGACAATCGAACCCACGAACCATCACGTTTACAATCACACCCTCGCGCCTCGACTGGCCTTTACACCATTTGGTATATTATTTAAAGAAATATGATATCTTCAATGTGGCGTAACTTAATGCGTGTATTATACGTGAAAGGAGCTTGAACACGTAGACGTGAAGTATTATATAATATGTATTTCAAAAGATATGTCTCTCCTCTTTATTGGCTGAATTCCCAGTTTCATTTTTACTCTGGAACTCTTTATAGCGTATGTCTTGTTTATAAAGTGTGACAGGGCTCGTATACTTTTTGTTTATCCTGTGGAGTGATATGTCGTTTTGTTTTAGCGACACCCACACAGTGTAAAGCTTTTAGAGTCAGCTTTTATATACTTGCTTTTATTTTTATAAGATATTGTATTTAATACCTTACATTTTGTATATTGGCGCTGGAATAAAGTGAAAATAAAGTAATAAACTTTTTTTCAGTTTCACGCTGTATCCCGCATTTACTGGAGGTATTGAGTGGAGGAACTTAATACCACGCTTTGCTATAACACCGGTGTAAAGAAATGAAAATATAAAATATTCCATTTTATTGAATGGGAATCGAACCAACAACTTGTCGCACATACAGTACACACGCTAGTGTCCCTGAGCCACGACTGGCCTACTATATTGAGTGTGGATTTTTATTTAAAATCCTGTTCGAAATGTTAATCATATATTTTGTTTTTTTTTTATTTATTTATCATCTGTAAATAAAAAAATATATTTTAACTTTATTACTTTACTTACATTTAAAATAAATAAGAAATATATGTTGTATTTAATACAATTGTAATAATAAATTGTTATTCGTCAAAAAAACTCGCGTACATTGAACATATTAGATGTTTTCTAGAATGTTTCATCTCAAACGAGCATTAACCTAAAAACATCTCGCTCTCCTTGGTCGGGGATTTGTGGTTTCCCTACACCGTTATTATTTTAGACCTTTCAAAAGACTTTCTGCTTTCATTTAACTTTGTATCGTTATCTTATCGCTTTTATGGCCAGATTTTAGTAAGTTATGTTTTCTCTATTCAAAAATATTTTGTTTGACAAAGTTTTAAGACGTTTTATTCCATAATGTTTACCGTAAAGTGTAATAAAATAAGATGAATCCTGAATTAATTCAAAGTAAAAAGAATATTATGACACTTACGTCTGGTTATATTATGTACTAGTAAGGTCTTATAGTACTTAAAGTACTTATAGTAAAGTATCGAAAGTGAACAGTCGCTTATGTTTTTATTGCTCTTTTAAACTAATAACTAATTAATGATTTTTTTATTAAATAAATCTTTATTTGTAACTTTTTCACTTTGAATAATTTACCTAGGGACCATTGTTTTCTTTTTTATGGTAGTAATAGAATACTACACTGTACACGGTATTACACTCACAGTAAAAATCGAACGTCTCTGTACCAACACGAGTGTGTTAAATTTATTTTGACACTACAATTAGTGTCCCCATCAGCCACTGTGAGCACGTAGTGTCCAAGTGTCTGGTTTAGTTGAAATATACGAACATGTTTGACATTTTCAATACACCGCAACGTGCACAATGAACGTATTACATTATCACCAGTCCGTAAGTCAGTAGGTAGGTCACTTACAGAGCTGTACAAGTGTCAATAGCACATATATTAATGTCTGACATTAATGTCAGAATTTTAAATTATTATTATTTTTTTAAATTTAGTAAATAAAAGTTCATATTATTATCTGATTGTTATCATATTGATGAAGGAACAGTCAAATAGGTTCAGTAATATTTGAATCCAATACACAAAAAACTATACACAAAACCTCAGTATCCTTCTATAGAAATTAAAAGAAAATTAAAAGAATTCAAATGTAAGTTAGCTATAACCTTTTATTTTACAAATAGAAAAAAAAAAACAAAAGAGAGAAAGAAAGAAAAGTTTATTTTTTTCACTTTAACATTATGGGAGCCAATTAATATTTTTTATAACTTTTATGTGCAGAATTAGATTTTTTTATCCTTGTATTGATATGTTAAATAGATATGATGTAATATTCTGAATGGGGATCGACCCCACAACCATCGGGTTTATAAGCGCACGCTTGTGCCACTGCGCCACGACAGACACTACTTTTTAGCATATTCAAATAAATATTTTTTGACCTTAAAAAAAGGAAAAGAAGCTTTAGTTTGTTGTTCTCATAACAGTCCTTTATTTGTCCCAAGAGATGCGTGAAATAGAATTAAATGAACAAATATCGATAAACCATTTCAATATATGAACACGTTATTTGAGTCCCTAAAAGATGAAGTTATTTTCAATAATCTCCACGTTCCAACACTAAATCTAACATTTGTTCATTCATAATATATCTTGTTCAACGATAAAACACGAAAATCATGAGGGAAAATGTATTTTTGAATAGAATCCAATCACCACAGGCATACACAGTACGTGACCTTTTCTATCAAACTTATAGAAAGGTGATAAAATGGTTGTAGATGTTTTTTCTTGTTCTGTCAGAAATATGGCGGTGTTAAGTTGCGACAACCTATAAATATTTTGTATAATATTTCATATATCACATTAAATGTATGTATGTATATATGGTAAGATCTCTCTCTCTCTCACTTTCTTCCAAGTAAGTAAAAGTTTTTAAATAAATTCTAGATTTAAAAAAATCTGTCACATTAAGAAAATATATACCTAAAGTCGTGTATATGCATATATTTAGTATTTTTAATCGTTTTCTTTAGCATTAAAAACAATACTGAAAATCTAATATTTTTTACATATATTATATACTTCACTCATCGATGTATTCTGATATACTTTCTACATTTTATTAAGAAGAAATGAAAATATTAATAAATAACAATTCAATTACCCAAGTGGGAATCGAACCAACAACCATCACATTGCAGTCACACGAATATGCCACTGCACCGCGACGACCTTATACTTCATAAATATTTCAATAAATAATAGAAACAAGCTTACTTGCTTACTTATAGTGAACAATGTTCTCTCGAATTATCATCACATTTCTTCAAATATATACGAAAGAAATAAACATTCAATATTTTTATATTAATCAAATATACATATACAATAGATATACGATTCTTTAACATCCATTACTGACCTCCTAAAATTAATTAAAATGTCTCCTGTCACAGATGGTCGGTTATATATTTTATGAATAAATAATTTAATATCGTCAAATTATTATTAAATTGATATAAAAAAATCTACAATTCAATATTAGAAACTGAAAACATTTTTTTTTTGCTTAAAGTAAGTATATAAGTGTAAAGTTTGTCGTATCTACATAATATCATATATAAATATTAGTCACTATTTAGTTTAAATCAAAAATCATTGTTTATTGTCAGAAAGAAAAACATATGAATATATATTTATATGTAAAGTTGCGACTGCTCTTATAACTATTTACAATTTTAAAACAAACAGAAATATATGTAATAGTTAAAATTAATGATATTATTTTTAACATCTTCATCGACGTTTCAAGTAATAGATAATTTGTTATCAAGGAGTTGATTAAAAATATAATATTTCTTCGTGCTATCGAGGAACTCTCAACATGAAATGCCTCCAGAATTCGGTGGAAAGTGGGGAGTCAAGTGTTCCTATATCTCCCCTGCTAGACGTAGGATATATCGTGAAGCTGTATATATATGCAAGTTAACATGGATATTTCCTCAATTTATCAAAAATGAGGAATTCTATCTACAATCATCAGCTTACTCGGGGTTCCCCTCGATTTCCATGTGTTTCCATCAGTAGATCCTGCTGATTACTACGCGGCGTTATGATTCGCCATTCGAGGTTCCCAGGTTCCTTGTGCTTACTCTGCTATGAGCGGGATACAGCGATAATCCATTTATATTAACTTACCCTTTTGTTCTAAATGAAATTTTTGGCAATGAGGAAAATCTATTCAATCAAATATGTTCTCTAACGGAATTTAGACACAAAGCGTTAAAAAACCATCAAAGGCCTTCATCCGCTTTTATATTGAGAAGCTTCAAAGCCGCTGCCATATTATTGAAATGTGTGATACATACGAACGTAAAGAAAACTTATTTAATATTAACAACTTTTAAATATTAATGTGTACATGTATTTAATATATCTCAGTAATAGAATTTCTCATGTGCTCATATTATTGTTATTTGTACTATATTTCAATTAAATTTCTTCTTATAAGCTTGATTTATTTTTATTTGATACTTAATTCAGTTATGTTTCGTTTTGAGGTAAGGAACCCTAAAATATGTTTTATATACTCGTATACAATGAAATAAGCTCATTTAGTTATATAGTTGCATGTTTAGTTTATATTAGTACCAAAATTCCTTTGTCCTATATAATATCTCTGCTAAAAGTAACATTAAAGAGATATAACAGATAAAATCAAATTAAAATTTTATAATTTTGGTAAGTATTCACATATATTGCAGTTTTAGTTCAGATAGTTGTCAATTTGGCTCAGTTATCCTATATTTTTTAGGCTTTTTGCCAAAATTTGTGAAATTTCCAACCACAATAACAAAAATAATATTGTCATTGGACATGTTACCCGATTTAAACTGGCAAATGTGTTTTTATTCAAAACAGTAGTGGTTATTACTGACATTACTGCTTAGGAAAATTCAAACGTTTTTGAATACAATTGAAGATCGTGAGATCAAATCCTAAACAACTACTACACATAAATAATAATACTACACATAAACATAAATTTAGATTTGAATTTCGATTTTACAGCGTTGAGTTCTGCCACTCAACACTCAATGCCTCCAGAATTCGGCAGTAAGTGAGGAACGGAGTGTCTTAATATGAGGTTCTCTCTGCCTACCTTGTTGAGGTGCGGGATACAGCGTGAAGCTGATTTTTTAAAAAAAATACTTTATCTACTCAATTAAAATAAATAATAATAATAATTCAAACTGAAAAAAATACTCAAGTAAATTTGGGACCCCCAGGAATGTTTCAAACAAATAAATAAAATGTTACAAAATTTAAGAAAATCTTTCCAATTAGATATACATTTGAAAGCACAGTATCCAAAATACTGGAGGAAGTTCCCGTAAAGCATAAGGGTCCCCTGGAGAGTATGTGTAAAGAGGTTGATGACAGCGAACGAGGCGAAAGAGGTGAGCAGAGACCTTTAGCGTTTGCGCTCCGTTTTCTCTGATTACCTCCTGTCTCATACCAGTATAAAGTTAAATTAAGTTATTATAAAATAGCGATTCAAATATATTAAGCTACCATCTGATATATTCTCCAAAACGATAACTAGCGTTCATATATATTATATTTATTATCGTATTATTACTAGCTTTTGGTAGCCATTTCACGTACTAAGTAAAATTTAATTGCCAAAACAGAAGGAACCGCTGTGTTGTGTTTTATTCATGTTTAACAAAGACATAATGGATTTTTGTGGGTTCATATTTCATATAAGATATATTATATAGAGTAGGCTTTTATATTATATTAAGGGATTTCTCCTTCTGTTCGCTTCGCTCGCTGTATTCTAAAAAATAAACGTCTTCAGAGAAAAAAATCCTACTTGAAACTTTTTAGTTTATTTAAGACCCTCGTGGCGCAGAGATACAAGCGTGCGTCTATTAAAGTGATGGGTGTAGGTTCGAAGGATGAAATATTTAACATTTTCACTTCCTCGCTATACTAAAAAGCCGTTGAGTTCGGCGGAAATTGAGGAATAAGTGTCTTAATGGGATGGGAGTGTCTTATGTTCTCTGATTCCCCCTGGGATTATGTATGGGATACAGCGTGAAGCTAAAACGATAATGTTTTAAGAAACGCATTCTAAAATTTCTAATGTTTTCATGTAGAATAGGTTAATTATAGTGTGATATAATATTAAGGTGCCATTAAAAAATATATCTGATAATAAAAAAGTTAAATGAAACAGTAGAATAATTTTAATATATAAATACAGTAGTAGTTTCTCTAAGTAGAATCTTTACTTACTTTAAGGATTATGCTAGCTGCCCAGCTGAGTACTTCTTTAAAGAAATCCCCTATGAACTAATTAGATTAGATAAGCATAAGCAAATATTATTGTTATTTAGTTTTACACTGTATTCTGCACAGAGCTGGCCACTGGGTAGGTAGAGGGAAAATTGGAAACCTAGCGTTAAGTTCCCACTTTTAGTCTTGTAAGTTAGATTCTCACCAGAGTAAAGTATATTTAATATTTTCAGTGGTGGGAAAGTGGGCAACAGAAATATGTTAACAGGGACGGAGTGTCTTAACACCAAGTTTCCTGTGCCTATCGTGCCACTACCTACTTACTGTATATAGCCCCGGACCAAGCAGGATAGATGTAGTTAAAGTAAACATAACACAATATTATTAATAATAATTTCAAATAACTACAACATTAATTAATATTTCGCTCGTTACCATATAACAGACGATAATCTATTAAGTTTATTATATAATGATACTAAATTACCGAATAATTTATATAGCAAAGTTTATCACTTTTCATTACCAGTGTTCAACAAACACATTAGTAATTTAATTAATTCACGTAAGCTTTCACTGCGTTAGCCTATTAAATATTTCGTTCAGATAATTATGTTTCAGATAATGAATGTTTTTGAATACTCTATTGTTTAATTATTATTATATTGTAAATAAAATATTGTGATTGTTGTTTCTATACTTTTTAGTTTTTGATATTTTATTAGTATTTTACAACAAAATATTCCGCAACCAAATGTTATAAGTATAAATTTTTGATATTTATTTTTTTTTACTTAAAAAAAAAGAAGTTATACATGAACTAAAGTAAAAATCACAAGTTTTATGACTTTTGATATATGTAGCTTCTCATGACAAAGGAAAAACTGAAAGCTGTACAGCGTTGGTAAATATTTGTTGAGTGAATATGTGTAACTAGAATTTCAGACTCGTCGACCAATTTGTATATAGTAATAGCACAATAATACAAACAATACTTTTTTTTAGTATAGAACTTAATTAATTTCGTTTATTACTGCGTTTTTTATTTCTATTGTAATAAAATTTTAATTTTTTTCTTTATGAGCTTGTTACAATTAGTTACATTTCAAATTATAATCAATTGAAATTTAAAATAAAATATAAATAAATAAAAACTCACCATATAATAAACACAACAATTCTTAAACGACAATCCTTAGTACATATTCACTCTAACACAAAATATATTTTCACTTTTCATCTAGTTCGTAGACGCACTTGTGTCCACTCCACTCGTGCAGAGGTCGCTACGGCGTAGCACACGTGCGTTTTCCGTAGCCAGCTCGCCACACTGAGGCTACGTCTCGCCGACGTTTGCCGGGTGGAGCCGACGCCGCCCGACGATCGAGATTGATATCAAATAAATGTGTGGAATATGTAGTTATATTTTAAAGATTTCTGGTCACTGTACCCTTTGAGATATTTATCAAAGGTCATTTGGGAGAATTGTCTAAGTTAATATTTATATTTGAACTACAAATTTTGAATGAGTGAACTGATTTCTAACCATAACCAAGTCTTGTGAAAATTTAAATAAGCAATTATAATAAGTGAAGGATTTAGGGTGTAAGTGACTGAAAACAATGTTTGCAGTCAGTTAAAGCTAGAGCATTTTGCGAACACAGTGGCGGAGCCAAAGTGAGGCAGTGAGTTTTACCGACCAACACATAACCCCTCTTATAAGAAAAATGGAAGAAAATTTTATTAAACATATTAAATTTTCTCAAACATAATATAATATATAACTATAATGTCATAGGCCAAGCATTTCCATATATTAGTTATTTCTAGAATAGTAAAATATTTACAGTTAAATATTACACAATAATATAAATATAGAATTGTATAAATTATACAATAATAAAAATAATAATAAATTACAATAACATAAAGTTCACTACAGATCAATAATACATTTAATAATATTATACTGTGAATAGTACACGTACCAACTAATAGTAGTATTTTACACTTGAATACTCGCGGTCATGAAAATGACTGACTCGTTAAGGTTCCCTCACGGCAACCGATCCAATATTACCATTTACAATATTGTAAATTGTAATACAATATTGACAATATTATATATTGAAATATTTCGCCTTGATTATAGTCAATAGACAGACCATTTGCCGACTGTGCGTACAAAATGTTAATATATCAGTATTTTTTATTTACTCTTTACTTATTCAATAAGCTTTTTTATAATCAGTTTTGTAACATTTTTCTTCAGCTTCACGCTGTATCCCGCTGATATGGTTATCTGATATAATTTATATTAAAACCAATTTAAAATAACTAAAAATACTTTTTAATTACCTTATACTGTCCACGGTCTCTCTTGAAATACGTGAATTTTAATTAAACTTGAATCGTTCCCTAATTTGACATATTTCACCTCATTTTTATCAAAAATCATCATATAGATGAGTTTTTTATAAACTTATACACAAACACTCAAACGTATGCATACGGAGTGTATGCAAAAGCTTTCAAGCTTATATGTATACAAGTTTGGAAGCCTAAATTGATCGCATCGTACCCAAATATTATTCAATTTCAAAAAAACCACTTGCGCACTTAAAAAACTAAACGTCCTTTTTTTGAATCAGAAAATTACATATTTATTTACAAGGATGTCGTAAGGTATCATTCATGATGGCGTAGAGCCCTATAATAATAAGCCAAATGTAATACAATTCATTCGAAACATAACGTGTGGAATGGAATGAGGATATGGATACGATACTGATTCGGCCTGATAAAACCAATATGGTTTTATCGTCATTTACTAAGGGTTCCCATATTTGGGATTAGGAGATTAAACCCTTTAGTTGATAGATTCTCATTTGGTATATTCTAACGAGAAGGTTTCTGTTGTAAGTTTAACCTATTTTGCATATAGATTTGTAGGTACAGTCACACGTTCCCATAAAATCTTATGGAATTAAATTATATTTGTATATATTGTATGCAATAGTTACTCCTGATTTTTTCGGTTTTACTCAAAATACATTATAGAACTCAGCCGTGACGCAGGGACATATAGTGTGACTGTAAACGCTAATGGTTGTGGGTTCGATCTCCACTCGAGGAAATGATATATTTATTTAAATTTATATTTTCATTTCCAGTTTCTGGTGCCGCGCACAGGTAAGTTGCGCCATTGAGTTCCGCCACTCAACACGCAAAGCCTCCAAAATTCGGCGGATTCGGCGAATATTCTAAATTCATTTAAATCTTGTAAGGTGACTTTCATATTAAATTTCGTGTCTTGTTACTCTTTAAAATCTAGGAATACAAAATTACATTATAAAAAATAATGATATTATATGAAATATTTAATCAATAAGTGTTTATCCGAGTGAAATTGCGTTTTCCGTAGAGATAATTTCAAATAAAATCCCAAAAGATCAAAATTACTAATTATTAAGCGTAAAAAAACTTTATACATAATCGAACTAACGTAACCAACCATTTTTTCATTAATACACTTTAATAATATTAAATAAAAAAAAAGCGGGTGAAACCATGTGGGGGCGAATAGCAAGTAAATATATTAAATTACAATAATATTTTATAATATAGCACATTTGTTTTACTGAACGACGTCAGTGCAGTAGAATCATTTAGTACGGCTTCCAAGTCATTTGTGTTCATTAGATAGTGTCCAATAATGGAAATGGCTATGGCATAACGAAATGGCGCCGAAAATGGTCCTGGAAGGCATTTAACTGCACACAGGACGCAGGAGGGTCGCCATAGCATATTCAAAGCGATAGAATCGGTCTGTCTCCCATGAATGAATCTATTCACAAACTATATATAGCTTTATGTAATGTATGATAGTGATTTTGTCGATTACATTCTTCTTTTTGCATTCTACTTTAATTTGCATTAAGTCGTTGTGACATTTGTATGACTTTAGGACAATTGTTATAACGGCTACAACTGCTTCGTCTTCTTGGTCTCCGGCCGGTCGTATGAAAGAGAGAATATTTAAATAATAAAGAATATTATATTTTGTAAAATAAAAATAATGATTATTACATAAATAAAGAAACATACGACTTTATTTTGTTACATTATCAATATTTAGACTAACTTTAATATCTATAAAATATAACTGAATTTCACGCTTTATCCCTAGCGGGGTTGTTAGAGAGAACAGAGCGCCAAACGCTACGGTAAAAATACGATATTAAAAAATCGCATTTATACGTTTCTTTGAAGCGTCTACGAAGATAATAGTTTGAAGCAATAAAACTTAATCCCAACACAATATAAACTAAATGTGTTTGCTTTCTGTATGATATCGGATCTTCCACTAAAAGAGTCTCGGCGCGCTTAAATAAATATATTTAATCCCTCTGACGTCGAAAAACTTAAAATTTCTTAGCTTACTAAGTTACTTAAGTTTTTGTTTATATTTCTAAATTCAGTTTCACACTGTATCCAGCACACAGTAGGCAGAGGGAACCTAGTTTTGACATTCCGTGTTCCCCACCCTTCACTAAGGCGGAACCCAACGTCACTTTTTCGTTTCCACCAGAGTGAAGGAAATATTTCATTCAATTATAAATATTTCATCGATTGGGGATCGAACCCACAACCAATCACATACTTGTGCTCCTGCGCCACTGCTGCCTCATTGCTATGGTTTTTATATTTATATTTATATATAAATACAAATTTGAAATTATTAATTCTTCAACTTGGTACCTCCAGATAAATTGTCTTGACATACGAACAGACGGCAATTAAAATGATCCTATAGGGGTTTTATCTTTTCATTTTAATTTACGGTACCCCAAAAATACTTATATTGCAAGAAAAATCCTTTAAGTGAGACACACACATCCACACACATTGACAGAATAAAATAAAATGTAAAAAATTGAGTTTTGGATAGTCAGCTTTTACAGATTTACTGATATGGCCGCGGTCATCACCTGGTATTACCATTTTTACGGCATTCAATTTTATGTCTGGTCGTTACTGGACTAGAATTGTCAGTGTCATGTCGTCCGATTCTAGATGCATCATAAATATTTGTTTAAATCGCATCAATTTAGTTGGGTTTGCTTTATCTCTAACGGTACATACATTATTATACTTATCAAACTTGTAAGGATCTCTTTTTCTTTTAATGTTTTACTGTACTGTAAACCTTTAGACTTTTGGCTAAATTAGTATTGACTACAATTGAGGCATGATGATTTTTTGGGCATTTCATATTGAATGGCGGAATTCTACGCCTCGTTTTGCTTCAAAAACAGAGCGGAGAAATGAAAATATTAATCATTTTATTTCCTCGATTGAGAATCAAACTCACAACCCCTCGTGTTCATAGTCACAAGCTGCCCGTGCGTCACCATTTAACTATTAACAGATATATAAACTATTACACTATTATACTTACAAAATCAAAACTGATGTTTCTACAAATATGAAAAGCTCTAAAAATAATATTAACAAAGTTTCCGAGGCACGGAACCGGAAGTAAAGGTCGGTTGTGGGAATATAATTTTACCGTACAAAGATGGCAGTAGAAGTTTTTAGACATTCGAGCACACACCATAA
Organism: Heliconius aoede; assembly: GCA_037355905.1. NCBI lineage: Eukaryota > Metazoa > Arthropoda > Insecta > Lepidoptera > Nymphalidae > Heliconius > Heliconius aoede. The sequence goes on from JBAIZZ010000430.1 coordinate 26,692, forward strand.
TTTTAAAATATATTAATATTTATAATTTAAATATACTATATGTTTCCTTTCTTAATTTATAGGTTTACGATGATGAAAATCAATATCTATACTAATATAATATAATAAAGCGGGAGAGTTTGTGTGTTTATTTGCTTGAATGCTAAAATCTCTGGTGTGATGTACTTATTTTTGATTTTGTATGAAATGAGGGGTATATATAGAGCGTATAACATTATGATTCAGTCTTAGTTAACCTTAAATAATAATGAACATCGAATAGCTTTAAGCGCGTGCGCTGCCAAAATTGCTAATCATATGTCATTACATTGTATGGATGAAGTGTTTTTTTTTCATTAGTTCTAAAATAAGTCCAGGGTACTGATATCCATCTCAATCTCTTATAAATAAGTCACTATAAGGCAATTTCAAGGTGATATTTCAACGTTTTTTATTTGATAAATATATTGAAATTTACGAGAAAAAGTTGCTCCATCATTTTATCAAGATATGCTTTAGCTTCTATACCATATAAATTGAGAATTTTTTTTTGAGAAAATGTAAATTGTAAAAAAATTCAGCCAGCTCAGCCGCAAGTCCCTCGGGAGGAGCTTTTGCCGTCGATTGCGTCCTCGCAAGCAACAGTGTAGTGTTTGTACTTTCTTAAAAATTTTTTTTTAGCTTCACGCTGTATCCTGTGCAACACACAGCAGGGTAGGCAGAGGGAACCTCGGTGTCAAGACACCCCGTTCCCCACTTTCTACTGAATTCTGGAGGTGTTGCGTGTTGAGTGGCAGAATTCAACGCCGCGCTTTGCCTCGACACCAGAGTAAAGACAAATGTAAATATAAACGTAAAGAAATATTTAACTTCCTCGAGTGGGAATCGAACCCAAAACCGTCGCGTTTCTGAGCGGCACCCTTATGCCACTGCGCCACGACATGACGATTAAAATTATTGTATGTACTAATTAGATTCCTAATTTATATTGATTATCTTATGGCAAATGTAGCATTATATAAAAGAATTTTAAGTCGTATTCGAGCGAAACCGCGAGCGAAGCTGCTAGTGACTAATAAAATTGTATTTTTCATAATAATAACGTACTTTTATGAATCTTAGAGCCTCTGGAGTATAATGGTGCACCGTCTGATTGAAAGCGCAATGGTTGACGATACGATTTCACAACTAGATCCAACCCACAACCAACGTACTCAAGTCCACACCGTGCCACTCTGGCCTTTTACATAATTAAAAAAATCTTAAATATATGTTAATAATATACTTTAATTGAATTTAATTATATTTTATTATTATTATTATTTCCATAGTTTTATTTATTTCTTTAAATAAAAAATAATAAAGCTTAAGTTCACACCAACGCTTCTCTTGAAATAAAATGTAACTGCAAGGAAATATTCTATTGAAATAAAGACCTTTTGTCAATTATTAACGCCCTCGACTAACGACTTGAGTTCTACCCGCCAAGCAAACTGTGACAACAGGCGCACCTTAACACGCTTAAGATAGTTAAATCCTTTTTGTATGGGATAAGTGAAACACTTTTGAAATTAAATTGAAATTGTAAAATTTCTTTTGTAATTAACTACTTAACGTATAAATATAGTTTACTATAAAAATTGATCGAAGAAAATAGCTGATACGAGTATTTTATTACGCGAACAAAAATTAAATGCGACTGATACGAGAGTCACCAGCTTCTAAATAAAAAAAAAATCGTCAAAATCGTTTCTTAGGTCCTCTTTAATGTAACAAAGAGTTTATTTAAATTGTCGGAAATTAATTTTTATTTTATAATTAATTTATATGAAAGAACATCTTTTAAGAATTGGGCCCTGCCCATAAGCGGTTTCAAGATAATAGAAATCTTATACACAGTATCTTCAATGTAATAAAATATTGTGAGCACGGGTAGCAGGAGGTACCAATTTCTAACAGTTATACTCTACAACAGTCTCAGCTTACAGAAGACACTAGTCATCCATACATTTTTAATTTGAATTCCGTTTTTTCACAAATATGCACAGAAATAAATATTTTATTTAAATTTATATTTTCATTTTCTTCGCTTCGGTGTCGAGACAAAGTGGGGTGTTGAGTTCCACCACTCAACGTGCAATTCTCCCAGAACAAGATAAGGGTGAAGCTGAAAAAAAGAATAAATAAAATTTCCTTTACATATAAAACAAAATATCCACGGTGACGATGCAGGCGTGTAACTGTGAACTATCTTTAACGGGTTGAATGAAGGTTTACACCTGTAACATCCGTTATACGTGTTCCTTTATTATATAAATGTACTTTGTAAGGGCAGATCCATACGCAAAATTTATTTATAAAAGTGATTATGAATTTAGCAGGGTATCGAATCCACAACCTGTTGTGTACAGACACAGTCACACGATTGTTCCTGCCCCTGCGCCATGACTGGCCTCCGCTGTTTTCATGATATTTAAATGAATAAATTCCACATCTAGTACAAAGAAACTAAAATAATATAGAATTAAAAGCAAGATTAAACTTAATAGAATGTCCAGTGAATCTGCATGAACCACAATGAAAACATTACTTTCAGTCTAATTAAAACAAAGAGCGTTGTTGAGTCCCGTTCAAGTGTTTAAGTACACAATTAATTATTCATATAATCTAAACAGATTTAAATACAACAAATAATATAATGATTCGAAATTATTTAATTACTTATAATTTTAAAACTTAATTGTAAAACCAAAAATTAGATTACTATATAAAAACACCTGATACAAAAAGCTCTAAAAAAACAACTACTAGAGCTTTTTAAACGAATTTTATTGTAATGATGGCTTTCAATTAAGTCATCTTTTAAACAAAAGCAAAAGTAAGTAAATCAAAATCGGTTCATCCATCTTAGAGCTACGATGTTACAAGCAAACATACACACACCCCCTCGGTTTTCGTTGGTTAATTCATATATACGGAAGTGCCTAGTACATACATATATATTGAGTATAATAGAAGTTTAAAATATAAAAAATTATATTGTTAGAATTAAAAATATGTATAAAAATATCAGCTTCACGCTGTATCCCGCTCATAGCAGGCAGAGACAACAGAGCGAAGAAATGGAAGTGTAAATTTAAATAAATATTTAATTTCCTCAAGTGGGGATCGATCCCACAACTAGTTGCGTTTATAACAGCAATTTGTGCCCCTGCGCCACGATTGACCTCTTTATTAGAAAATTGAAATTTATATGAAAATCATATGAATAACTTTAGTTTTGAAATGAAAATCGATCTCTACAATATTACATGCCAACATGGAATGAAAACAATGCGGTCCGTAGAATTTAATACATGTAGAGAAATGGACAGAGCTGACAACACAAGTATCTACAGGAATCTTTAGGAATCCCTTGTGCGAATCTCAAGATTCGACTTTGGATTTCTATTTTATTGTTATGTACTTTAAGCTTTATTTCATTATTTTAAGCTTTTCATTGAAAAAAGTGCCCTGGGACAGTCGTGGAGCGGAGACAAAAACGTGTGACTGAAAACGTAACTAGTTGTAGGTTTGATTCCCACTCGAAATATGCACCAGAACGTATAAAGTGGAAATATCTCACTTACTCAAGTGGTAATCGAATTTACAATCTGTCGTCACACTTTATAGTCACACTTCGTGCCCCTGCACCATGACTGCCTTTAATGTAAATATAAATTCCTAATTACCTACATCATCTACGTAACAACAGATGTTTATTTAACTTTTACAAACAGTAAGAACAATTCAAATGTGAAATTCTAAAAGTTCTGTTGTACGCATATAAAGTTTCGTTTTCAAATATCAATGAACAGCGACGAGGACAATATAAGTAGCAGCTGACAAGCCTTTATTTCCTGTATGTTCCGTTGTTACTTTTCAACTTTTGCAATACGTGTCATTTGATTGTGCGTTTTGAATAAACATTTGAACAAACCAATGTACATCGTGGCATACTTAGACCCAGTTTGAACTTCATGACATTTCAAATTATTATTTTATAGACAATTTTTATATTATTTTACTTATTTTATCTTCTCGTACAAAATATGAAGGCTGAAGTAGCCCAGGGACACGAGGGCGTGCGTGAAGCTGATCAAATTTTTTTAATCATACAAAATATGATATAAAAGTTCACTGATGTTTCACTGAGTTCACAGACAAATGATGTTTTATATTATTAATAATAGTCATAAAATTCATATAACAATAACATAAAATTATGATTATTCTAAAATTTATTTGTATATAAAAAAGCTTTGTAGAGAAAAGAGAAAACTTCCAAATTGTCAATTTAGCTGATTTTCGATATTTTAAAATTGGAAAAAAGAAACCATTTTTTAATAATATATATCAATTCTATACATCTGGGCGCTAAACTTTCAATTTTCTTTGAGTTTATATTTTAAAACACTATACATATAATTCACTTCAGTATAAATGTAAGCAAACGTGAATCAGCCACCTTAAGACGCGAACACAGTAGGAAGAGACTTAGTTAATTTTATGCCGTTCACGGATTCTTTAATTTCTCGCTTCGTTGATAATTTTCTGGTGCCCGCATCCATGGAGAAAATCTGCGGGAAAGTTCGCCGTGCAATATTATTTTAATGCAGATGCTGTACACATCTAGCCTTTATATTTTATAGCGTCTATCCTGCTTCAACTATTAATACTAAAAATGTTTCAAATGTACATCTATCGTTAATTTTATTTAATAAAAATAAAATTATACCTCTAAACTAATAAAATATATATTTTATTTAAAAAAAAAGTTAAATATATATTTTTGGGATATATCACCTTTTCCCATTTTAGCTCACTTAGAAAACAAAGAAATTTATATCAGGTCACATACAGATACTTTTCAGAAAAGCCAGACATATTATATAACAATATTATGTAGAACCAAACTGTACCTAAATGTGCCCTCTGCGAGGTGGTAGACACCGCAAAATATAAAATTCAGTGTATCAACACTGATATTCAAATTTAAGCTCCGCCGCTTACAGTACCTCACTGTAATGAGATTATGCGTCGGATTGTATGTGACATGCGGTCGCAGATAGCCCGCGGGTTCAAACAGCAAGGAAAGTAGACATGAGACTACCACGTCAGCGTCAAGGTAAGCGTAGACTAGACAGAAAAGAGAAGTAAAATGCTGTAATTTCATCTTTAGTTTAGGTAAAGTGTAATTTTATATTATTTTGTGCTATTTAAGAATTTGATGTTATTACGTAAATTATATTTATTTATAGTTATATCAAAAATAAAATAATATTGCAAAAAAAAAAGAAATTATTGTTTATGTTTATTCGAAGGCAATTTTCCTTTGAAAATTTTCAATAAATTATGTAGTTTAGAGACTGTCTAATTTTATATTCAACCATTGAATTTATTTTATATTCCCTATGTATTTTTTTCTATTTATGTTATTAATGATAAGGAAAAAAATCATAGAGTGATTTATGGAAAGTCAATAAACACAGTTTAATCTTAAAAATTCACATTATTTCTTTATTTAAAATAAATTTAATATAGAATATATAGTAGTGATCTAATAAATATAATTAAAAAAGTATATGCTACTTTTTTAGTTTAGATTATAATATAAAATGTTAGTATAATTGTAAAAATTAAATCACGTCAGTCGCAGAGGGTTAAATAAGAAAATTAAAATGTCTGTTGATACGTTTTACCATATTCCTAAGAAATATAAGAACCGTAAATACAAGGCAATAAACGTCTACTAGATTCATTACATCAGACTTCCAAGTAGAATCGTTCTAATTAAATTTAGCTAAAAATAATTCTTACAAAACCATATGTATCATTTGGTAAAGTAATTATAGTTTTTGAGATATGTAGAGCTTTCGCGGATCGTTTTTCATGGTTTCATATCTCAAAAGATAAATACGGAACCCTTGTTCCAGGTCCTTGTTTAATTCCAGATCACGTGGAGGTATTAGGTTGAATTCGATTCTCACTCGAGATAACGAGCCAAAGCGCCTCCAGGATTCTCTTCGTCTTTACACTAGGTTCTCAAGATTCCTCTGCCTACCTTGCTTTGTAAAATAATGGAAAAAATATAATAATTATAATATAATATAATTATATTAATATCTTAACTTTCACATCACAATTGAAAATGCCGACTGTGAGATAGTAGATTTTCTGTTCTAATCTCATATTGGTGATTAATGTATCTTACGTCGACTGAGACACAATTTAGCGACAAAATTACTCCACACACGAATTTTAAATAGCTAGCAAATGAGAAAAAACCGTAAAAAAAAAAGTACAACGTACCTACATACAAACAAATATATATGAAGTTTTTATGAAATTGGTTAAACCTATTATATAAATGATAAAAGCTTTATTGGATGTCAATACAATTTTATTTCCCAATTCATTTTAAAGATAACGTTATCAGATTTTAAATATATATTTGCACACGAAAATACCTGATTAAAATATCGAAGCTGTTGTCAACTTTTAATCAGATTGTTTGGTTGTTATGAAAATTTAACCGTGAAGCGCATATACCTCATCGACATTAAAAAATCACGGTTAAAATGTGGAGCGAATGAATAAAGGAAACGTTTAAAATATATTTAAAGAAAAAAATAATAGCTTTTTTTATAAACAAACACCAAATTCGTAAAAAATAATTTTGAATTTTTCATATTCATAATGTATAAACAATAATGTGTTCAATAATACCGTATTTACCTACATTAATTATGGGTGAAATAAATATATATATATACATATATACCTATATATACCTATATATACCTATATATACCTATATATTTATTAATATTATACTCATATTATAATTTATTTTATACTAAATTTTCTTCATTTATTATATTACGCACGAATCGTACAACTTATATTAATTAATTTTAAACAGTACATACAGATATTTTTTTTATGTTTTTTTCTCGCACATAGCAGGATATGCAGAGGAAATGTAGTGTTAAGACACTTCGTTTACCATTTTTCGCCGAATTTTGGAGGTAATGCGAGTTCACTAACACACTCGACACCAGAGCAAAGATATGAAAGTATGAATTTCAATAAACTTTTCATCTCTTATAGTGGGGATCGAACCTACAATCACTCTTTTTTACACACATTTGTGCCCATGCGCCACAACTGACCTCAATTATAATATAAATTATTAATAATACAATGCAGGTTTACACCACTATTATGGAGGCTGTAGTAATTGTTTGTGGCTAGAATGTATTTTAGATGACTCGTTCCACTTTATGACAAGAACATAAGTGCCCCAGAAAGAAGTTTTCAAAAACACCTCTCTGTGTACGGTTGCGCTAACAAGCATTTAAGTAAAACGCTCGTTGGTACGACCTTCTCGGCGATAATAATTAACTAGTATGTTCTGTTATGCTAGAAGATAGAAGAAGAAGAAGAGGGACGCAGGGGCGTGGCGTTGTGGGTTCAAATTTCATTAGAACGAATAAAATGTTAATTATTTTCATTTCTTCACTGCGGTATGCTAGACAAGCGTTGACGGACGGAAGAGAAGACGGAAAGCGGGGAATGGAAAAGTCTAAATGCGAAACGGAGTGTCTTGACACTAAGTTACCTCTGCTTATATACGGGATACAACATGAGGCTGAAAAAATACAATGTCATTTAAATATAATTTATGTCTTATTATATTTTAACCAAGAATATTAACGATATTTTTAATCGAATAAATATCGAATGTTAATTTTGAGTGTACAATCACTGTGATGTATTGAACGACTCGTTGAACTAAGCCCTGACGTCGTGCCTCGCACTTAATATTTTATTGGAATAAAAGTATTAATTATTCTGAGTGAAATTCGACTGATATTAATATTCTTTGGAACGATATAATATTATAAATTAAAAGTGACATAAGGGCTTAAAATGAATGTGAAAAATCTTTAAATAATAAATAATTTAATGAATAACGTTGTTTCTGAGTAAAATTTAAAGAATTTTGATACGTTTGTATTTTCTATTTTTAACACTCGGCACTCGCTACATTGTAAAGAACTGTTTATATTAAAATGCTTTTTTAGATTAATGAGCTGAGAGCAAAAGAGATAGAATATAATAGACTTGATATTTTCCGTCCTTTGCTCTAGTATCGAGGCAAAAAACTGTATTGGGTTCCGCGTAAAGGAGAGTCTTAACACTATGTCCCTCTGCATACCCTGCAGCGTGAAACTGACTTTTTATTAAATTAATTTATCACAGTAAGTAATGTCCATTGTAAATCCAATAAACCTATATATTTATATATCGCTTAGCAATTTTTTTATTGTGATTCAAATCTTGCATAGTTATAATATTGATATTTTTATAAATTATAAAGATAATGTAAGAAAAATCTGTACATTATATAAGTTTACATAATTATAATTTAATATGCCTTCAGAATTATGCAGAAAGTGGGGAACAGAGTGTCTTAACACTGAGGTTCCCTATGCCTACCCTGCTGTGTGTGGGATACAGCGTGAAGGTGATTTATATAACATTAATGTTATCTTCATAACGGAGAAAGATTTGAGAAAACTTCAATTATAGTTATTAATATTAGACATATGCTATTTAGGAACTTTATATATATATTAATTCTAATAATATTTCATAAGCGTAATAAATTAAAATCACCTCAACAATATTATAATTGAGCAATTATCATAAACAACTAGTGTCAAACCCAATAGCAATTATTTATTCAAATTAATTACAAAAATCCACCTTATAAATATGATGCTACGAATAAATTCCCATATTTTGTAGCTTCACACTGTAGATTAGATTGGCGGAGCACAACGCCGCGCTGTGTCGTCTTACCAGAGCGAGGATATGAACATTTTATATATTTCATTTTTTGACAATTGGGAATCGAACCCCCAACCAGTCGCTTTTACAGTAGCACTCATATATAAATATATAATTTCTAATATACATACAAATTTAAAATAAAATACAAATATATTATATGTACACAAAATGACTCACCTTTATTAAATTTCGTATCCTTATAATGCGTACTGGAAACTCTGAACGAAGAGCTTGTATGGTTAAACATATTGGCAGGCGGCCCTTTACTAATGACCCCCGACAAAAAAAAACACACCTTAGTCTCCTTTTTCCTATTAAAAAAAACACAAAATTTTCATTCACGAACAAATATTATTAAAACGATCTTGCCAGACAGCGAGTGGTCGGAACTGTACATCGGGCGCGCGGCCTAGATGCGTTATTTTTGTTTCCCTCCACTCACGCTGTTTATTCAATTTTAATAACAATATTTTCCACTGCATCGTTAGTTCCATTTCCGGCGTTTTCAAATAAAACTCAACGCTTTTAGGTCGTATTTACAGATGATAATTAAAAGGTACGGTCGAAAACATTTGCTGGTTCGCCGGAGCTTAATAAGCAAGTTTAATTTTTATGTTTATTATATCATTATATTTTTCATCACGTCAGCTATATGAATTTTGTATTTATGGGACTGGAAATTGTAATTGCTGTTGTAAACAGTTATGATGTCAATGATAGCGGGTCGAATCTCTTAGGAAAATATGTATATTTCTAATATTCCTAAATACATTTGATGATAAAAGTCAGGAACTATAGCGTAGTAGGTATAGAGTGCCACTACAAAATTCAACACACCGAGTGATGGAACTCAATGCCATATTTATCTTATCATAACGTTGAATTAAAAAATATATCTAAAGGAATTGAACCCATTTACATCGCGCTTACAGCTAGAAGCTGACTCCTTGAACTATGATAGACAGACAAAAAACTTATTCCTCGAATTTGATTTCTTTTTGAATGTGTTAAAAATATGATAATAATAACATTAAACGCCTACTATCTACTGATAGTATATCCTTGATATAAAAATGTTAGTGAAAACGGTGGGCAATGTGGCCAGTTTTACGACTAATTGGCATTTACAAAATATATGACGCTGGAATAAAAATAGATAAACGTTACACTTTGCATTTTATTACGATTTTATTTTAAAATGAATATTAAATTAATATAATATAAAACTATGATAAATGAACATATGCTTTATAAACTACAAGGTACCAATTTTTAACCGACTTGTATAAGGATGAGGGTTTCCATTCGATTGAATTTTCACCAAATAATATTTAAAAGTATAAACATGTTATAAATAATACGAGATTATTAGCAACAATTTATTGCGTGCTTTCTTACTATGATAATAAATCAATGAACTACTACATAATTGACTACTTTTGAATAATTACAATATTGAGACCTTGCAATAACTCAAAATGTCGGTGAAAATCTTGGAATGAAAGTGTCTTAATAGAGAACAGACAGTCTCAACACTAGGTTTGCTATATTTCTATAGTGAAACTAAAAGAACTACACAATTCATAGTGTCTACGACAATAAATATATACTTATAAATATGATACAGTAAATCCTTCAAAATACTTTCAATCAAATATCATCTTTAACAAGAGGAAAAAATTGCTTCCTCTCCCTATATATACGTAATGATATTTATTTAAATTTTCTCTATCCTGACCCAAATACCAACATTATCTCTATGGATAATGTCCATCTATAATGTAATAAATCAGTATATTAATAATAGTAATAGAATATTTTGGTATATTTTTCAGCTTCACGCTGTATCCCGCACACAGCAAGTTAGACAGAGGGAACCTACTGTTAAGACATTCCTTTCTCCATATTTCAGTTATTCTACTTAAAAATCTATTTTTTTAATCTAGTGACATAATAAAATATTACATGCTTATGTTTTTTATCATAATATTTTCTTTTTAACCTTAAATTATTTAGCTTATTGAGTAACTTCATATATAACGCACCACTTCGTTTAATGTCTACTTACGCCCGTATTTATAAGCCGCTCTTTAGTCTGAGAGCGATCTCGAGATGCCATTACCATTTATAAATTACTTATTTCTCGATATCAGACTTGAGAGTGATTTATTAATAATTAATATTAATAAGACATTATAAACATTTTCACAATTCTAACGGGCAGATCGACAAGATATCTATTTCGCAGTAATGACGTCAAATTGGAAAGGTCTGGTAAAACTAGATTGAGTTTCTGTAATCTAAAATACATTTAGTTTATCTTAACTGAAAGTTATAGTAGACGAAATATATTTTTAACTACTACCAGTAGTCAAGGCCAGTCGTGGCGCAGGGCACAAGTGTTGTGAATGTAAACGCGTGGGTTTGATTCCCACGCGAGGAAGTGAAATATTTAATATTGTCATTTCTTCGCTTCAGTGTCGCGGCAAAAACGCGGCGTTGAGTTCCACCTCTTAACACGCAATACCTCCTGAATTCGGTAGAAAGTAGGAAGTGGAGTGTCTACTAGTTTAAATTTTGAATTATGTTACTATAGTCTATGCGGATATGCTGACAGAGCACTTAGTATATGTCATATACGAGTATTTATAAGCCGCTCTCAAATCTGAGATCAATTTTGAGATACCGATTTCATTCATAAATGTGTGAATGAGTGTGAAAATGTCTTCTCAAGATCGATCTTCGGCATGAGAGCGATTTATTAAGAACCTTAATCGACCATGAAGGAGAAACCGTAGTGGAATACTAGTATATATTAATTATTTATATGTAGGATACATACAAAATGACCCAAATTTTAATCGCTATCAATATCATAAGCGCAGTAAGCTTTCGACTAATGAAATGATATCGTCCATCACATCAGGAAAATTGGACCGAACGTATGGACGGATGTTAAAATATTTACATTATAATGATTGCTATATGTCAAATTAGAAACTTATCGTATTTATATAATATGATTTATTTATAATGTAACAACACTTTTTATTTTGTAAAATAAAGTGTGGAGTAATATAAATAATAAAATAGCTCAATTGTGTTAGGTGATGCTAGTATCTAAATTCTTTTATGTAAAATCTACTCTTTTTTACTGTACAATTTCTTTTTTGCGTTTTCCATAAAATATGATATTGGCAAAGTGACGTTGAGCTCAATTGGCACGCTCAATATTTCATAATTCAAGAAGTTGTCAGTCTTCCTTTATTTCTCTCTCTCTCTATTTTTCGTAGATAGAGGAGAACGGAGTGTATTGACTTGGTTCTCTTTTTATATCCATTACAAGTTGGATGACACCAGGAGGTAAATATAGCAAATTTCATAAAGTTCACGAAATTGAAATTGAGGGTAGCAATTAGGATAATGTTTATAGTTATCATATCTGTCAATTTACAGGTACTATATAGTAGAATGAGAGGCGTAAATTTACTTACGAAAACTGTAGTAAAACTAGCCCTCGAACTACAAATATCGTTTTGACATTTATTTAAACACATTACATTTATTTTTAAAATTAACGTAAAGTGATCATGAATGTCTAAGTGAATTAAAGGTAATATTTTCATAATTTAGTTTTAATATATTATATATTAATTATATGGTATTTAATCAAAAATTCAAATTTAACTTATGTTGTTTATGTTCACTAAAAAAGTGTTTTTTATAGTTAACTTATAAACACATTACACAAGTGTTGTAAATACCAAATTGGAATAACCATAAATCGTCATATTATCGGCCTCACGCTACAACTCCGCCATTCGATATATTTACAAAAGCCGAGTATTTTGAAAGTGTAATTATTGTTTCATTTAAATAAAGACAATGGGGAAAATATTGTAAAATTGGATGAAAAGAACGTTGTAGCACCAAATACTTAAGTTATTATAGTTTAAATATTTAAATAAAAGTATTGATATCTTACATATATCCTTAAATACAAACTTATTTTTAATAAGCTTATTTACTTTACTTATTTTATTACTTTTTTTACATTAGGCGTGTAAAAAACGCCTAGTGTTAAAACGTTTTTCGTTAAGACACTTATTTTCCCCACTTTCCTTCGAATTCTGGAGGCGTGTCGTTTGCCACTCTGCGAGGAAATGAAAATTTTAAATATTTAATTTTCTCGAACGAGTATCGAACCTATAACCTGTTACGTTTAAATTTCACATATTTTATCTCCATACATACCACCATATACTTCTGAACTAATTTGCATACAGGCCTCTGAATTTGTAAGCAATGAAGCGGTATTAAAACAGAAAACGGTACAACATCGATATTTGCTGGATTTTGTAGAGTTCCGAACCAATTTGCTGATAGTTTGCAACTGTTCTGTTGCAAAGTTGGAGTCTACGTACGTTCACTGTTACCAGGTGAAGGATAATGAACTCGATAGGTCTCCACTAACTTTAACTTGCTTATAGTAATAAATTTATATTTGAACTGTGACTTTTACTATAATATATAAGCTTTTTGTTCAAATTTTGTATCGTTTAACTTTCACTTCGTTAATAGATTTATTAATGTACAAAATATATTGCAGCCTGTGTTATGGTTAATTACATTAAATATAGATTACATTAAATATAGCTTCACGCTACAGCTATTGCGGAATAGTCAGAAAGATTGGAGCGCTATCTGTCAACTGTCAACCTCTTCATGGGCATGTAGCCCTCCGAGGGGCCCTCATGCTTTCTTCATTTATTTCAAATAGGAGAAAGTTCGTTCTATTTGCATTCAGGCAAATACCATTATTTTCACACCCTTCTTTCAGAGTGGTGATGAACACTGCATCATCTACAGCAGGCAATTCATGTGAAGTATTTTTATTTCTCCGTTTTAACATAACAAAAAGTACAGTTCCGCCGCTCAGCGTACAATACCTCAAATCTGAAAAAGCGGAGATCAAGGTGGCATTGACACATAATTGAACTCTCACCTTGCTGAGTGCAGAATGAACCGTTAAACTTTTGAAGTTTAAATATTCATACTTCCATGCTTCTCAAAATGTTTACGTTTGTACTTTTATTTGAAAATTAACTGGTTTATGTACAGAGATGTACATTGTAAAAGCTATTTTATCTTAATGGACGGTAATAAATCATAAGTATTTTTGGTCTAAATATTAGATAATAATAGTTGGTGTTGTTTGTTGTTGTTGGTTGTTATGTATTGTCGTGAGTTCGCTTCCGGCTGGAAACATAAAATATTTAATTTTTTCCTTTTTTTCTCATCATCCATTCTCTAGTATCGAAGTAACGCGCGACCATTAAACTTCGACCTTTTTTTAATATTAGTTGGAGGCCGTCTTAGCGCAGGGGTGTGATTGTAACATGGAGTTTGATCCCCACTCGAGGAAAATAATTATTATTTATTGATATTTTAATCTCTTCGCTCTGTCAACAAGACAAAAGCCCGGCGTTGAGTTCCGCCTGTGTGTGTCTATTTCATCAAACTACTAAAAAAAATTAAATTAACGAAAATCCTAAAATTATCTGTAATTATTACCTGTTATACAAAATTCATTAAAATTTAATGTCTTTCTCCGTTTACTTCAAACTTTCTGCCTTCGTAAATTGAAACACAAAAGAAGAAGTTTGTGAAGTGTCCAGAAATTTATGTTTATTTCACACTCAGTAAACAATTAATATATCATATTATAAAAAAAATTCACAAGTTGGTTCAAATTATTATTTCTAAAAGTATAATATGCAAATAACATATTGATCTTCTTATCTTTGTAAAATCAAGTATTTTTGTATGTAAGTATCAACACGCACACGGGTAGACTGAGGGAATCTAGTATAAAGACGGATTGTCTTCATTTTCGCTGATTTCAGGAGGCATTGCGTGTTAGATGGTGAAATTCAAGGCACTCTGCCTCCAAACCAGAGCGAAGAAATGGAAATTCTCACTCGAGGAAATGAGTTCAATATTTCATTTCCTCGAGCGACAATCAAACTCACAACCTGTCGCATTTGTACCCCTAATATATTTGTCAAAGTTGTTGTAACGTATAAATAACTAAAAAACGGCGGCCATATAATTACTAAAGTAAATTAAATAACTCGGAATACGTTTGCCATGGCATTTCTTACAAATCACATGTCTAAATGGAAAAAAGGCGTATCTCGCCCCGCAATAGAGGAGTTTATCAATCTATTTATGTTGCGAACAAAGTAAAGGGTAGCTAAATAGGTCACCACAGTTCGACGATCAGGATTTTTCCATTCATTTGCCTCAAGTCCTGCCGCGTCCTAGATAGGCAACAGGCTTCATTACCCTTTCCCATATGATCGACCACCTTCGATAATGTGGACGCTATTTATAAAAAATCGGATAAGTGCGAGTCGGACTTGCATACTGAGAGCTCCGTACCAATTATAAGATTGTATGTCAACGAGAAGTGAACGTATTGGTATTGTAAATTTTCACTTTGTCCATGGAAAATACCCTTTAATTATTACGCGCTTATATGCCTTAGAAATTGCCTTGATGTTTATATTTAACAATAATTTCAGCTTGATATTTCAACGTGATCTCGAGATAAATATTCTTGACAGACAAACAGACAAATAACACTGTGATCTTAATGGTTCTGTTTTTTCGTTTTAAGATAATAGAGAATCCTAAAAATATATTATTTAACGCAACAATGCGTTTTAAAGGGGTGAGACTTAATTTTGTTGCTTATATTTTTAAACCGCTCGTGGTGTAATCAGGTGTTACCTGGTAAAAAATGTACAGTAATCTATTATTAAAAATGAGTTGGATAGGAGTAAATTTCAGTTAATATTCAAATATGTTTTTCTTATTGCGATTTCTTACATCAATTTCACGCTGCAACCCGCACACAGTATGGTGAACCTAGTGTTAAGACACTCCGTTCCCCACTTTCCACCGAATTTATCGTGGCATTGCGTGTTGAATGGCGGAACTCAACACTGAGCTTTTTGCCATGATTCTGGAGCAAAGAAATTAAAACATTAATTAACAATAATACAACAATATATGTAAATAAGTAGATTATTTTTATCAATGTATTGTATATTGAATGTATAATATAAATACTGATTGTTAGACTGAATTGACTAAATGGAATGAACTTCTTAATTAAAAGTCAAACACTGTCTAAAACGAATTCGTTTACCACTTGATGTATGTGGTTGGACTTCAAATAACCGCAAACATTTCATTTACATCCAAATTCGACTTAAGTTACTTAACTAATTTAATTTAAATTGAACATTTTAAGGTAATATTTTTTGTACTAGAAGACATTAATTCTATTATAAAAAATTGTTTTCTTCTTTAGAATACATTATAATTTCAATAATAATAATAATAATACGTTTATATTCCAGTACACCAAGCCAAGATATAGCCATTTTTTAAGGATTCAAATAAAAGAACTTTTTTTTCAATGTTCAATGTGGCAAACCAGGATTTTGAAGCAAAGTTTGCAACAGTAAAATTAATATTAAAGAATTAAAATACTAAATGTACTAAATATATATAAATTGTTATTATATATTAAATCGAAAGAAATAATTTTATAGTTCACTAATAATATTTCTGTCGTATGTCATAGTTATAAATGTTATACACCACATATATTTAATAACGACAGGAACTTTATTACACCTCGATGAGAGTTCACTTATACAAAGTTTTTCAATAAAAAACCTTTGCCTACCAAGTAATAGAATATAGTATGAGGTAATTGAAAGAGAAACTTGGAGAGCAGCCCAAAGGTATTGATAATGAAAGCTCGGAACTTGAAAATGAATAGGTATATCAGTTTCGCGGCGGATTCCTCGGTTTTATGTAAATCTCCTCCCTTAAAGCCCCTTTACATTTCTCCCGAATTTATAGTACTTTCTTCCAGAAAGTTAATTTTGGAACCTCTTGGCCCTCTCGGAACTCATTTGACTATCAAGCGGGGTTAATTGCTGGTTTTATTCAAAAGCAATCAATACGTCACTTAGAATTTAAGTTATTCGTGTTAATGGTGGTGGACGGATATTGGCAAATTCAATACAGTTCTCGTTTTCTTTATGTTGTAATAGATTTCAATTTATTGCTGACTTTTAAAATTATGAATATCTGTCGTTATGGACGCACCCCAGAAATTTTAATAACAAATTTTTTTTCTGGAAAAGTTAAAAAAAAACATAAAAAATATCATAACATTGACTTGGAAGTAACCCCACAAAATATCTCTGGATTCGTCCATGACTTCCGACTCTCTATTCGTAGACTGAGACACACTATACTACAAAATAATACAATATATAAATGTGTAAAATTTTAATTTATGCTGGATAAATATTGAGATGATTAAAAAAGCGTCGCTCGCTGCACATTTTTCGCTTACTTTGTAGTTTCTGTGTTGCTATTAATAAAACTCGACCATAGCGGCGGTGATCGCTTTGAATTGAGAAATAAATAAATCCGTTCAAATTATCTTTAAATTTTATATTGGAACATTTTTTATGAAACCATATTTCGATAGTAATAACATTTTAATCTCTGTACAGACCTTATTTATTTTTTTTCATAGATTTGACAGCTTTCTGTTTCTTAATTAATATTAGTTATAATATTTTAATTTTCCAGGTCTCAGTAGTATACAATAGTTTAAATTCTCTGTTCGTACAGACCAGATAAAATTTACATAGATTTTTCAGCAGCCTACTTTTTAATTAATATAATGTGAGAATGTAAATTTAAATAGAACTTTTATTCAGCTGACTTTTAAGGTTATAAGTAAGATAGGTAGCTTTGACGATCAATGCTACGAATTTATCGGTCTCGCGGGAACACTTTTATAGTTTCAGACGCCGCCTAACGAGGAGCAAGTGATTCAGCGCTAAAAGCAAAAATGAAGTGTTCAAAAACATTATGTGAACAGAAAGTAAATTGTAATAAATTTTCAAGCTTTCAAAAAAATATAATACAAAGTCTTTTACCAATTAGATACATATTAAATTACTTTTAATTATGTCGAAATTAATATAAAAACTATTTTAAACAACTACTAAGGATAGTTTTCGATTACATACAGATTAAATAATATATAAATTTAAAAGAGCAATAAAAGCATTTAGGATATTACACTTTCGTACATACATTATCTCAGGACAATTGATTTTGTTTTCAGCTTCACGCTGTTTCTCACATGTGGCAGGGTAGGGTGAAGATTATAAAAAATATGAATTTAAACTTATTATTAAATAATTTAAAATTTTATGAAGTTAAATATTTCTATACCTCGGGTGGGAATCAAACCAACAACCCGTCGCGTTTACAGACACATGCTTGTGACGTAGGTGAGGCTAAGTACATATATGTACGTTCTTATTTTAATACATTTTGTCTTGAAATAAAAAAAAATAACGTTCACTAAAAGGTCATAAAACAAAGGATTAAAAACCCACTACTCTAGTTTGTAAAACTTTCTGATTTGCATATAGATTGTACAAACGATTGTTTACGATAGGTTATCTATATTCTGCAAATTTTATTTTCATACCAATGAAATAAACTAAAAATACTTCAGTAATATTGAGGATTTAAATAAATTAAAAGTATACAAATTATAAGTTATATTTTTATAAATGTTAAGTAAATCTGTTAAGCCGTTTATGAGATTAACAGAGAACGAACACACAGATAAACGGACAGAAAATTTAAAAATTATTATTTTTGGATTCTATTGCATTGACTAATGATTCAGTTTTTATTATATATATTCCATGTATAGAGACTACTGAGTTACGATTTTATTGTACTATAGATGAGTTTTTATATGATTTTTTTTGTGTCACACTGTATCCCACACAGAAGGGTACTTAGTACTAAGACACTCCATTCTCCGTTTTTCGGCAAATTCTGAAGGCATCGCGTGTTGAGTGGCAGAACTCAACGCCGCCCTTTGTCTGGGCATAAAATGAAAAAATGATTTTTATATATTGAGTTCATTATTCTTACACGACATTGATAATATATTTTGTTCTAAAGCTTATCTCAACAGCATTGTGTTGATATATCTTATTTTGCTAAGTGCAGTGTGTCGCAGCGTTCATCTTGTCTTACTAGCTTATTCTCAGTAGGATGATAAGCACGGCTATACATAATAAATGGACGAAAAGTGTTTATTATATTATTATTACAGGCTTACAGTTCACTGACTCCACATAATCTGCGTATTTCTCTGTACAAAAAGAAACTAATTTAATAATTTTATTTTAATATTTTTATTTATGACGGAATAGTAAATAATTAGGTATATATAACATTTTTTTAAATATGTACAAATAACGTGGTTAAAAGCTGTTATCGGAACTTCATAAAATGTGAATTTTCCGAGAATTGAACACACATATATTAATAATAATAATTTTTTTTTTATTTAACAGACATTTGAATTACCATTAATTTTCCTTTGAAGTTAACAGTTTTTATCAAATATACATATTTTTAAGACAAATTTGTACTCATCCAATGTCTACCTTTATTCGTGGCATAATGCAGCGCCGTCCGGTTCATTTGGCGCGTCTCCCTGAACTTTGTGTGTAGAGAAAAACTTTAGAAAAGGTATCAGTGTATTCTACTCTATGTATTATGTTAGTGTTTTTTAATTCTTATGTCATTAGCTTCTTCGAGTCACTTTAATTTCTTTATCTTTAAGTAAAAAATAAAGAATAAAAATTTACTCTGCACACTAGCATTTGGAAACTGGGTCTAATGGACTCTCTTCTACAACGTTCAGTATGTTTGATGAAATGAATGAAAAAACACAATTTTACCTTTTGTGAAAAAAAAACCTATCTCGAGCTTTAGCTATTACGATTTTAATATATATATATATAAAAAATACCGTAATAAATAGCATTTCTATCTCATTTTTTATTATCTAGGTCGAACGGTAGTGTTGTGAATAGAATCCAAATTACTTGAAAAATTTTCCAAGTGCATTCCTCCTCGGCTCGAACGCTCTAGTTAAATTCCTCCTTAATACAATTTACAAGGAATTGCTTATTGCTTATTGACTTCCTCTCTCGAATAACACGATTATGTCGTAACGGGAATCGTAATTAAGTTCACTTTAAATTGACCTGAAACTGTTTCGTTATTTTTCTTACCAATATTAGTTTTTAGTACTAATGGAAGTTATTGAATATTTGAAGGTTAAGTAATTTTTTATTACAAAAACTATTATTAGATTTTTTTTTCAGTTTCATGCTATATCCCGATTATAGCAGGGTTGGCAAAGGGAACGCAGTGTTAAGACACTCCGTGCCTCAATAACAGAGCAACGAAATGAAAACATTAATTATTTCATTATCTCGAGTGGGATTTGATCCCCGAACCCGCCACGTGTACAGTCACACTTTGTGTCCCTGCACGACGACTGGTCTCGATTATGAATATTGAAACACTGAGTTCATTTTAAATTATTTTATGTATATACTGAATAAATAATAAATAAATTTTCAACAATGAGTTTAATTTTACAAGAAGAACAATATTTATTTATTTTTACAACAAACCATTACTGAAATATTTTTTTTTATAATAAAGACATATTTTTTTTACCAATCGCAACGTTTAACATCATACTGATGACACATGTCGATTCAATATCATATTTTTACCTTACGCTGAGACGCAGTCTTTCGTTCAGAAATCCGACCGCTTAATATGACGTATAAAAGACATCTCCCTCCGTCCTCGAATGTCACAAAAATCCATACTTCATCCCTCCTCCAGATCAAGATGGAACTCTCTAAAACAGTTCAAATCGTTCAAGTTACGTTAGTTTTTCCACTGCTTTAGGAACATGAGAATGAGATCGAATTTTAGGCAGGTTTATATGTCGCGTAATAAATAATAATGTCTTCTTTATAAAGGAAATGAAAATAAATCAGCTTTACGGTGTACCCCGAATATATTATAACGGGTAAGCGGAGCCCAATGTCAAGACACTCTGTTTTCCACTTCCCACCCAATTTATCGCCCAATTCAAAGTCGGGATTTTGAGTTGAAATTAAAATATTAATAAATAATAATTCGTTCCCCTGAGTAGGGAATGAACCCACACCGTCGTGTTAAAAATACAGAAACATAACAGAAAAAAATATATATAATTTATTAATAATTTATTGTGGTGTTGTTTAATTTGTTCTAGATGATTTAAGTGATTCTACATATAAAGGTAAATTTATACTTCTGACATACTTCCACTTAATTGAATATTTAAGTTAATAACATTAACATTATTAATAGTGTATTTTTTCTCTAAAATAAAATTTTCGCATGACGTATTGTATGAACGGTCCCTCTGTGGGTGGAGGGTGTTTCAACGACGCGCCTTGTAATCTCAAGTTAGCGAGCAATTTGGTGTTTGCTTTCAGTATTGCAGTTTGACTATTGGATTGTATTTATTCTGAAATAAAACGAGTTTTATTCGAGTGCGATTTTTATTAAGGCGTTATTGTAAGTGCAGTAACGCAATAGAGTATTGGATTGTATCGTGTTATTATATATTTGCGGGATATTTTTTTCATTATCTTAGAGGAATATTTATGTTATCTTTATTATAAACAATATATATTTTTATTTTGACCAACGGTATCTCTTAATAAAAAGAAACTCTCTAGAAATGTGTTATATAAAATTATATTAACACTCCTGTTTCCCAATTTCCGCCGAATTCTAAAGGTATTGAGCGTTACTAGAGCGAAGAAATGAAAATATTTCATTTTCACGAGTGGGAATCGAACCCACACTGCCCATGCGTCACAACTGGCCTAAATGTATGTATAGTTAGTAATGTTATACACGATGTTTACTTTTATAATAACTATTATTAAATCTAAATTTACAAAGTAGTTAACTGCACGTTCAAATACAAATTGTAGTTCCAAATAATATATGTTTAAATGTGTGTAATTCATCAAGTCATAGGACTTTACATGTAAATTTAAGCTTTACTAATTCCATATAAGGATTATAATTCTCTGTAAGGGACATAGGAAATTTGACTGCCGCCTGTATTTAGTCTTTCTCTATACAGATGGATATTTGGAGTCAAATTAAGCCTCGGATGTCCACATTTTACTCAACTCAGACTGCATGTTCAAGTGCGTTATTAAACTAGTAATTTCACCAAGTGCTGACTCGTAATAACTCAAAGCGGTACAATTACCTTGTTTATATAATAATATTATACGATTAACTCTTCTTTGAGGCCTTTTTGGTGCAGGACCACAAGATGCGACTACATATGCGACAAGGTTCGATTCTCACTCGATGTCATAATATACTTAATATTTTCATTTCATCGCTGTGGTGTCGAAACTTAACTAAAACTAAGAAAATTTGAATCTTTAACCCCTTTTTAATACGCTGGCTAGGGAAAAATAATTGATAAAATTTTTACTTTACAGTTGTTTAACAACATTTTCCCGTAAATAATTACTGTTAGAAGATTTTCTTTCACAATGTCTTCATATTTCATATAATGTTTTTAACTTTAAAAGCGTTCCACGACACTGACAATGAGTCAAAAGAAGTAGGGTAATCAAATGAAAAGGCTACTTTGTTGACTTAGGCAGCACATACTTTACATCAGGATTTTTCATACTTATTTTTCCTATATAAAATGTCATAGTAAGGAGTTTTAAATAACTTTTTTGATAAAATTATTATTTTGAAACAGGATTTTTTTATTATTTATATTAAAGTACTACTTAAAGCTTATAAATAACCCCGAACCCGGCAAGCTAGTGTTAAAACACTCCTTAATAAACACATCCGTTTCTCACATCAGCTTTACTGGTAAAACTCAACGCCGCTCTTTGTCTCGACATCACAATGAAAAAATTTAATTATTAGATATTTTTTCCCCCCGAATGGGAACCGAACCTACAACAGTTGTGCCTCTCTACGACCAGCCTCAATTTAATTTAAATTAAATAGTAATTATTAGGCGCTTATAAAAATCAACACCTCCATAAAAAAAATGTTTTAAAAATATTTATAAAAACACTCCTATCACACTTATTCCTATCCTCTTGGCCTCGCTAACAAGCTCAAAATTCTGCTCTGCAAGAACCTATAAACTCGTTCTAAGCGCGCTGAATTGCAATTTGCGTCGTAGTTTGTCATGATTCGGGCTCGTAAACTTTAGATAAATACAAGTTGAAGTTACTTCGGGCGGACGCACTTCCTGCCTTAGGTATATAAATTTAGATTTACACACCTATCATTTGAATAATATATGATTACGATTATGAAAGCTCGAAATAAGGACGTGACTTGAGTCTATAATATTTTCTATGTACGTTACCAGAGAAGTCAGTTAGTTGACTGACTGATTCGAGTAAATTTAACTAATTTAATTAAAAAAAAAATTAAAAACACATTTAACTTTTTGGTGTTGAGGTAAAGCACATCCTTGTATCTGCCACTTAAAACGCAATGCTTCCAGAATTCGGCGAAAAAAAAGAATGAATAACGTAGTGAAACTATTCGTCGCGACGGTTGTGGGTTCGATTCCCACTCGAAGAAGTGAAATATTTATTTGCCTTTATTGTTCCATTTTCTTCGCTATGATATTGAAGCTCGAGGAAAAGATATATTTATTTATATTTATATTTATCAAGACAAAGAGCGGTGTCGAGTTCTGCCACTCAACACGCAATGCCTCCAGAATTCGGCAGAAAGTGGGAAACGGAGTGTCTTAACACTAGGTTCCCTCTGCCTACCCTGCTGTGTGCGGGATACAGCGTGAAGCTGAAAAAAAAAACACTTCGTTCCCTCTACCTATCCTTCTACATGAAGGATACAGCGTGAATCTGAAGAAGAAAGTTACACAGTTTGTTGTTATTAATTATTGAAATTATAGAAAATTGATAAGCGTGATTGAACGCGATATCTATAAGTCCAGATCCAACTTATAGATATCGTGATCTTTATGATATCCTTTATGGTTGCCATGGTTACAGATATTTTGAATATAAAGATAAATTCGGTGTAGGAACTCATTGACTTAATTACACAGTAGGCTTCGATATACACTATTGTTTAAGGTTATTGTATACTATCTTCTGCTTAATAACCATAAAATTTTAAGACGCCAAGGGATAATATCCTGTCCATTACGGAGAACACCCTGACATTATAAATCCCAAAATTGATACTCTATTGCTAGAGATTTATATTATTCATAAAACAATCTGAAAAAAAAGTGTTAAGATGTTGACCATCCAAAATAAAAAAACGTTAAGTAAAAGTCACCATTATAAATAATTCATATAGATTATATTAAAAATTAGTTTTTAATATAAACAATTAAATTTAAATTTAATATAATCATTTTCCGGCGGGGAATCGAACCCCGGTCTCCCGCGTGACAGGCGGGGATACTTACCACTATACTATCGAAGACTATGACTGAGTGTACTAATAACACAATTCCTATGCACTTATACACAACAGTATAGTCGACGAAACGTCTTATAATTTTAAAAAGTTGTTTTTATCTTTTTTCACCCTTTTACGTAATATACATTAATATGAAGAATATAAACCTTTTCTGTAAGTACATTTTTTTTAGTAATTTTGCTTTAGATTATCTATTTAGATTTGTTATTTGCCAACGTCCATACCACGTTGAACACACCGGTTCTCGTCCGATCACCGAAGTTAAGCAACGTCGGGCGCGGTCAGTACTTGGATGGGTGACCGCCTGGGAACACCGCGTGCCGTTGGCTTTTTTTGCACAAACATTTTTATTTTTAAACATTATCAATTCTCTGATACAATTTTTTTAACACGATCTTAAGTAGTTATATCGAGTC
The DNA here is from genome assembly GCA_037355905.1 of Heliconius aoede. NCBI lineage: Eukaryota > Metazoa > Arthropoda > Insecta > Lepidoptera > Nymphalidae > Heliconius > Heliconius aoede. The sequence goes on from JBAIZZ010000430.1 coordinate 51,507, forward strand.
TTAAGCAGTTGTCACACCTAAAAATATAATTTAAAATGGTTCTAAATATTCACTATGAATTAATACCTACCTACACATTTGGTATTTAAAACAAGAATGGAATTCTAATTTGGTCACGGACTAGCAATATGTTACTGAAGTAGGGCCTCATTTCAACCATTTATTATAGTGTAATGAGACAAAAAGTACACTAGTGAGTTGGATTAGTTCCAACAGGCCTGCTTGAAGTTTCATTTCGTTACTGAATTCTGTTTTTTTTTTTGTTATATACTTAAAACTATTACTTTTAGAGATAATTTTATAATATTTTTATAATTGATAAGAAAAAAGATAGATTGAAAGCTAGGTATATCGTATTGGTAAATTCAATTAGATTGTGTAGAAATAAGACGAATGCTTTTATTAAGTTTCCAATAAATTATATAAACTAGTAAACTATGAAGTCTTGTTATTGTACAACACTAAAACATGAAATATTTAATTTTACAATTTACATTCCATCTTTTACAGGCCCTCGTGGAGAAACAGCATCAGAGTGTGACTGTAACGCGACGGTTGTGGGTTCGATCGCCGCTCGAGGAAAAGATATATTTATTTATATTTATCGAGACAAGGAGCGGTGTCGAGTTCTGCCACTCAACACGCAATGCCTCCAGAAATCGACAGAAAGTGGGTCCTTCTGCCTACCCTGCTGTGAGCGGGATACAGCGTGAAGCTGATTTAATTGGATTTAATTTTAAATTTAGATTTAATAAATCCAATAGCTATACCTTAGCATACCGTTTATTACTTAGTATTTGTAAAGGTGTACACATAAAATCCACATACAATCTTGCTGTTTGATAATAAAAATACATACTATCGAACATTCTTGTGAAATAGTGAAGGTAACCTGATCTTCCGCTGGGCCCTTTCGACCCACATCAACCCTCCTACGTTGACAGTAACATTATTAACACACACTACAGCGTTTACAAAATAACAACGTACTATTATGACGACCTACCTTAATAAAAAATCGGTGAAGGGTGAGTCGGACTCGCTCATCGAGGATTCCATACAAACTTCTGATACGGTTACGAGTGGGAGCTACGATTTACTTATGTAGACAAACAGGCATATACACTCCTTTTGTATAAAATAAACTACAAATATAAGCTTTTCATTTCATACAAAATGCAGTAAATTGATAAATAACTACTCGTATGTTTGTATTGCTGTGACTTAGAAACTTGAGTTTTTTGAGCTTTAAGGGACCACAGACTTAAATATTTGATATTAATTTTAACTTGATACCATCTCAATATGTATTGAATTGGTCAATATGTATGCGATCTCTAAATAAATGGTCTTGACAAACAGACGAACGAGAAAGTGATAATATAAGGCTTTTGAGATACGCAATCCTAAAAGTCGAAAGCTTTTGTTCGATTTTCCTTTTTATGAACCGAGCAGGTGAAGGCTCTTCTAAGGGACCGCGTAAAACAATCTTACATTTTACATCGATATCAACTTAGCTCGTAATCTGTATGGCGAAAGTTTAACGTTATCGTTATAATTTTAATTAATTTTGTTCGGTAAATAAAAATTCTAAGTTATTAATTTTGGATTGTTGTTTGAGAATGTGCTTAAAGATTAAATACAAACTTAATAATTGGCTAACAAATATGTAAAGTATTAGCTTCAGGCTGTATCCCAAACACAGCAGGATAGGCACAGGGTATTTTCTGTTACCCTGACACCCATTTTTTCATTTTTACCGAATTTTGGAGGTATTCGTGTTAAGTAGTATAACTCAACCCTGAGCTTTGCCTTACTACCATAGCGAAGAAATGAAAATGTAAATTTAAATAATATTTCATATTCTCAACAGGGGATTGAACCTACAACCAATCTCGTTTACAGTCACACACTTGCGTCACGACTGTTCTGAATATAAAGTTTATTATAAAAATAAAATAGACAGATTACATTAAAAAAAACATGAAAAAATATTTTCATGGCTGTCACTGTTACACGAAATACCTCCAGGGGTTTGTAGATTTTGTTTATAGGTTTAACGGCTCGAGCTCAGTGCTTAAGTAATAAAATAGGGATTATTAATTTTTCTCTGTCACTTGAGGAATATTAAACAAGTAATGACGTTTATATGTATTATATTAAAGTGTTGTTTAGAGATAATTTATATCCTATAATAATATAAATTGAGGCCGTCGTGGCGCAGTGGCACAAGGGTATCGCGTGTAAGCGCGGCGGTGCGAGGACGGAGTGTCTTAACACCGAGGTTCCCTCTACCTACTCTACTGTGTGCGGGATACAGCGTGAAGCTGAATTTATATCCCGAATGGATATTGAGTCCAAATATTTCCGTATACTTTAGGCCAGACCAGTAATTGGTTGTGGATTCGCTCCCCAATCGAGGATCAATTTTTTATCGTATACTAACTGGCAACCGCATTTTATTCACTCTGGCAGCTAACCTTATGACGTCATAAATTCAATAAGTTCAAATTTCTGTAAGCTTAAACTCAGCTAGTAGTTTGAAAAACAAATAGTAAAAAATTAAAATTTATCGAGAATGAATCGTCCATTGCGGCCGACCGTTTGGCTTCGCTCCAATATCGCCGCCTTCGCGCCTCTCCCGTGTAACTTACTCATGTGGAACGAGATTAACATGACATCTGCCTTGATTGACTCCTTACTTGCTGTAATGGCAATCAGGTTTAATCTTTTCGTCCCATCTTTTAGATGGGACCAAAAGATTAATTTAAACTGTTTTCATCTTTTCTATGCTTTACAGCAAAAACTGTAGATTGTATATATTATTATTAGTAGTATTTTTTTTTAAATCATCACGCTGTATCACGCACGAAGCAGGATAGGCAGAGGGAGCTTAGTATTAGTAGTAAATTAGATTCATTAAATCATTCGAATTTTTCATATATTCACAGAAAAATAGAAAAAGTAACAGAATAATTTAGATAACGTATAAGGTTTAAACCATTTCGGAATATCCCGCAACGCTCAGCAAGATTCACAAACAAATTCAACTAGATTTTAGTTTACGCTGCAGGCTTCATTAAGTGAATTATTTTTATTCCCTTTGCAATGGAATGTAAGCTACGTTTGATTTGGAAAATGAAAATTTTAATGAAAAGAAGTGATTCAAAGAGACTATTCGTAGTATATTTCTTTTATTATTTTACATAATTAATTATTTTTTATTATTTTGTAGCATAAGCGCGACAGTTGTGGTTTCGATTTGCACTCGAGGAATTGAAGTATTTAAGGTTTGGGGTTCGGTAGTTTTTAAGGAAAAAAGGAGCCCTTATATGATCAATCTGTTGGCCTTCCGTATGTTTGTCAGAATTCGCGGGAAAATGGGGAGAGCAGTGGTTTGACACTCCCTGTTTATTGTTTAGAACTTACATCGTTCACAGCAATAAATATACCAGCGAGTTTTATTTTATAAATACAAATACATGTTTGTTACGCTCTAACGCCAAAACTATTCAACAACGATAGCATTCTTTCATTATACCAAGGATACTTTTTTATTAAGTAAATATATAATATATATATATATATATATACTTAAAAATATATATTATCCTTAGGCTACAAATTTTAAAATAAATTCATCCGAGCGAAGCCATATACCTATATATATAAAAAGATGAATGATTTAGAGAAATCGCGGACGAAGCCGTGAGCAGATCGCTAGTATATTAAAATATAATCCTTCAACATTATTTATGACGCCTACATAAAAATATTACACGTAGGCGTATTACATGTAGGCGTGTTTATTTTCTCCGCATCACTTTATACATTCTGATTGTAAGAGATTGGAATAAAAAATGTGGCGAATAGCTTAAATAAAATGTACGTAAGTGCGGCTCTCCTTCCTGCACTATCCTACCGGAGATGGAACATACATCGCAATCGACGTATGAACTGCCGAAGATCCTGAAGACGTCGACGATTTAAGTATATTTCTTTTATAAAATAAATTTGAGAAGCACAGCGAAGAAATATTTGAAAGGAAAACAATATTTTTATGAACACAAAAGGTTAGAAAATAATAATACGAGTGTGTGTTCTTTATTATTATGCATCTTATCCTGTCCTAGAGAATGGAAAAAAACGACCTCGACTCATAAAAGTCGAAAAACTTGAGTTTGCAGGCGTATATACTCATTTTGTATGAAATTATATACAATATTAAGTTTGTAATGATTTTTCTATTTTATTAATTACGTTACTAATTGTATACAAAATGCAGCAAAAACGATAAACAAATGTTCGTTTCCTTTGATTGTATTAACTTAGAAGCTTAATTATTTTTTCTACTTCAGCAGACCGAAGACCTGGATATTGGATATTAATTTCATGTTCTGGTACCATGCGATCTTAACGGACGGAGAAAAAGTGATATAAACTCTTACAAAATCACTTTTTCTCCGTTTTCAACCCGTGTAACGGAACCCTCCGTAGTAAGTAATTTTAGAGACATTGTACATACTTTGGATGGTGGAAATAAGCACCGCGCATTGCCTACAGCGACATTTAAGCTTACCCCTAATGGTACTTCATTAATAATCGCATAACAGTCTTTAAACAAATTTATTATATATATACTTTTTACTGTGTATAATCTTTGTACTCGACATTTTCTTACACACTGACACATATAGGATGAAAACCACCAGTTTGGAATGTAATTAAATAATAACTCACGTGAATTATTATATCATGAATATTTAACGAATTTTAACATGGAATAGCTTATTATTATATTGACAATAGCTCGTTACCCCGTCATTGTTCTATTTTAAAATAAATTTAAACAAAGTGTTATTGTTATTTCTATAAAATATGTTTTTATATATACGTTTTCATTAATTTATTTTTATATTTTAAGTAACTTTAGAAGCATGATAAATTTAAATATATAAAGATACAATTTAATTAAATATCGATCATCACGACAAGCTTTTATAATCATATAAATTGTGTATAATGATAAGTTGATAGTTAAAATTTAAAAGGAAAAAAATATTTTTATCATTTTAGAGCGGTTAAATGAGAACTTCTTTTTAAAGAGGTTTTTTTTTGGATTTAATTTATTATATTATATTTTTATTCTTAACCTATTTATTATAGTTATCAGTTATTAGTGCATTAGTTACCGAGACTAGGATCGCGAACGGCTCAGTGACTTGGAAATGATAAGCTCGTGAGCATTTTCACGCTTCTCCTAGTTTCGCTATGACTCCGTATATTTTCATAATTAGAGTGTTAAAAATATACATTTTTTTTTATTTGCTTCGGCCTCACGCTGTATCTCGTATATAGCAAGGTAGGCAGAGGGAAATTATAGTAACTAATAATAAATATTTTTTTTCCCCCGAGTGAGAATTGAACCACAGCTATCGCCTATACATCCACATGCTTCTGTCACTATACCACGATGATCAAACTATTCAAGCTATAACAGATTTATAAATTCAAAATATTTTTGTGTAACTGAAAATATTTAGCATTTTTGGTATATGTAAGTAATGATAATACATAAATAGGAGAAAAAATATACGTTTACTTAATTGATTCTTTTTATACTTGTTAGTATAATTTCAATTGAGCTTTATGTATAACAAAAAAAACAATTGGCATTTTTATATTATGATTTTCATTAAAAATTAGTAATTTATTTATTTTTGTATCGTATTGTGTTTATTGAACAGAAAACTTGTTTCGCTCAATCACTCACTTATTTTGAAACAATCAATTGAAATGAAAAACTATTTGTTTATTCATTATTTTTATATAGTCGCACAATTAAAGTGTTATTAAAAATATATTATTACCTCTACAACAATATAAATGTTTTTTTTTCTTTTAAACATCATATATTATATGTGACTTTATATATCTCACCAGTATAGCAATAAAGAACTCGTGTATCATTTCGAATTCGCCGTATCTGACTTGTCGAGCAGCGTAACTCAACGTCACACTTTATCTGGCTCTGGTAAGTAAAGCGAGCGACGAACAGGAAATGGAAATAGAATTCGTTGTCCAGTATTGAGGTTAAATTCCACAATGATCACGATAACGAGCTACAGATTTTTTTTTTATTTCATCTCTACGCTGTATCCCACAGGGTTAGCAGAGAGAGAGTTAATTCTAAAGGCATTGCACATTGACTGTTTGTGAATTCTTGCCTCGTTACCAAAGCAAATAAATTAAAATATTAAATATTCCATTTCTTTGTATAGACATAACGTTAGATCAGGAATGTCCCAACTATACCGCAGCACAATAAAAAAATCTATTTTTTCAACAATTTAGCTTATGAAAGGAAGAAATGAAAACACACTGGCCATTAATAAAACGACATGCAATCAATTTTCGAACGTGAAAACAACTGTCAAATATTTCATATGAATCGTTTGTGCGTCGTTATTAGTGTGCGCCGCAATTTGGTTACACAGATTATTGCATTTTATTTCGATTTCTATTCAAAAGTTGTTTCTATATGAAATTGATTGTTGCCATATTAAAAATGGTTTTTTTTTTATTCATATGTTATAATTTAAGCTGTACTTATACACTACTATTATAAATTTAAATAAATCAAATCAGTCTTACACTATTATCCCGCATAAAGCAGGATATGCAGAGGGAACCTAGTGTTGAGATACTCCGTTCCCCACTTTCCACTGAATTTTTCGATGCATTACGTGCTTACAGGCGGAAATCAACGCCGGAGGTTTTGCCTTGGTGCCAGAGCAGAAAAATCTAAATATAAAGAAATAATAAATCATTCTCCCAAGTGGGGATCGAACCCACAACCACCGCGTTTTAGGCACATCAATGCGACAGAATGCCTCAAATCAATATTTAAGTACTTTATTTACAATATAGGACTATATTTAAAAACTATAAATATATAAAAAATATAAATACGAAATCGAAGAATCGAAATTTGAAATCTGAATCAAGTAATTAGGCGTAATCGTTATATTATTTCTTTTGTCACAAATTAAACCAAAGAAGTGTAGCAAATATTTTATATTCTTTATGTAAATTTAAATTAAAGTTCTTTGGAGTTTGTATATAGAAAGTAAAACGACTATAACTTTATTAAGAATTTACGGTAAATGTGTGTTCTTTCTTTTCTAGTTAAACCAAAGCCAACTTTGTTACAAAGGCAAAGTAAAAGAGACTTAATATAATATTTTCAAAGAAGAAAACATGTAAATAATGACACACAAATTCGCAATTTCCTGCCTAAAATGAATGTAATACTTAATAGTCAACGGGATAATATCATAATATTTTATATAGTTTCAAGCTGTCTCCTGCAGATAGGAAAGTAGGCAAAGGGAACCTAGGAACCTAGAGATAAGACACTTCGCTTCAAATTAGGATTTCTCTTCTATTTTTAGCCAAATTTTCGAAGGAATATATTTAGAGTGCCGGAACTCTACAACGTGCTTTGTCTTGTTACAAAAGCGAGGAAATTAAAATATTAAAAAATAATGATTTATTTCACCGATTCTATTTAAAAATATCTATTTACATCGTAATATTGTGATGTATTCATCATCAAATCAAAAGGTACATTCCCAGTTGAATCAAGTGGAAATTAAAATCCAAACGAGAAAATCTCTATTGAATTCATATATATTAAATAGAGCAATCACATAGAAATGTTATGTTTATAAAGTTTGTTTTTAGGGTTCCATATCCTTTAAGTGAAAAAAACGTGTAAGCGCAAGTCGCGCTCGCCCACCGAGGGTTCCGTACGAAACTTCGAGGTCTCGAGCTTCTCGTATCGAAGTTCAATATTGGCTAATCTAAGCCAGAATTTCAGAAAAAGCTCATGCACCTTCATCTGATATCTCACTTGAACTAGTATCTTTAATATCAAATTTTGATACCTTCGTAGACTATTATTTTTCAGAATTTCACCACAATTGTACAGAATTTTTGCAGAACTACTAACTGTAGACGCTAGCTCCCAAATTTAATATTTTTTCGGTCAACCGGAACTACTACTATTAATTTTGATTCCTTTTGCAGTGTCGAAATAGATACAGTAATTTTAATATTCAAATTGACATGTCTTTTGGGAATATTGAACCGTATAAATTTTACATTTATGTGACGAGAATATATAATATAAATATCACGTAGAGCTAACAATAATTGTTTTGACAGACCAGAAGTTGCTTTTTCTACGGCTACGATTCTCAACTTAAAAAGTATTTGATTTGTTGAAGCTAGAGTGAAACTAATTTATTACCTTACTTTGTTTGAAATATAAACAATCATTTAACAATAAAACTAGTTTCCTCCATCATAATACAATGAAATAAAAGCAACTAAATATAACGAGAATCAGGAACGAGTGGGAAAACGTAGGAAAGCTTATAAATTCCACGTCACTGCACTGATTGCGATTGTGGTCTCGGTCACTGTTGCAAAATTATAACTTTATTTAAGTCGCACAGAAGTTCGTACAATACTACTATATTGACAAGTTTTTCTAGAAAATCTTTTAAATATAGTCTATATATGTTAATAAAACCATATAAATGAATGAAGAGCAGATCACTTTATTTACTCTATCATTTATTATCTATCTATACATTATAATATGTATAGATTAATAAAAAAAAATTCCAAAAAAAAAGTTAAACATTTTAAAATTTAAACAAAAATCCTCACCAAATATATTTGCTACAAATAACAATAATACTTAAATTATATGCCTAATATAGCTTGTAAGATTTAAAATCTGTGGAATTTATTCGGGCCGAAAAATCGAGGGAACGAGCAGAAGCGTGGAAAAAGTATTTAATTGCTCCCAAGGAGCGGTGGTATAGCGAAAATTTCGGGTAGCGAATTTATAAGAGCTATTTGGATGCAAATGATGAGCTGGGCTTGGCCTTCGCCTGCGACGGTGTAACCCCTGAAGAATAAGTGAGAAACGTCTTACAAGGGAAGGGGATCGGGTGCTCTTTACTATTTAATAGGGAATCCGAGCGTGGAAGTGTGGCACGCTATAAAACACTTTTGTATGTTCAATGACGCTAAAGTAAAAGGCTTTGTAGTTTTATCGATCGAGAAATTTTATGCCGCTGGTTCTTTTTTTTTTCAAGTTTGATAGAAGAGTGTGACTGTAGCGCGACGAGTGTGAGTTTGATCTCTACTCGATGGAATGAATTATTATTTATATATATATTTTTATTTCTTCACTCTAATTTGCACTAAGGCAAATGTCCGTCGATGAGTTCCACCAATGAACACGCAATGCCTAGAATAAATTCGACGAAAAGTGATGAAAGGAGTGTCTGAATACTGCGTTTTCAAAAAAAAGTGGGAGATAAAGTGTGAAGCTGATTTTTTTAAATAAAAAAATTGTGATATCAAATTTAAAAGTGTAGAAAACGATTGAAAGCTTATAAAGCTCTCAATAGTTAAATAATAGACTGCTTGAATATACCTTATTGAAAATGAAATCGGTGGTTTTCGTCGAAAAATAAATTACTAATTCAATTGGTGGAAGGAAGGTGAGAGAAACGGTCTAGTCGCTGAGATGCCCGCGGCAAAAGTCCTGAACTGAAAGTTCCTAACTATCACCACAAAGGATTGAATGTCGAACTTGCTTAGGAAGTTTTCCAAACAAAAGACTAAAGTGCATCTTTGTCCCAGCGCGGCGCCGCTATCTTCTCTTTACGAATAATAAGAAAAGTGCTCGGAAAGCATAACGCCTTTGTTTTTGTTTTTTTTTTTGAATAATAAGTTTTGAAATTGACAGTTAATAAAAACTGTTTATTGCGTAATATAATAACTTCTTTGTCTAGAAAGTAACTACCCGAAGCCAGAAACATTAAATCTTATTACAATATGGGACCAATCTTTTTATTATAACTGTGGTTTTGCGAGTATGTATGAATTGGATCAGTTTTATTTAAATACATGTTAAACCTAAGCGTGGGATGTAAAGAAAAAATACCTATCAGTTTTTGTTTTTTTTTTTATAATTAAGCCTCACGCTTTTTCCCGTACCTAGCAGGGTAGGCAGAGGGAAGCTAGTGGTAAGAGACTCCGTTCCCTATGTTGTGTGTGGCAGACCTCAACGCCTCGTTTTACTTCGACACCAGAGCCAAATATTTAATTTCCTCGAATGGGGATTGAACCTAAAACTAGTCTCGTTTACAATCGCACACTTGTACACCTGCATCAAGACTGGTTTTCAGTTCTTATATTTTAGTTTTACACTACCATATTATTCGAAAGGTCTAGTTATTTCCTGACCTTAACCACACTATCGTCCCTTATAGAAGTCAATATTTCAAAAGTTACCATCTCACTATGCAAGTTTTATGACATCTCATTAACAAAACAGACTAATATATATAAAACCTGGGAGTGGACCCTCATATTTGTGAATCCATTTATTAAAAAAAGAATGATTTATTGCCGGGAACTCTTTCTGTAAATACAAATGAGGGAAGTGAGGTCCTTGGGTCACTGCCAAAGTGAACCCTTGATTAATGATTTTTGAGGCACATAGAATAGAAATGTTTGCAGCGAAATAAATCCAAGCGAGCGAGCGAGCTTCCGAGCTTCCGACACGACAATATAGCGTAATTTTCTGTTTCATTTTTAAACTGATTTCTTTTAGTTCCACAAAGTTAGGAATTTTAGTTGCTATTTTCTTTTTGTATGTGAAGCGAATGTTGTTTAGTCTTTTCATTTGAATAATTTCGTAATCGTGTGGGTGCAGTGTGACGTAAAATGTCACGTGTTCTTCTATATTAATATTTTTTAAAATAGTTAAGTCTAAAATATAATCTAATAGAAGAATCTAAAAGCATATTATTTTCTTATTTCTATTATCTTTTAAGTAAAAGTCTATATGTACAAAACAGTTTCATTCTTTCATAAAAAAATATATTATTGTTTTCTTTGTTACTGTGTATACGCGACCTAACTTTTTAATCGTGTTCCTTTGTTCTTATTATAAACATTTGCGTAAAATGGATTTTAAAACCATTTCCTTCCTAAAACTGTACAAAATTTTACCCAATACACAAAAAAATATAAAAATTTAAGCAAAATATAATTAATAACTACATCAGTCGTCTCGAGTAGGCTTAGAAGGCGAACGTTACCAATAAAAGCAAATGGATTGTGAAATGTCGCATCACGAACAAATCTGCTCGTGCGTGATACGAACATCACTATTTACTATGGGGTTTTTTTTTACATTTATGGTGTAAGATTCTGGGATTTTATGTACATAATATGTTTTTTTGGCTTCACGCTGTATCCCACACATAGCAGGATAGGCAGAGCCTTACATTGCCTGACGTGCCTTAGTGCTAGGGCAAAGAAATTAAAATATTAATAAACAATAATTCATTCTCCCGAGTAGGGATCGAACTGACTACCGTCGCGACACAGCCACGTGACTGTGGCCCTGCGTCAAGCTGGCCTCGTCTTTATAAATTATACATAAATAAAAAGACTTCCTATTATAGTACTAACTTCATACTACATAAAGGAACTTCTGGTGGCTTCTACCGTTTTAAAGATCGATTTTCTCATTGTACGTGCCTCCATATAAAGTGTGGTTCACGAAAGTGATTGTAAAGTAGTGGAAAATTCACAGGCATGCGAAGCCGCAGCGTTCTGCCGTATAATGAAAAAGGATTTGAATTACTTCCTTTTTAAAATTTTGTTTTTATGGTTACAAAAATAAATTTATAGTGTTAATTTTTTTTATACGTTATCCTACACTAAGGAAAGAAATATTTATGCTAATAACATATATAAGATGCAATAAGCATATACCCTCATTCTCATAAGAATTACGAGTAAGCTTGATGAGAACGTATTAACGGCATAGTGGTCAGAGAGCTTTGACGATTTCTAAGAGGCGCGTGATCAAATCCCTCTATTTCATTTATCCTCGTACAAATTTTAAAATGTTTTCTAAAAATCTTCAAGACTTGCTGAGAGGATAGTTAAAATAATTTTGTATTTATATACTTTCCATCTACATTATTATTATGGTGTTGAATGATGAAACCAAACCAATGAGCCCAAATCATACATTCTTTCTTATATACATATTTAATATTTTCATTTCTTCGCTCTTGTATCAAAGCAAAGCACGGCGTTGAATTTCGTCACTTAATTCATTAAAATGCAGTTCTGCTGCAGCCGCAGAGTATCTTAACACTAGGTCTCCGACCAAAGCTAGTTACCCAAGATGCTAATAAAAAAGGAAATACAATCAATACACCATAAACAACTACTGAAAATGAATTCCACTTTTGGAAGAAAGAGAAGAACGAAGTCATCATGAAATAAATTATTTCCTATTGAATACCTGTAGGAAAACTTGTGTCGTTCGCCGTACAATAAACTATACCACTTAGCTCTACTACCCTCCTATTACAGTTAAGTGTTTATTGCTGTAGGTCCAGCGTAGTACCAATAAAGAAGGACCAGTTCAGATATCTAAACAATGTGAACTAAATGTAATTAGAGTATAATAATTTACCAGATATACCATATCTGGTATAAATTATTAGACTACACGTGACTGGTTGTTCGTGCAATCCTCTAGAAAACGAAATATTTATTTAAATTTATATTTTGGCGTTGAGTCAATATATAATGCCTGCAGTTCAGCGAAAAATGGTAAACAGAGTGTCTTAACACTAGGTTAACTCTGGCTACCGGACTCAGGATATAGCGTTTTGTATCCCGCACGCAGCAGGATAATCAGGTACACGAAGCACATTGGAAAATTCATGTGAACTGAATAATTTTGCAAAAGAATCATAAATAGTGAATGTGAAAATCGACCGCGGGCAGTATCAAGATGGATATCGATGGATATCGTTATAAAAATAGTAATAAATAACTTTCATACATCTCAATTTTTGATCCAATCTGTATTCAGCGCTGCGTTAAATTGGACGAGCAAATAAAAATATACAAGAACCAACATGACATTATAAATAATATATTATGTAATTAACTCAATTAAGTATAATATCCAGACGATGTATCTGATTCTTTTAAGGTGATATTATATTATTTCTTTAATGAAGCTTAGCGGGCAGACGAAATTTTTACAACAAATGTATAGTTTTTAGATATTTTCCTGAACTGATGGTACCTTTAGTTACTACTTCATAATTCTACATCAATCGAAAGTATCCTATTAATTCACGCCCACTGGATGCTTTTGAACAAAAATTGAAAATGGCGAGGCTATTTTTAAGTAATTTTTAAGTAATTTATTATTTTTATTAAGAATTTTTTTCAAGAAATTAAGAAATCATAGATCAGACGTTTGAATTTTAATTCGATATCTCCAAGCGTAAGGCGTAAGCGTAGGTAAAAAGACTCTTGACAAATAGACAGACAGAGAGACGGACGGATGGCCGGACGAACAACAAAGTGAACTTATAATGGTTCCATTTTTCCGTAAAAGATACGGAATCCTAAAAAGAAGAAAATAAAAGTTACCTACAACATTACCTTATCAATTTATTCTTTCAGTTTTTCTACACAAAACAAGAGAAAGAGATTTACAATAATAACTAATTCCACCAAAGAAAATATATTATATTAATATATCAGATTATTCGATTACCGTTTTAAACTAACAAAACGGCAACGTTTTCACACATCGCTAGGTATTCTTCACACAAGTAAGTATTGTGCAGTTGGATCGCGCCGGGACAAAGGCAGATTTGAATAAAGGATTCCCATTGGATTCTGGTTTCTCTTTTTTAATAAAGCATTCCTTTAAAACCAAACGCTATTGCATTCTTTATGCGATGCTGTTCAATATATATATTTTTTAAATTTAGTATTTGGATTTGCAGTTTGCTACTTGCAATATTTGAGAAAATAAAAATTAATTAACTGTGACGCTACATATACGCAAGAAATGAGGAAAATAAGTTTCAGACTTGGACTCGTAAGAGTTCTTACTTCCGGCTATTAAACTAATATTAAGAAATTTCATAAAAAGTTTGGAGTAATTGTCTTTCATCGTTCCCAGCGGTAAAATGTTATTATTTTTTCTAAAAAAAAACGAGATTCATAAGCTTGATTCACAAATTTTCGTAGAACCATGAATTAAAAGTCAAATATGATATTCTTGGAAAATATTTAAGGGAAAATTACAAAAACAAAATTGTAGAATGATAATAAAATGTCTTATCTATTAGTTTTCTTAAACTGTCCAGCTAGAAATATAATTTAGAAATATAATTTTCTCAAATTCAAACATTAATCTAATATACATTTACCTTGATTCACGATCTGGCTATATTATCGAAATTACCTAAATACCTGAAGGGGATAAATGCCGACGTTAAATATTTAACATATTGCAAAGCACTTAAAATTATAACTAGACCAACAAACTTAGCCATGATTTATATTGGTTATGTTAGCCGCAGTATGTAAACCATAGTAAGTTATATGTAAGCTTTAAGGTGCTTTATTGTAATATTATATTAATTTTATACTGTTATTAGTGATGTATTTTAAAGAAAACAACGTTTAGGCCAGAGGCACAAGACCACAGTGGATTCGATTCCCATCGGAGGAAATTAAATACTTATTAATTTCATTTATTCGGTCTGGTTTAACGGAGTGTCTTAACGTTAGTTATTTGTTCCCTCTGCCTACACCGCTATTGCGGGATACACCGTGAAAAACATAATTATTAATTAACATGTCTTTGAGCGTACTCTTTCTGTTATTACTGATATAGGTAGACACCAAGACAGTGTACATGTACTATATACGTACAATGTAAATAGATACATAATATAAGAATTTAAACACATGACAAAGGACGATACAAAGTACCAAACAGATCGAGCTATTTACCATATATACCAAATATAAGGTGCACGACGCTAGGAAATGCTTATTGAAATTCTATATTTCACTTTGCATAAAGAAATATCACTTCAAAATAAATCCACGTAAAACTTTATAAATGTTCTTGAGATCAATATCAAAATTTGAAAGTAGCAGGATTCGAACCCGCGCCTCTTTGGAAACCGTCCAAGCGCTTTGGCCAACTTAATTACTACTTGACTAAGCCATACGTTCTCATCGAGCTACATCGAAATTGTTATACGTTTGTTACATCTCTGTAAAGCGATTTTTACAAATTTCCACTACTCAATTATCGTCTGGCAACAGAGAATACTAATTTTAAATATTTTAATATTTTTTAAGTTTAGTTATCTCAATCTTATATTATCTTATTTGAAATTTTATATGTTTATACGTATTTTAAACGTTTTCTCAATAAGTAAAAAACAACATTTATAGGTTTTAGGAAAAATGGGAGCTTTATAGGACAACTTTACTTACCTTCCGTCGGGACCTTTTATCTCGAGAACTTGTGAAGGTATAAAGCTGAAATCAATATAGACTATCCAAGTATACGGACTTAATTTTTATAAAATTGGCCACGTAATCATAACGTAATACGATATTTTCCTTGGACCTATAGTTGTAAAGTTTGGCAAGAAATGAGAACTTATAATGCAGAGGAAAAAATATGAAAAGATAAAAAAATTATAGGTATTTCACAGATAACAAGCTTATATTAATTGTTTTTTAAATAAATAAATATTTTCTATTTCTCATTGTCCTAAAATTCTGGAATTGGTACGGAACCTTCAGTGGTGTCAGGTCGTATTAGTGGACGAGTCTGAATCGCATTAACTGTTTTTTTTTTATTTTAATTCTATTGTCTAAAATTATTATTAAATTGAATTATCCGTATTTTTTAAAAAAAAAACTAAATATAATACTTTATATTTAAATATCAATGAGTTTCACAGTTGTACAAAGTAAAGGCCGCCATGTTCACATTATATGAATAGTTTCACTTTAAATAAAATGAAATGTGAACATATTGTGTGTGTTCCTATAAATACGAACTTTTTCTATTTGAATACGGTATATTGAAAAGAGAGAGAGAAAAAAGAGTTTTTTTTGTTGTTACAAAAATATACTGTAAAAGTAACGGCGTAGTATGACTAGAGCTTCCTGCGTCCGATATTTGTTGGTTTTAACTCCACACGGGAAAATGTTTATATTTAATACAAATGTACCTCTCCGTTGTAGTGCGTAGTGTACGGTTAATTTATTTGAAAGAGAATATTAATACATTATTGAAAATAGCTTAATAACTTAAAAATCTATAAAATGGCTTTACAAATTAATAAGACGTATAATTAATAAGTAGGCCTTTGCTTGATTTTATACTTCAGTTTCTTTAGAAACGTGTCAGATAAGAATAGATTTGTATGATAATTTTTTATTATATAGTTTTTTTTTTCTTTTATTTTCTATACAACTGTCTTTTAGGAAAAGGAATGCATGAAGGGCAAATAATTTTAATTGTATTTGTATCGTTGTTTTGGTTTTTAACGAGATAACATCTTATAAATCAATGAACGCTGATTACGCCAAAAAGTGAGATTTTTGTCACGTTCCGAATGAGCCGACCGAGCGAGCGAGAACGCTGAGCAAGCGATAGAGAGGCATGGTCAAGGTTCAAGTCTATTCACTCTGAAATAAAACTAATATTTAAAAATATCTATATTAATTCATAGTAGTAAATAATATCGCTATAACTGAATGTTCATTTCCAAATATTTGCAAGCGTATGCTAAATGTGAAAGAAATAATTTGTTTACATTTAATATTTGTTGAACGATCAACACACAAATCAAACGATGTTAACATGCGAGCTTCTGTAAATATTTTCATATTTGCACGGCATTTCGATACTTTTCTGTTTAATTTTATGACAGTCAATGTCATTTATGTTAGTGTCAATCATATATTCAAGAGTTCCACCGCTCAAATCTAGATAAAAACAACAATACTTATTTATAAAATCCTGGGATTTGAACCCGCGCCTCTTGGCTACCGTCCAAACGCTCTGACCACTAAGCGATACGTTTCAGTCAATACATTTTATATATAAGTCAGTATTTTTCTAACACCTTTAAAAATGAAACTGTTAAAAACAACAATAAATAATATATATTAATACCCAATAACGGGTAGCTAATTGGAAGTAGTATGAAATTGGTCATAAAATTAACGCAAATGGAGTTGCGCAAGACCACTTGTAAGGAAATAAAAGTAATTCATGTCAAACGATCGAGCCACTAATAATGTGATTTAAGAAATAAGCTAAACTTTAGTTTTCAATGTATAAATATTCTATTTAAAATGATAATATGAATAAAAAATACGATAGTAATTCAAATTAGTATAAATAAATAATTATATAGTCCAAGCGAGCAAAGCCGCGAGCACGTCGCCAGTCTAATGTAAATGAACCATAAATCAAGAACCATGGGAGTTCACTCAAATCCTACCCACCTAACATTGTGAGCGGTGTGCCGCTTAAGTTATTACGTTATACTTATCAACATATACATGCATATGTATGAACTCTATGTGTATAACGTACTCTTGTCATACAAAAAACCTTATGTTTTTCAACTTTTGTGTATTGAACTACACTGAACTTAGTACGGAACACTCAATGGGCGAGTCCGAGTCGCACTTCACAGGCTTTTGTAATTATAGATACACTACAGTTTGTTCTGAAAGCTTATCTTTATGAAGTAATTAAATAACTAATGTCTGTCGCCAAGAACAAATAAATTACTTATAAATTTTGCCAACGTCCCAACTCATATAGATATTATAAACACATAAATTTTCACCTTTAGGGACCTAAAATTAGTAATAACACGTAGAAATTAAGTAGCTGTTAATTAAGATAAGTGGCAAGTTGGCTCCTTTTTAAATATACATAAAATATTAATGAAAATATTTTCTAACAGCTTTCTCATCTAAGCCAAAAAAAACGACGTGTTTTGACAGTAAATTCTGTTTGCATTTGTGGGATAAAGCGTGAAGCAAAAAAAAATAAACCGCGAAAAGGAAAGGAAAACATTTTTCATCACTGGTTTCAATATAAACGCAAATGTGCGACTTTACGTTTACACGCGTCGGTTGTAGATTCCATTC
>JBAIZZ010000431.1:0-55989 GCA_037355905.1 Heliconius aoede
CTGATTTTAAAAGCATAATTCCTTTAGTTTAATCAATTCGATACAAAGAGTTTTTTAATAAGGTTAATTCAAGTACAAAAATATCGTTTAATTGCGGTCAAGAGTTAACTGGCATAATTGTTCATTAGACGATCTCAAGATAGAGTGCAATCGTTGATTGCTATTTGACTTGAGGTCACTACATTTGTGCTGACAGACAGTTTGAAAATTTTGTACGAAGAATAACATTATTATATATGCATTTTATTATTTGTCTGTCATGCGGTTTATCAATTGTGGAGCAAGGGCACAAACGTGCTACTGGAAACGCGACATCGAACTCGCAACCGTCTCATTACAGTCACACACTTGTGCCGCTGCGCCACGACTGCCTCGCGGTATGCGGTAGTTTTAAATTGTTTATATGAAGTTTCCTCATATTATGTAATACAAAACGACAACCATAGAGTACACGTTGTATTATGAATTATTTCTAGGCACGTTTCAGCTGTGGCAATCGGTATCTTAAGAGATTTTGTTGAGTCTTAATAATTATAAACATATCAATATTCTACTAAGTATTATATAACCTATGTATGTAAGTCGTGGCGCAGAGGTACAAGTGTCTGACTAAAAATGCAACTGGTTTTGGGTTCAATCCCAAACGAGGAAATGAATTATTTACCTACATTTGTAATTTTATTTCTTCGCTCGTTTGGTGTCGATGGATAGCGTGGCGGTGAGTTCCGCCACTCAACACACTTAACACTAGATTCCCTCCGCCTAACCTGCTGAATGCGGGATGCAGAGTGAAGCTGATTTTTTCTTTTATTTTATACCAATTACCAGAGTCTGGCTTTATAGTTTCACATAAAGTGTAAACGTATCGGGTTATTTCAGTTCGATATTGAAATAGAGTTTGACAAAGTTAGTAGCTTGTACCGCATAGCATTTCCTGCACTTAATTTCTGCATTAAACTTAAAACTAGGAAATTATTATAAGAACCCTATTTTATAAAATAAGAAAAAAAATCAACTTCAAGCTGTATCCCTCACACAGCAGGGTAACCAGAGAGAACCTAGTGTTAAGACACTCCGTTTCCCACTTTCTGCCAAATTCTGGAGACATTGCGTGTTGAGTTGCAGAACTCAATGCCGCCCTTTGCCTCGACACCAGAGCGAAAAAATGGAAATATAAATAAATATTTCACTTCTACAGTCATACCTCTGTGCCGCTGCGCTATGACGGCCTCATTATAAGCATAACCTATAATTTAAGAATAGATGCCTGTAAAGTCGTTATTAACTGATGTATTATATGTACTAGTCGTGGCGCAGGGGTACAAGTGTCTGACTAAGACTAAATACGCAACTGGTTGTGGGTTCGAACCCCACCCCACACTCCAGAGAACGAATAAGTGCTTGCTAAATGCAGGCTGATTTATTTTATATTATACCTAAATATATTTGGTAATTACGTGCACAAATGGATAATAAACATAATATTATGATAATAGCCTAAGGATTAATGCATCTAGGAATATTGAAAGCATTTACACCACTTAAGCATGCAATACATGCACGTATCAATAATTCAGTGAACCATCAGATTAAAGTCAATGAGAGTTGTGGGTTCAAATATGGCATTGAATTTCGGCTAAGAACAAATGTTTTATTTAAAATGGGAGAAAAGTGGAGAAATAATATACAATTTGATTTATCAACGTAAAAAATTGTCTAGTCCAGACAATTATTCTCTAAATAATTGTTGGTATATTCTTATTACAATGAAATATAAAGGTGAAAAGAGAGCCAAGTTGTAATGAGTCTTTCTCGGCTTCGGATAGGAGATCTACATGAGTGCCCAGTTTTGTATTCACCCGGGATAAAAGTCAAACTCTAAATTTGGTTTTGTGACTAGTAATAAAAAAATATGTATAATAGTCAACCTTGGTGCTCAATCTCAGGTTTGTAGGTCACCTAGAAGTTGGTTAGGTTTTTTATGAACGAGTGAGTTAGTCACAAAAATTCCGGTTTTTATACAATTTGCTTGTGTTAAATTATTTTAAATCTTACAAACATCACTAGCTAGGGGGTTTTAACAAACGCGTAAATATCTAGGCATGTAGACTTTTAGTCTAAAATATAACTGGTTCATGTCAAATGTGCCTGCTTTGCGCATTTTTTCCTTTATTACTTGGCTGCGTGATGGCATGTGTCCTGATTGATATATTTTTTTATTATTTTAAAAACATTGAAATATAAGGAATATAAAAATATCTATTTTGGCATTCGTTTATGTGACACATTTTGTGATTTTTAGCTTAACTTAGCTTCACAATGTATCTCTAGCGGGATGGTCAGATAGAATTCAAAATATCTCTTTCGCCTCGTCCACTGTCATCCACATCTTCATAAATGCCCTCCGGATCGTCCTAGTGTTTTTTACGTGACCTTACTCCAGTATATTTAACACTGTTTTCAAAGGTCAAACCAAGAGAAATAATTTATAATATCTATTTGTAAAAATGAAGCAATACTATACATGAACGCGTGACGCTATAAACAATAGCTGATGTATCGACGTCTGCAGCCAACTTTGCGGGGTTGAATGAATTCTTTAGCGCACAATGGACAATGGGGCATGCTCACAGCCAATGATGCTCATCGAACGAACCTATTGTGTCAGAACAAAGATTTGGTTATTATAAATAATCTGTAGCAGTTACTCAGCTGACATATGTATAAAGAAAGTAATATAAAATAATTTATTATATTTTTATGTCTTATCTTAATTGAAATGCTATATTATATATATCACGTTGCACATTATTTTTTATCTATAATTGACAGTATCGGTATTATAATTATTATTGTTGAAATGAAATAAAGAAAACATTTAAATCAATAGACAGATAGTATTTAGATATGTTTACATTACATTTAATATGTATATTCATTAATGTTGCCATTCAAAAGAAATATTTTAGAAATGTATAAAAAAATAAAAAATCTTTTTCAATTTTTTTATAATACATAAGCCCGTCAAGCACGAAACTCTAATAATCCCAGCTGAGGTAAAACCTTTTTATTCGGCAATTTTATTAGGAGACCCTTCCCTAACTTTATTTTATATGCCAAATCCTGGATGAGTCACTCGGCCGAGCGGACTGTCAATTGACCTTGTAGTTCGTGCCATCCCTCGTAATTGCTCCTTTGTAGGTCTGATCAATTCAATAACGCGCCTACGACCGATTCATATTCCTCCATTTACAACTCGTCTATTGTACTATCAATGGAACTCCTCGTATGTCCCCCATTCGAAATAAATGTCGTACTTGGCACCTATGTATTACAGATTTGGAAAATATTTTCTCTTAATTTTTCCGCCGAATTCTGGCGACATTGTGTGTTAAATGACAAAACTTTCCTCGAGTGGGAATCGAATCCACAACCTGTCGCGCTTACAATGTCGTTTTAGATGTTAATATAATGCTGAGTTTTTTAATAAAAGTTTGTACGTACATATAAGTACGTCCATATATATGTAACTTAGTACTTTGGCTTTTAAGAGTAAATCTTTTATCTATTGTGAAGAGAGAAAGTTGCGATGTGATTATGTTTCTACTTCACAAAGACCTTATATGAAGTCCAAAGGTTTGCAACAAAGAGTCTCGTACTGTTTAAATCTGGTTCCCGAGCAACTATATGTAAGTATGTCTATTTAAAAAGATAAAAATTAAGAGATAATATTTTTGTAAAAGTTTTTATACAAATATTCGAGATATTGCCCGTTGAGAGGTGGGACTCAATGCTACGCTGTCTTGTTACCAGATGAAATATAAATAACTCATACCTCAGAATGGGAATCGAATCCACGACCGTCTCGTCTCGTCTCGAAAACAAAAAACTTTATAAAACGTATTCAGGAAAATTATTAGGTACTTATATTGTACTACCCGTTATAAATCTAATGTAGGGCGAGTGCAATCAAGTATTAAACCGTCGTATTGCATCAGCCAAATGGAGTGTGGCGGAAAATTTGGTTTTTGGAACCAAATAAAATGGCAATTGAAATGCCGACGGAAATGTGCGCAGAGAGTAACATAAATAGAGAAACGGAATATTGTGAGAGTCTATAATGTGATGTTATTCTTAGATTATACTTTGTAGAAGTCAATGAACCTTTGTATGATAATATAGGATTATTTAGGTATATATATTCTTCTTAAGTGATTTGCTAGAATTAATTAATGGGAAAGAAAAAAGAGTTGCTTAATTTAATTAAAAATTGATACTCGCGTTGTGGAAGGTTTTATGGTAAATACTTTTTTAATATTATATATTATAAATTTATATTACTTGCAAGTGCCTCAAACCAAAGCTAAAAATACTGAAAAATAAAAGCTTATATAGATTATATAATATACTAAATAAATACAGTTTCACGTTGTATCCCGCATACAGCAGTGTAGGCAGAGGGAACCTAGTGTTAAGACACTCCGCTCCCCATTTTTTGCCGAACTTTTCGAAACATTGCAAGTTGAGTGGCGGGCATACTTCATCACCCTGAATAGAACACACAACGATCGCGTTATTGTCACACCCTTATATCCCTGTACCTCAATAGCCTTATGTAAGTATAACATATTAAATTTCCCATAAGACGACGTTGAACATAAAAGACCTTCGATGGTTTAGAGGTGAGTGTGGTAATATTCAAACTTGAACAATTCCGCAGTCTCGCGGATGGGTTGGTTCCTTATCAGATTTATAGACACTTGCCTTGGTGAGCTTTGAGCGTCTACGTCGGCTCCGTCTTTAGGGTGCGATCAGATAAACGTGAATTATTCTAGAAAGGTAATGCAGGTACTTTAACTTTGTTAGATTCAACTAACTTGAAACTGATTGAGATTGGGTATCGATCACTCATACTTACGTCGCGTACCCTGCTACAGCGTGATACAGCGGGATTCAGCGTGAATTATTTACAAATTAACATGTTACACTTTATCTTGCATTTTATATTAGTTTTTATTTTAGATACAATTATTAATATTATTGATATTTATTATATTTTGTTTACTTTTTAACATTTAATTGGATTATCTTGAACATTCATTCATTGTGTATTGAAAATATGAAAATATATATGAAAATATAAATGATATTATTTAACTTGTAATAAATCTCTACATAATGGTAATGGTAATTCATAAAGAAAAAAACTTACATGTGTAAATATGGGCAAACCTAATTCTATAAAACAATTTCTTAACTGCATAATATTATTTATTTATTTAAAACACAAACACGGAAATACAGCTTGTAATAATAAATACAATTTTGGTGTAAAGGGTATATTCATGAGCGTTAGAATACGAGGGGTCAGATAGGCCGTGACCACACCAGAACAGTCTTGTCTTGACCCCAGAAATGTTGCTAACCTTGAAATTCCCAAATGATACAAAAAAAATACTTTACATGAACAGATTTGTTCAAAACCAAAGTTCACTAGAAAATGTCTCTAGATACGCCCACACATTAATTAAGATTTACATTCATAAGAATAAGTAGAATATCTGTGAATAGAATAATAAAAAACAAACACACGTGAATTTAACTGCGCAAAGTAATACGTATAAATTTTATCACCGCCGCCACAGGACACTGAAATTTTGCAAAATAAGTGACGGTATATACCCAATTTAACAGCGACTCGTAAAAATAAAAAAAAAATCGGGACTCAAATTTAAAACATTTTTTATGTTTCCAGAAGTTGTTTTTTTCAGCTTCAGGCTATATTGGACGATCAGCAGGGTAGGCATACGGGAACCTAGCGTTGAGGCACTGCCATTTTCCGCCGAAGTTTATAAACGTTGCGTGTTGAGTGGCGAAACTCCACACCGCGCTTTGCCTTGACACCAGAGCGCAGAAAATAGAAATATTTAATTTCCTCGAGTGAGGATCGAACCCACAACCAGTCGCATTTACAGTCACACATTTACTTACAACAAATTAATAATACTATTATTTCAAAAACATGAGCTATAATTTCTCCTGATTAAGTAATTTCTATCCAAAATAAAACGTAGTAACTTCTAATTAAATTTTTTTAACAATAGTCGTTTCAACGAAAATTTTTAAAAAACTAAAAAAATTACAACGATAAAAAATAATACCGTCAAATATAAATATAATGTAGCTTAGATGCACTATTACGTTATATACATGAGCGAAAACATCGAAGTCACATCGCAAACTATTAGATCCCGTATCGTAGCCGGAGTAAATCTGCAGGGAAGTGAAATTTGCGTAATTGGTCTATCTGCAAAACACACCTAGCTGAGGTGATTAGACTGCAGGCTAACAGACTGTCAGGAAGTACAGCCAGTGAGCTGTGATACATGGTCCACTTAGTTTAGTATACGATGTAAGTATATTTAACTTATTGGTTTAACGGAGATGAGGAAAGGAGTGTCTTAACACTAGGTTCCCTCTGCCTACCCTGCTACGTGCGGGATATAGCGTGAAGCTGATTAGATTTTTTATTTACATTAAATTTGCGATTAACGGATTATCTATCTTCAAATGTTAAATCTATTGTATAAAAATACACAATAGGTTTATATGTTTGTATATGTATGTTTCATTTAACAGATTAATTGCGAATGTGAAATATTTAGTATTTTTATTATAATATTTTCATATTCCTTTGGTGTCGAGGCAAAAGGCTAACACTAGGCTACCTCCGCCTACCCTGCCACAAGCGGGATACAGCGTGAAGCTGGTAAAAAAAACCGACAGAACTCGAAGCCATGGCAAACTTGGTATCAGGGCGAATACGTGAAAATATTAATAAACAATAAACCATCTACCGAGTGGGAATCGAACTTATAACCACGTTTACAGTTATACGCTTGTGCCCTGCGTCAAGACCCTACGACCTCAATTTATTTTATTGTTTGTTATAAATGGTAATTAATATATATCCTGTAACTAATTTCCCTGTACCGCTTATTGTTTTATTCTGGCTTCGATGACGTAGTGCCCTCATCGTTGTTATTTCGATATGCACTCGACGGATATAATTACGCGTCTGTATTAGCTCTCGTGTTCCGTACATATGCAGTATTTAAAATGTGCGCTGTTTTTCGCAGAATGTAACGTAAATAATATATGATTTGTGTAAAAAAGCGATAGCTCTTCGACTTCGCGTTTAAAGTATAGTCTTTTTATTTTAGCTTCAGCACGCTGTATTCCGACGAATTCTGAAGGAATTGCGACTTGAGTAGTGGAACTCAACGCTGCGCTTTGCCTCGATGCTAGAACGAAAAATTCACGTAAAATCTCTTTTCTTCATTTAATTTTATTATTATAACATAATGTTATCTGTAACTAAAATACCGGAAGTTATTTTAGTAATAGGAAAAAAAAATTAAAGGCTTTGCTATAGAAATTTCGCGTAGCGGTATTTACATATGTTAAAGTAACCGCTTAATTGGTTGGAGCGCTTGGACGTGTTATCCGAGACGCGTACATACAAATTGTTTTATGTTCAATTTTTTATATGGAAATATTGATTGTCTGTATTTACAAAACCTTTTCTTTTTAATTAAAAAAAACCCCTTGATCAAAAATATCATTTTTTCTTGCCTTTAAGTATTTGTAGCTCTTAAACTGGCGATCCGATCTTCATAAAGCATAGCAAGCATCTTTGCGGCGATTCAACCAACTGCACTCAATTCGGTTAATTAATTCACGAGCTACTGTGCCACAGACAGACAAATGTCAAACTAATAATAACACCCCTCTTTTACAGGGGGGATTAAGAATACAAATATATTAATGGTATGGTAAATACTTATGCCTTATATAAAGATAACATGCTTGGTATAAGCGAATGCAACAAATGAGCGTACTATAATACCTCTCTTCGTTCGTCGTCCAAAATGTTCAGCTTAATAGTAAACATGACGTAAATTTCCCAACATATTTTCTACATAAAATATTATACTTGATGACAGGCAAAGGCATAAAGCGGGTCTGAGAGTCGTCGGCAATTCGTCGCCTAATGGTGCGCCCGGAGACCCGCCACACACCTCCGCGTCACCGAACTCGGGTACGGATTGCGGACTTGGCGAGAAATTTGCACGTTAAGATTGAAAATGAATTTATTGTTATATATAGTGGGGTTATTTTATTAATATAGGTAAAAAAAGTGTGGAACTCTTCCTACCCTGCTGTGTGCGGGATACAGCGTGAAGGTATAATATATTTATATAATGATATGTTTATTTTAATTGGTTATTTCAAAATTACAGACATTCGGCAAAGTCAGAGTTGGAAAATATTTATAATTATTCAGTATATACTTTATATCTAATCACAATATTAGTTTTACGTAAACAACATCAATAAGCTTGTAAAAGCATTTTTAATTGAAGTAATTTAATAGGCTTTCAATTTCCAGGTAAACTTTCTCGTTCATTTAGTGGCGCCGTCTGTTTGTTCTTCGAATTTATGTACCTTTATGCTCAGTTACTTCGGCGCTGGAAATAAAAGGATGCGAAAATTTGTCGGCTCGCGGTCGTAAATATCCGAAAGCGACAGCGGGTTCGCCATTTTCCTGTTGACAAAATCGCACCCGCAATACATTCAAACTTATAAAGTTTCCATTGTTTGCAATTCGTCCACAGATGTTTACCCTATTGCATCCTGTAATTCAATTAAAATATACTTTTGATCTGTTTACTCATTCATTATTTAATCTAGAAAGCTTATTTTTAAAAAGATTTTTTTTAGCTTTACACAGCAACCCGCGCATAGTAGGCATAGGTAGGCTGAGGCAATCAGAAGACCTTATGTTAAGATTCTCCGTTCCCCACTTTTCGCTGAATTCTCAAGGTTTTGTGTGTTGAGTGGAACTCAACGCTGAAAAATTATTAAGATGATAAATTTAAAACATAAATCGATGAATGGCCAGCATTAACGAGTCCAATTCGATGTTAATTTAAAAATGAAAAAAATGTGATTTTCTAAACAAATTTAATTTCTATTAATTATTAATTACTTTAATTATTTACCTTTTCAATAACACTTCAGTAACAATCAGTACTTAAAAAGTTTCTATTATTAATATTTTATTTAATTATATATTTGATGTCGTTACCAATTTTAAGAATCAGATGAAAATTCTTAGAGCATTGTGTTCTTGAAATTGACAGCGCTCGTTGAAGCGATAGCTTCAAGCATATCTTGAAAAGAAAATAATCTTGATGGAACGTCCGGCAATAAAGAGAAAACGTCTTCGTAGACACTTCTCGCTGTCGGTATAAAATGGGGTATCTGGCGAAATAATATATTTTCCATCTTTTATTTCTATAACATTATTATATTTTATAGTATGGTTTAATTAAATGAAAAAAAAATAATATAATGTAAAATTGTAGATATTTTAAGGTGAAAAATATCTATATTTAGCATACTTGATAGGAAACTTTTTACGGCATATTTAGATAGGTATAACAAACACGCAAATAAGCAATCAGGTGATTTAAAAAAAACCGGTTCGATGCGAGCCAGACTCGCTCCCGGAGGCTCACTGAACCAATTTCAGGATTATAGGTCAACGGGAAGTACCATTTATAAAATTGAAGTTACGTTTGCGGCGCTCGTGTTGTATGTAATGAACTACAATTACAACCTTGTAAATGACTTGTTTAATATGAAATACCTATAAATATTCACTTTTCGGATTTTTTCCTTTTTTAATACTGTTCAAGTTCTCACTTTGTGCCAAATTTTCTTAATATATGTCCACAAAAAACAAAACTATAATATAAATTTTAAAAAAGCGTGAATTTCACACAAAATGCAGCGAAATCTTTTGATTGCGTTTACAATTGCTCCAAAGGACCACATATCTGAATATTTAATATTATTTTTTTTTTTTTTCAATTCTATTTATACGTTTATATAATATATAATTTGAAAATAATAACCACACTTACCACAAACTAATATTAGCCGTCGCGCTATGAGAGGTCCTATTAACAAGTGTTGTTACTTCCGCCAGCGTTGCTCGAGAAACACGAAACTAGAAGTCGCATAAACAATCCTGGCAAGAAGTTTTCTTGAAGGCAAAGTTTTCACTTTGCTCGATTCGTTTAGTTGTCGAGTTTGTACCAGTGTTATACATAAATATATATTTCTACACATGATTTAATCTTTGCAAGTCATTTAATATTATATGAATTGTTATTTTATTCAAGTTCGTATGTAAATTTTGGGAGATATATATAGAGAAAAGAAAATTGTAGAGGCCGTCGTGGCGCAGGGGGGAGGCGTGTAAATGTAAGCGCGGCAGGTTGTGGGTTCGACTTTTCACTCGGAATAATGAAATAAATTGTGTTTTAATTTTTTCACTCTGGTATCGAGGTAAGGCGGGACGTTGAGTTTTGCCACTCACACGCAATGCCTCGAGAACTCAGCAGGAAGTGGAGAACGGAGTGTCTTAACCACTATGTTTCTAGGTTCCATCTGCCTACTTTGCTATATTCGGCATACAGTGTAAAACTAAAAAAAATGTTTTTTCCTTATTTAATATATTATAATCTTTCTCTTCTGGTTACGTGTGCGGTCGGTTATAAGTGTTGTTACACAGAGTGCAACCAGATGAACTACAAACATTTTTCAGCATACCTAGTTTTGGGCAGTAAGTCAAGCTCTGGAAGTATAAATCTGGCATCTCCCATGCATCCCATCCGACCCATTCGGCTCGGCTCCAAACACGTATACAATTTACTTATCCGCGGTACTATTTTTACGGTCATTTTCTAATATTACAATTTTATATTTGTTTGTTAATTTATATATATATATATAATATTATTATAAATAAAAATACTCAAGGACGACTGTGTGTGATATTAAAGACCGAA
Source organism: Heliconius aoede (assembly GCA_037355905.1). Classification (NCBI taxonomy): domain Eukaryota; kingdom Metazoa; phylum Arthropoda; class Insecta; order Lepidoptera; family Nymphalidae; genus Heliconius; species Heliconius aoede. The sequence continues at coordinate 10,923 of JBAIZZ010000431.1, forward strand.
AATAATTGAGGATCGAGATTAATTTAATTGTTATTTAATAATAGTTATGTAACAACATGAGGTAAGTACAATTTTTATATGAAGTCGATAAAAAGAATTATATGTTCAATATAATGAATAATAATTCATTATTTATTAATATTTTTTTGATTGATTTTGAAAAAAAAAACCTTTTTTCTACAATATGTTACGACATACGTAACTAATTAAAAAAGCCTAATGAAACGAACGAAAACAGAAAAAAGAAGCAGTTCGAAGTTACGAATTAAATGAAAAAAAAAAAATCTTTTCAAATGTACCCTCTACTGAAATTCTGATTCCTAAATATGGTTGGAAAAAAAAATACGTACTCACTTGCTCTATTTACAAATATTTTTAAAACTGAAAAAAAAAAATTAGAGGATAGCATTGGTTTTAATAAGCGAATATTTGATTAAAGCAAGGTCGAGAGGCTCAGCCGCGTTATGCTAACGAACAGCCATTATGTTGCTCCCTCGTGTCACTGTGTGAAGGTTTTGCACTCTCGACCGAGTTATGGCAAGGGTTGAGGGTTGAGGGTTGAGGGTTGTTTTAGAAAATCACGCTCTCTCCGGAAAAGCCGGAAAAGCCGGCAGTACGGGCGCGCTCGGTGGCGCGGTCAAACGTGTTGGGGGGTGTCATCTTGTGAATTCGACTAAAAATTACGACTCGAATACGTTTTTTTTTTTTTACTTCGTTGAACAATAACAAGGGCGCAAATTTGTTTTTGATCTAAATCAACCGTGACAAGTTATTTGTTGATAAAATATTGTGATTTTCGTAAAACGTTGATGTGAACGGATTGTTAATATTTACTTGTTTTTGGAATGACTAAAATAAGTGAGTATTATTATTTTTATTGAAGAATTATCTCTATTTTTTTTTTTAATTCCTTTTAATAAAATAGTAAGAGATCGGTGTCTGTACATGGGTTTTCTATAATTTATATAATCTTTTGTCAAAAATAATGACAAAATTTGTTATTTAACTAACTGTTTTATTTAATTGGCTGAAATTGTTCTTTTCAATACAGGTATAGATATTGTTGTTAAAATCATATTATTATCACTATCTTTTTTATTTTATTAAAATATTAATAATATTTTAAACGGTGTTTAGACTATATTATTTCGAAAACTAAAAAATACTAATAATAACTTGTTTCATTTGCTGAATTTTGCCTGTTAATTTAATAAAAAGAATCAAAAGTAAGATACTTTGAAGCAACAGAAGTGCACTCGTGTAATTGATCCGAGCAGTCAAAGCAAATATTTGATCAAAAATTTTAGTCTCAATTCTTTGGAGTTTGCGTCGCAATTAAGTGTTGCTAAGTTTTATTTTAGTTTCTATATACGCTTTAGTAACATTTTATATAAATAGAGAGAAATATATATATATATATATAAATATTAATTAGAATATTTAGTTATCTATATACCTGTAGTAAAATTGTAACTGGTCGCTGTCTGTACACGAAAAATTAAAAAGAAGAACTATTATTGCAACTACGTATCAGTCAAATAGAACCGAAAATGCTATTTAAAATTTTTGTCGGTTTGTCTATGCGTTTATGCACACAATTCTTAGGAACGGCTTCCCTGATTTAAATATAATTCGCACTATTGTATTTTACCAAAATCTCTTAATATTTAGCGTTTGTTTCATTTAAGTCGATTCATAAATAAAAAAAAGTTACATTTATATATAATATTTTGTATAAATATAATTTTTTGTACAGATTGAATTGTTGCTGAATAAATAATTATAAATAAAATACCATCTTGTATAATATATTCGTTTATATTTTAACTAATAAGCGGTTTTAGCTTCGGGTTTTCTGAACATTACTTTAATTTATTTGTATATAAATACATATGCAGATTATAAATTCATAAGCATTTTTTGATATACGAGTATACAAATTTATGAAAGTTTATAAATTTGAAAAATACTAATATACAAACACATAAAAAACAGGGTACAAATATATGTACAAATTAAATGTTCATGTACCAATAGGAACAACAAAGAAATATTTTTCTACAATTATAATTTTATCTAAGTGTGCTGCGGAATTGGGTTAATGGCCCTTAATTTTAGTTGTAGTAAAAAGAAAAACATTTAATGTTCTATAGGGTCAGTATCGGCAAAACTATAAAGAGTAATTGCGTAAAGAATCGCTAAAATGCTGTATAAATTCGAGACACGTGTAAAATACAATTTACATTTAGTTTATTTAAATGCAAAGTGTAAGGTAGATGCCTATCGACGGTCGTCTGCGGGTCCTGCCTTCGCGTCATATCGGTATCCTTATATGCCGACAGGCTAGGGGTGTACACAAGTCCCTAAGGTGATATAATAAAAGTATCCAACCCAGAAGAACTACACCACATAGTATTTGTGTTTTTTGCCACCCCTACTGCACACAATCAGCGAATCCCAATTCAAAGTCGTTCGACGTACGCAGATAAGAGTTTCGAATTGAAGATGACTGTGAAGATACAATTTTATTTAAATAAAATAGGGGAATTCATAATTTATTTGAACATTGGACGATGTTGACTTTCCACAGCAATTACGGATATAAATCAATATTTAGATACGGAAACGTTGCTGGTTTATTACCGGGACATATTAAAATATCATGTTTGTATACTCTTTGACTGAAACAGATATTAGCTAGTTGGAAATATTCTGCGTTTTCTTATTAAGTAACGAATCCATTTAAATTAGGGAACTCAACTAACTGTTGTAACATTATTGACACAAATTGATAATGCATTGTTTTTTTGTATCATTTTTTTTTATTATATATTTATTGTCTCTTTCACCAGGACAAGATAAGATTAAAACTTTATTAGATCATCTTTTCATAAGCGTTTACAAGGTAACGATAATAGAAATGTAAATAATATATAAACAAGTAAATTGGTTAGCTATTCATTTTGAGCTTGTGATAAAGATGATCCTGATACGACGGACGTGTGGCTTGGCCCTAAAATGGGACAACTTTGACAATGGACGGACGCAATACGCAATTAGGGGGAGCGCCTTCCCATCAACATTTACATTTTAATTTAAATTTTGCTCAATCTAATGAAATTTGATAATAATAATAATTTTAGGTGCAAATTCTGTTGTATTCGTGTTGAAAATCGTTATCCTTAGTGACGAATATTGAAAAGGTATTATAATTAATGTTTGTAAATATGTATGTAACGTCCTGGGTGGACATTAAATATTTATTTACTAACTCAGAACTAGTAAATTTATATAGTGACACTCGTAATAACGCTCTGAGTGATTTTTTTCCAAAAAAACTTGTTTCTTTTTTTTCACTATTAATTATAATAATTTAAAAAATTTGAAAGTTGTGTTTTAAATATTAATAAGAATAATATCAGAATTTTTCTTCACTGATAATACTGTTTCTTTAGTAAAAGCAGAATCTTGTTTAGTTTGCACTAGGGACGTCCAGTCATTTGAATAGATAGAGCGAATTTGGCAGTCCCTCTCCAATTCTAAATACCAACAGTTAAAGATAATATCTGTGCTTTAAAATGTGTCTGGATATGGGTTCATATTATACTAACTTCTTTTAGACCTATAAATTTTACACATTTGATTGTATGCATTGCATATTTACTATATTTCTACTATTTTATTTGTATTTGTTGCCAGTTGCAGGTTCGTTACCCACTCAGGGGTATGAACGTTTGTTTATTAATATTTTCATTTCTTCAAAGAGAGAAGAAATGAAAAAATTGAGTTCCGTCTTTCAACATGTTATACCTTGAATATTTGGCAAATATTTACAGTAAATTCCCTCTGCCAATCCTGTTACATGTGCGATACATAGATGTGGTATTTACTCTTTTTATTCATTACTCTACAAAAGTAATATAAAAAACTGTATCACAGCCTGTGCATAAATACAATTAAAGAAAAAATATATCGGGACAACCAAAAATATTTTTGTACTTTCAAATGTTTCAAACACTACATTTATTTATAAGTACTTGAAATTGACATTTATCATATTCACAACGTGAATATATATATATATAAAAACTGTAAATAGAAAAGAGACTATTATGGTGAATATCCAAATACAAACGTTGTTTCAATTTTCATATAGTAAATAAATATAAAATATTTGATTCATTTGAACATGAACAGAAGCACCTCTTACAGCGAGTCAAAGCTACAGTCCTATGGCATTCTCCATCAATATCGACGTGGAAACACGAACGTAGAATAGCGATTCGTTAGGCTGTAAAAAGAAAATAATACGAAATCCGGATAGGAACAGAGAATGGTTCTCATAGTGGAACAACAAAAGGAAAGCTATTGATGTCGTTTGACGGCGTTGGACTCGTGGACTGTAGCGTAGTCGTAGCGATCATCTGGATCAGAGTGGCTGTGTTTTGATTGGGAAAGGCTTTTTATTCATAGCTCAACGTGGACTTTATTGTGGAATTTTATGGGTCTATTAAGCTTTTTAGAGTTCCGTTTCTGATAAGCTAAAACCGGTACCACTACAGGATCGTGGAATTATCAAGCTGAAATTAATATTAACTTTACGGTTGATAGGCTGCGGCTTTAAGCGCAGACTCCATCCAAAGATATGAGTGTTTATGCAATCTTTTTGCTATGTTCTTTATGAGACTTGCAACGTAATCAAAATCTTTAGGAAACCTCTCGCAGACCTACATTTATAAATTTTGGCAAAAAGTTCTCTATTTTCAAAACACATAAGGGAAAAATTGGGATTAAATTGGTTTTATTAGAATTATTTAACTATGCCGCTAGTGCAGTAACATTTTTGATTTGTTTTATATAAACATTATTTTCTATTAACATACTTTGTAGATTTATCTGACACATATTCAGATGAAAGGGAAGCTATAGAGACTAAGCTAATAACCAAATATTACCAACGGAGGCTTTTAATCAGATACTTTTATTATATTACAGTTTTCAAATAAACAAACATATGTGAATTATAAAAAGCTGGACTTTGGTTTATTAGGTTAATATATGTCTTATACGTATCTATTATATATTAAAATTTTATTTTTATATAGCAATATTTGGGAAAGAACTCAAATAATGCTGTATTGCAAGTTTCTTAATATCTCGATGTACTGTTAGTCTATAATTAATAACCTCAACTCTGCACTGTTCTTAGAGTCTTAGAGACTGGACATTGGTGATGTTGAAGAGATATGGAGACTGCTGTGGTCTAGAGATGCCATTCAAACTTAACGCGTAGCAAAATTTTGCAAATTAAAAAAAAGCCTTCAATAAAGATACGTATTGGTTATTCAATTCTATTATATTCTATTCTAGATATGTATTCATTCCTTAATTCATAATCTTTTCGATAAAAAGACTTCAACCAATTTTCTTAAATTTAGAGAGGAGTATAATGTGTGAAAGTGATATAAACAAATTGTGGTAAAAGATAAAATACGAGTAAAGGCGCAGTCGTCGAGGGCTCTGGTCCCTTCGTGAATATTAAGTTCGGCCATTAGGGCACTTCGTAATTTGAAAGCGCTTAAAATGGTCGCCGATGAGTTCGTTACTTAAGCCCGCGCTAACTTGCTATTTATGAAGCGATAAGCTAAATTTTATATAATCCAACATATTTAAAATATGTTGATTATATAAAACTAACTGTAAATATTGTTAATCGAGGCAAAGTGCGACGTTTAGTTTCGTAATGCAATATATAACGCTTTAAGAATTCGGCAGGTAATTGGAGAAGGGAGATCTTGATAGGGTTCATAGGTAGGCTAGTTACATAGGTTCCCTCTGATTACTCTGCCATGTGTGGGATACAAAAATTTAAGCTTTAAGCTTTAATACTATTGTAACAAAATAGAGAAAATGTAGAAAGGTGAGAAAGCTGTAATAGAATTTATGATATTCCAAATTTTTATCTGTCGGTCTGGTTGTGGGTTCAATTCTCTCTCGATTGATCTTTCTCTCTCTCTCTCTCTCTCATATTTATTTTCATACCTTCGCTCTGGTGGCGAGGCAAAGAGCAACGTTGAGTTCCACCACTCACCTTACCTTTGACTACTGCGTAAAGCTGAAAGAAAATATCGTTTGTATAAAAGTTTATGAAAAAATTACAATAAAAATACTAAAAAAACGAACTTAACCATCGGCGGACACTGGACGACGAAAATTCAAAAAGCGAACGAATAAAAGTGAATAACGAAAAAGTTTTTATTCTTTTTCCCTTGTCTCCTAAATCATACACGATACATGTAATATATGCTTCGTGTGACAAGGCTGGTTCCGGTGTAACTTATGTTTGTAGCTCATTCCATACAAAAAGAGTGCGACATTTATAAATTACACTTCCGGTTGAACTACAATCCTGAAATTGGCTTGGAAGCCTCGGTCGCAGAATCAGACTTGCACTCAACCGGTTTTTTAATCAATACGATATTTCTAGACAATTTAGTTATGTTATATGACTCTCAACTCTTCGCATTCTGCCCATTTTAGAGGCAATAGTCAGAGTAGAGTTAGAACTGGGTATCCTCCACCTACCATGTTATGTGGAAAAAAACATGTAACGTTTTTTGAAGTTTTGTCTCTAGTAAAATTTCAAATTCGAACCATTGTGTGAATAATCAAACCGTTTGCAACTCCGTCAAGATGGCGTTAACCTATATATTCTATCAGTTACCTCTTTATATATAATATTATTTCACGTAATGTACCTACTATCTTATATTGGTTTAGACTTCCATTGTATTTAGAGAGTTATTTTAGAGATAAAACCTTAAATTTTAGTAGTAATTTTATAGCTATTCGTGCCACATGAAATCTTGTGGACGTTCGAAACATTACTTATATGTATTTACTTCTATAAGGTATCTCGGTTTTTTGTTAATGCCATTTAAGTATTTCCTTGACAGTGAAATATCTTTTTTTTTACATTGTTTATCATAACAGATGTGTTCTGCAAATAAATAAATATACATTATTAGGGTCTAAACAAAAGACGGAAACCTCAAAGGATCTATTTTTGAACCTCTGTGTGTCCGTCTGTCAAGACTCAAGAAATCGCAAAAGTGTCAAGCTGAAGATTTATAATTATGCAATTGGGACTATGAACTTCTATGTGAGAGATAGTCTTATTATCACGTTCATTACGTACATTTTATGCGAATTTTTTTTGTACCATCGCACTGTATTCCACTTTCCGTCTAATTCCGGAGGCATTGCATGTTGGGTGGCATAACTCAACGCCGTGCCTTGCCTCGTTGCCAGACCTAGGAAATGAAAATATAAAATGTGTTTATATCCACGACATTTATTTCCACAAAAAACACATTAAGGTAACCTGTCTTTTTTAATAATATCAGCTAAAATTCATACATTTTAATTGATAATAAACAAAATAAATCACAGTAAAATATATAAAACCAATACAAATTCCTGTTGAATAAGCCTATGTGTTGCTTCTTTATATGGCATGTACACGTTATTTATAGGTCTCTATTATACGACGCCGCGGACTATAATTAATAAAGGAACTTTGAAACAAAAGCAGGTTCGATTTAATTTGTTCTCGAGGTGATTAATTTGTTGAAAGCGATGTGGTAGCGACGCGGCAACGTAATCTATGTTCCCTTCACGTGAGTTAAGCGCTGAAAATATATATATATTGTCGACCATTATTCATATAAAATTATCGATTAGGTTAATGGGTGGTGTTTTATCTTTATTCTAAGTGAAAAAAAGTTTATTCTACAACTTTTAAATAGTTTTATATGATATAGACGTAAAAATAGAGTTTACTGTTATAGTATTATTGGACACTCTAAAGCATCGAGGAGCAGTCGTGGGGCAGGGGCATAAATATGTAAACGCCGTGGGTTGTGGGTTCGATCACCACTCCAGAAAGTGAAATATTTATTTCAATATATATTTTCATCTCGTTGCAAATGAGAAGCGCGTTGTTGAGTTCCGCCACTCACCACGCAACGATTACAAAATTCGGCGGATAATTGGAATGAAGTGTCTTAACACTAGATTTCCTCTGCCTGCCCTGCTGCGTGCGGGATACTTCAGATTACATCTTTATAGAATTTTGAGAAAAATTATAAAATACACATACAAAGTATAAAAATACTTAAAACTAAGAAAACAATAATGTAAGTAATTTCAAAAAGACTTTTTTCATCAATAATCGCACTAAGGATGTAACAGCAAGGACGACGAGGTCAGTACTCTACATTTTCGCGTACAGTAAATTGTAGTCAATTACAATGTAGAGCTTCTACATTGTGCAAAATCTGAAAACGATTTTCACGTAATTTTGGTGCAGTGTTCACGTTTAAGCCCGGTTCGGAATTGCAAACTTCAATTGTTAGACCGGGTAACGTTAAAATGCCGTCGGTGTTTTTCTCAATTCACGAAAAGGCAAACTGCTTTGTTTATTTTTTTGTTTCTCTAGTTTTTACAAAAAGGTAAATTTCTTTGTGCATGTATCAGTAGACACACTTTTGCTACATTATTGTAATTTCTATAAGGATTTTTGATTGTTTTAAATTTAAAAATATGACCAATGTCGATACTTGATATTTATAACACTATGAAGCATAATTTAAAGTAAAACTTAAAGCATAATTTATTTATACGTATATATTTTTGGAACATTATATTTGTTTTAAGCGTTATATTATATATTACATATGTAGATTAATTATAAATATGGATATAGGTTGCTATATATTCGGAAGCAAATTCATGTCTTGACTTCATTCAAATGACGATAACATTTTTTTAAATAAACCGATTTTGATGAAATAAAATTGCTTAAATGTTCTGCCGAGTTAAAATAAAACAATTGGTGATAGTTTTAAGTAAACCGGTTCAATACTTTCAGAGATAAACGTGATCATACATATATACATACAGACAGACAGACAGACAAAAATTAAAAAAAAAATGCTTTAAGTGTTCCTCTATCCATTTCAGCCAAACTGATGTCAGTAATGTTACTGACAAAATATTTTCTCTGGTAACGTGGCAAAGAACTGTTTTGAATTCCACCACATATATATTCACATTTTATGGAAAATGGAGAAAAGAAGTGTTTTAATGAAAATAGAATATTTTAACACTCAGTTCCCAGGACACTCCGTGAAACTTACAAAAAACATCAATGTACGTCTTCATATTTGGTTTTTTTAGTTCTTTGTTGGCTTGTTATAAGAGGAGTGGTATGGAGTCTCACGCTGCACATCTAGAGATGTCACTTGCAAAACTTATCGAACTTACTTTGTAGAACATACAGACTGGATGTCTTTGAAGCATTAAACTTGCATAGTTTCAGACCGTTGCTGGATCTTGGCGCAGGAAAATACTGTAAACCGCATCAAGCAGCGCCAACTCGAGCGACAAGTTTTATTTGAAAACTTAGCTTTCCACTCTCCTGTCGGTACTTACTGTGCTTTAATAAAACATTATATTGGCGAATATAACATGGTTACTTTTATATAATTTTCTAATACAATTTTTTTGCCGATTTCAAATTCAGGTCTCTAAAAAAATATTTTAAACTGACTACAAACACGATGGTTGTATTTAGCGTTAAGCGTAAGTATGTTTTCTAGGGATCCGTGCCCAAAAAATGGGTCTGACTTCAGCCTATTACCAAGACGCCACTGTTCGTCTATCAGCTAGAGGCAAATGATGTATGCTGTTACTGCTGTAACAACAAATACTAAAAGAACATTAAAATATATATTTTAGGGGCTCCCATACAAAAGTTTTTTAAGCCATTTTTATTTTAAACCGTGTATGGAACTATCGTAACTCCGATTCGCACTTACCCGGTTCTTATTTTCCATTTTAAATAATTAAAATTATATTCTTTTTTGTGAAGTAATAGATATATATCTAAAAAAGTAATTTATATATATTTGCAAAAAACTATTTTCCAATAGATTAAGTTCAACAATTTCAATAAATACTTCATTCGAATTCCATGCAAAATTTTTTGATACCAAAAGTTTAAATTCAGCCGACGTTTCAGTTACGCCGTAAATCAAAGAAGAATTTTTGCGTTCATTTCTGCTCAAACTATGGACAAATTATATAAATTTAGTTCGTCGATCATTGCATTAGCGTTTTGTAAACGTGGACTATTTACACTTGTAATTATTTTATAAATGTTATATTTAAATATTAAAATACCTACCTGTATGTGGAGACCGTATTATTTATTTAATAAAGCGTCTGTTAGTATAGCGTATATTAACAATTATATTTTAATTAATATTAATTATTAATTAAATTAATTAATATTATTCACAGAACGATTTTAGGCCAGTCGTCGTGCAGGCGTGTGAGTGTAAAAGCGAAAGGTTGTGGGTTCGATTTCTACTCAAGAATTTTAAAGTGGGGAGTGGAGTATACAATACATTCCCCCTACCTACCAGCTACATGCGGAATACAGCGTGACGATAAAAAAAAATATGACAGATATATTATTGATTCCAAATGTTACGTTCAAGAAAAGTATATAACGATTAGCACTTTAAAAAAAATATAGACTTAAACTTCAACACTTAGTCAATTTGTTCTTTTTTATTTTTTTTTCTTTCTACTTAATTGCTCTGATTGCGAGAGAGCGAAATAAAACCACATTGCCCTAGGATTTGCAGGCGCTGATCAAACTCAGACGAACTCTCATTTAATATCTATTGTTTTCTCTGTTAAGTAATAGAAGATTATAAAGGAAAATGGCGAATAAAAAGATATGATGATAAATCTTATTCTTCATCTTCGTCGTTATTAAAATGGTAACAAAAATCTGAATTAACTAGCAAAATATGTAACATTGGAACCGCTCTATATTTAAGTTAAAAAGCGGACAAGCACGACTTGGTCGTGGTTTTCGTACAAAATTTGTACAAAATTTATACAAATTTTTTTTGATACAAAACAAAATTTTCGTACAAAATTTAATGTCCAAATTTAATAATTTAAAAAGTATTTTACAAAATATAATTTATTTATAAAATATAATTAAAGATAAGGATTAATACAGAAGTATGAATATGGTTTGAATATTGTCGGCATTTCTATCAATTTTTAAAATGTAAAAAAGTTGTTATATTTTCATAAATACAGTAGTTGGACATATGATATCACAGATTTTTTTTATAGAAATTGATGCGTCCTATAGTACTGTAGAACATTGTTTTGTTCTATTATCCATAGTTTCCGCAGCGCATGCGATGACAGATTTTTTATAACAATATTTTCACACCTTGGGTTACATTATTTCATTTTTATTAAGATCTCTATTTTTGTGAAAATTTAATATAGCCAATGTTGCTCAGAATTCTAATTTTAAAAGATTTTTTTTTATATGATAAATGTTCCAATATCCAAAGCCATAAAAGTCGCGGCACTGCTTATAATTTTACTTTTTTGAATGGTTTAAAGCAGATGGGGAGGAGTCCCTCCTCCCACCTCCCCTAATAGAACTGAATTTACCGCGATTCAATGAGCCGTGTGTTTAATATTAATAATTAATTATTAAATAACTTATAACACACAATAAGAAAAATATATAAGTTCAGAATTACAATCCAAGTTATCACTATTCAAAAATTATGAAATATGTTCCAATATATAAAGCAATAAAAGTCGCGGCATTGCTTGACTGGTTTATAGGAGCTGGGGGTAGTGACACCTCCTCCCGCCTCCCCACAATGGAACTGAATTTACCACGTTGCAATGAGCCGACCAAACCATTTAACGAGACGTGCCCGACCTTCATTTTGCATGTTATTAAACTGGAAAAAAAATAATAAAAAAGTGAACTTTGGCAGAAATTATCATGAAAAAGGAATCTCTAGAAACCTCTCTCTATAAATGCAGGCGGCTTAAAGCTCTGCAACTTTTTAACATTAATAAAAGCGGTGGAAATTATTAATTATCTTGTCGAAGTTAAGCTATTATTTTCTTATGTATACTTTTGTGGTTGTTTCATCTTCTATTTTCTGTAAGATATTGAGCGATTTACATATTTCTGAAATAGTGAAATGTTATTACATTATTTCAAAGTTGAATTTTCTAAAACTTTGTTGGGGTCAGTGGCGGTGGGGTGGCACAAGCCTGTGTCAGTAAACGCGATAGTTGTGGGTTCGATCCCATTCAATGAAATGAAATATTTAATATTTACAATTCATAGCTCTGGTGTCGAGGCAAAACGCGGCATTGGGCACTGCCACTCAACACGTAATGCTTCCAGATCTGGGTGATAAGTAGGGAGTGGAGTGTCTACACTAAACTTCCTCTGCCTACTTTGCAACTTGCGGGATGCAGCGTAAAGTTGAAAAAACGTTTTAATCCATAAGATGATTTACCTTTGAAATGTAGAGAGATTTTAATTAATGAAGTAACGCATTGGTTCGACATCGGTTCTGGTTGCCGAAATAAATTTACGAACATTACCAGTAAGTAATTAAATACATCAAAGTCATTTTTCGGTTACGAACATTTGATACAGTAGTCGGAGATTCAAATGAAAAATAGAAACGTCTATATACTGATGATACTTAAATCGTAGAATAGTAGAAGCGAGTAGAAAATGTACATATATACAAATGTACAATAGAATTGGTCGAAGACGTTGCGGTGCGGCGATAAACCGTCTGCCTGTAAGCACGACGGATTTGAGTTCTATTTTCACTCGTGGGTATGATTTTTTTTAAATTTTCTCGCTCTGCTATGTGTGCGGTTCAAAAAATGACAATTAATTATATAAACATTGGGGCCTTCGTGGTGCATTGTGGGGCTCGATCCCCACTCAAGGGAATGAATGATTACTTCTTAAAGGCAAAAAGCTCGGCGTTAAATTCCGCGGGTCTTAACACTAGGGTCGCTACTGATTGACTCTTTATATAATTAAATTAAAATTATATGAACTCTAAATAATATTTTAGCTTATAACATACGTATGTCGGATAATGTCTCGACGTCCAAATGAAAGGATGTAAGCTCACTGTCAGTCCGTGTTGTGGAATTAATCAGCGACCGCCCTCGCTATCTTTTGTCCTTCGATCCGAGTTCGTGGCTCTGGTCCTTTGTAAAACCTCTATTTGTCTTTCTAGCTCTAAATGGAACAAATGTTTTTATTTTCTTACATTTGAACAACGTTGTACTGTCGGCCGCCGTAAATACAGATTGTAAGTATTGGCTTGTGAGGTATATTTATATCGCTTAAGCTTAAAATTATTATTTTCTTTTTTTTTTTTTGAAACTCATTCATAGGTAGGGTCAGAAAAAACTTTTTGCAATATTATATCCACTCCTTTATACAAAATAATAAGAAAAAGTAAAAAAAAATATTTATTTATTTTCGCTGATTGAGATTTTTATGTAATTAGGTGAAAAAGGAGGCCAGTCGCACCGCGTGTGACTGTAAATGCAAAAGGATGTGGGTTCGATATCTATTCGGTGAAGTGAAATATTTAATATTTTAATTTCTTCGTTTCTTCGAACGGTGTGTCTTCACTATCAACTCTAGATCCCAGGTTCCCACTACTAAAAAAAAGGCCAGCATAATAATGTAATATAATTTGGCACGCTACCCCTCTCTGTAATTTGGAGATCGTAATCCTGGATGGGAGTCGAGTCCTCGTGATTTAGTGCAGTTGTCTTTCGACTTAACGAGGGAACTTTTTCTGCCTCCGAGTACATAAAAATAAATTAAGTGAATTACACCGTCTACTAACAGCCTAATATGAGTGCTGTAGCACTAAACAGCTAGCTTAATTAATTAACACCAATTTGAGAAAGATTTTAATAAGTTAAAAATGTTATGAAAATTTTAATCAAAGGAATATAAGCTTTTGAAGTATATTTAATATTTTTTTAACTTCACGCTATATCCCGCATGAAGCAGAATAGGCACAGAGAACCTATCGCCACTAAGACACTCCTCTCTCTACTTTCCACCGAATTCTGGAGACATTGTGTATAGAGTGGCCGAAATTTGCCAGCGCATTTTGCTCGACACCAGAGCGAAGAAATCAAAATTTTAAATATTTCATTAACTCAATCGGAAATCTAACCTACAACCTGTCGCGTTTACAGTCATACGGATGTGCCTCTACGCCACGACTGGCCTCTATACGAATATAATGTTTTTAACTCAGTTTTTCTTGCCATATACTGACAGAAAATAAAGATGGAAAAAAACAACCTCCACTCGGCCTTTTACACGATAAAACTGAAGTAAAAAATATTAGGTCGGAAAAACTATATATTTTAACGATAGTTCCAAATGGCTATTACGTATTTCAAGTTGTGTGCACAGCTCGCCGAAATTGGGTGCGACATGTTTAAGTGCAGAACTATAAAGAGCTTGTCCAGGTCAGTAACTCAGTTAGAGTTACACTTTCCCACTTTTTTTAATGAATTCTAGATTTTATTTATACTGAATAACATAAATAAAACAATCAGAGTCACACTGTATCCAAACACAGCCGGGTAGGTGGAGGGAACCTCGTGTTAAGACACTCCGTTCTCCACTTTCTGCCGAATTCTGTATAATTATTTTATATATTTAGCTTAGAGATGTGGCGCAGGAGCACAAGTGTGTGATTGACCTATTCTGCTGTGTGCGGGATACAGTGTGAAGCTGATTTATTAAGGATTACATATCTTTTGTTTAAAAGAAATGTTTAGTTAAATAGTTATTTTTTCGATAGCCACTGTCTATACAGATACAAAGTAGGTAAAAAAGAACCTAAAGTTAAGACAGATTGCTTTCGACTTTTCTTAAATTTCGAAGTCGTTCTACGTGAATTGGCGTAACCCAACGCTGCGCTATGTTGACTAGAGAAATCAAGTACTCCGAACGGGGATCAAACTTTTACAATGTCTCTTTTTTACCAACTGTTGTAAAATAACGATGTAGTTAAAATCGTTTATTATCTTTTACAACTCTCGTCCAATTAAAATCTGTCAATCGTCCGTCATCCACTTTTTTTTTGGATGGGCGTCCTCTACGTTGCGCGGTCTCCACGCTTGAGTTACCCAACCTATTCTAGATGTATTTATGTCATTTTATTTTAAGTTCAAACTGTTATATAATTATAATCTAAAATAAAAAAAATAAAAGGGCGTCGTGGCGCAGTGGTCAAGAGTGCCGCCTTTAAACGCGACGGTTGTGGGTTTGATTCCCACTCGAAGAAGTGAAATATTTCTTTACATTTATATTTCCATTTGTCCTCGCTCTGGTGTCGAGGTAAAGCGCGGCGTTGAGTTCTGCCACTCAACACGCAAGGCCTCCAGAATTCGGCAGAGAGTGGGAAATGGAGTGTCTTAACAACTGTTCCTCTGCCTACCCTGTTGTGTGCGGGATATAGCGTGAAGCTGAAAAAAAATATATCCTAAAATTGTAAATGCTCTGTAATTTATTGCTAAGGTGTATAAATTTAACAGTCTACATTTTTTTTATTATCATTAATTATTAAAAATAGTAGTAATAGATTTCTTAGGTCCTGACTATACGACACACCGAATAATTTAAAATTATGTATTTTTTTTTTCGTTTTACTATTGTTACTACTACTACTACTACTACTACTATCAGCCTTTTGTAGTCCACTGCTGGACATAGGCCTCCCCTAATGCTCGCCACTCCGTCCGGTCCTGCGACCTTTGAATCCAGCGGTTTCCCGCTGTCTTCTTTAGGTCGTCGGTCCACCTGGTTGGAGGGCGACCTATACTCCTTTTGCCGAGACGTGGTCGCCATTCGAGGCAATAATAATTCGAGGCATTCATACTAATAATATTTTTTTTTCGTTTCGTTTTCTTAGATTAACGAAACCTACATTTTCGTAATAATATCCAATTAATACCAAAAAAAAAAAATCACCTGTGAAACTTTCGTTCCAGAGTAAAAGCCGACAAAGTTTGTAAGTCTTGTCAGGTACAAAAATTCTACTCGATTGGAGCGAACTAGACAGTGATTCTGCTAAATTCAATCTGTGTAACTTTTCTTGGCGTATTTCGCACGAGTTAGACTCTTGATTTAGAGAGAACAAGCCTTAATTAAACCCAGGTTATAATTAAGCATTACATTGTTTAATTTGTAGGCAATTTAATGAATTGTTAATTAATGTACTCCATTGTTTTAACTAATATAAAGGTTTATTCAGAAGCGCCTAATGGAATCTACAATGCAATTCCTTTCACTCGCGTATTATTACTGTAGCTATATATTAGTTGTGGTGTGAATATAATGTAACTGTAAATGTATGTGTGTGTATCTAAATGTCTGTCTGTGGTCTCTTAGCTCCTAAACATATGAACCGATTTTGATTCAATTTTGGTTGTTTATAAACGTTTTATAGGTGATGTTAATTACCACTTTAAAATAGACACTTAAAAATAGATGCAATCTCAGGCACTTACAAGCGTGTACATGATTTGGTATGACTTTTAGTGTCAGCTCTTATTATTTCTAGAAATATTTACAGAAATATTTATATATATAAATACGCCACTCCCTTGCCGCTCCTCTCATCTACTCGTTCACTTGACGCTGTTGGGAAACCCAAAATTACTTGTGGAAATCCATAATGACCGTTGCGCAGTGCCGTCTACTTAGAAAATGGAACATTTCACAAAGGACAACGCTTGTATACGAGTACAGCAGTACGTGTTCCAAAATATTTGTGTTTTTCAACTATGCATGCGGAAAAAATGGGGAATGGAGTATCTTAAAATTAGGTTCCCTCTGTAATCTCTGCAATACAGCGTGAAACTAAAAAAAATATATCATATGAGATTTTTTTTGTTTCTTTTCAGCTTCACGCTGTTGGTACTCAGCAGCAGAGTAAAATAAATAACACGTAATGTTAAGACACACTCTGTTTCCCAATTTCCACCGGATTTTTTTAACATTTTAATGAAAAAAAATATCGTTTTACAAGTAGTCGACGCGACTTGTTTTTATAAAATGGACTAGCCACTCGTCTACCTTTCAGCGATTGTGAACAACGCTCGCCGCTATAAATGTTGCATGATATTGTTTGTGTTCGTATCGGACAGACGGTCGTCAGCCCTGATATCCGTTTAATATGATAATCCGCATGCAAACAAGCGGCGGATTGCCCGGCTAAATTATTTATGCGCCCCGCCCTGCGGTTGATGGCTTCACTTGTCAGGGCGGCTTGACTTTTATTGAACCCTAGAGTTTCGGGTTGACAGGTGAGTGGAAAGTTTTCACGAATAAAACCGCAAATAAATCATGTACCAGGTTTTCCAGGTGAAGCTTTCACATGTAACTGACCAAGTGACCGCCCACACAAACCGTTTGAGGATTAACTTTGCATTCATTATTAGAAAGAAGGTTTTATGTAAGCAAATGTGGTTTTGGAACACATTGCTCTGAACTTATTGTAAGCGTTTAGATTTCATAATTATTATTTACATATATTATTCTTTGTTCCAAATTATACTTATCACATTAGAAGAAAAGAAGATATTGATTGAATGCAACACGCAGTGCCTTCAGAAATCAGTGGACGACGGTAAATGGAGGTGTCTTAATGGGAACGAAGTACCTAAACACCAGGGTCCCAGGTTCCCTCCACCGTCACTACAATAAAGCGTAAAGCTAAAATAAATAGATTAAAGCTTTTCTACCGTACATAACCAAGAAAGATTAAGACAGAACTAATGTATACGAGAAATCCGTGGTGGACGCCACAGCTTAGACGGATGGTAATCAATTTCGAAGTAATTGAATCTGGTCAGGCGGATGCATCACCCCAGATCCCGTTTAGTCGGTAGGGACGTCTTAATGAAATAATGTTCGGTGTAATTTGATTGTCCGTCTGTGTTGCCTCGACTCGACTCGTGGATATTGATCGCTCATTATGCGTCTGGCGACGATATCATATTGGTGCGATATTTAAATTTGCATATACGTTGAATCTATTTTGATTATAAATATTAAATTGCTTTTTAAATAGAAAAACAATGTTTATCCAACTGTACCGCCTATATCAAGTAGGCACATACTATTTATCTACCAAAAATAAATTAATTGTGCCAGTTAGACAGAGGCATAAAATCTAATAAATAAACCAAAAGAAACATAAGCCCAAGTAAATTTTTAAAAAACTGTGATATCTTCTTAAAGCAGACACATAAAAACCCGAGATTCTTTTAAATTTCTCCATAAAATACTAAAATGCCGGCTTTAGAAACTTCCTCGGCTACGGTTCACCACTTTGGTTTATATTATATGCGGAATATATCACGACGTATACATATATACCACATGTATATACCACATGTTATATACCACTTTTACTTAGACGCGAAGGTTTCATATTCTTCGAGTTTGAAAATAATTCACAAGGAACAGCTTCATCTTCACCTTAAAGGCTGGCAACGCACCTGTGGCTCCTCTGGTGTTGCATGGGGTCGTGGGCGGCGGTGATCACTTACCATCAGGTGACCCGAACGCTCGTTTGCCTTGTCCTCTCCCATAAAAAAAAAAAAAAAAACAATAAATTATTTTCACCCTCACGCAGCAGGATAGGCAAATGTAATCTGGTGCTAAGACGCTCCTGTCCCCAATTTCTGTGGATCTCTGGAGGTATTGCGTGTTGAGTGTCGGAACTCAACGCCGAGCTTGTGTCGTGCAGTGCGCCGCGCAGTCGTGAGGCACAAGTGTGACTGAAAACACGACAGGTTGTGGGTTCGATCCCCATTCGAGAAAATGAAATATTTTTAATATCTTCGCTTTGGTTTCTAGGCAAAGTGCAGCGTTGATTTTCACCACTCAACATGCAATGCCTCTAGAATTTGGCAGCTGAACGCTTTAACATCACAGGTTCCCTCTGCCTACCCTGCTATGTGCGGGATACACCGTGAAGCGTGATTATTGATTATTTATTAATGAACCCATAGTAAAACATAATTCTGCAATAAGCTGATTACAGTAATTAATTTAAAGGATTCAATATCTTTAGTGCACTCTATACCACGTGCGGGCTTGATTGAAATTAATATTCACTGAACGAAGTAGGTCGCTGCTTATATGGTTCAGGTGGGTTATGATCATTCTGTAATATGTGTAATATGACATTGTCCTAAATATCATTTATATTAATATTATAGGATGTGGGTTTTTGGTATGGATTGAAAATTTCTGAAAAAAATTTATAGATTGATTATTCACAGTGAAGTCAGGCCGTCGTAAACGCGACGGTTGTGGGTTCGATTCTCGTTTGGGAGAATTGGTTATCATTTGTTAAAAAGATTTACTTCTAGTAGTTTACAGTAATAGTTATTTATCACTACAGTTTGTAGTTACGTATCAGGCCAGTGAACAAAGAAGAGTTCTCGTTAACTAATGATATCACATCAAGGCCGATAGTGCTTTTGACATTTGAAATATAAAAAGAAATATTTTTTTATAATAGGATCTTAAATTTATTCTTTTGTTTCAATGATTTAAATATATTTATATGTAATTTGTTGATTTAAGCTAAATATTACAAGATATATAAAGAAAAAATTACCATCGCGGTCGTACAGGCGCAGGGACGCTAGCGAGCGTCTATAACAATCTAAACCCAAATCTTACATTAAATATGTACACCATGTAAGTTTATTTATCTCATGGAACTATTTAAGGTTGATACAGTTAACCAAACATTTAACTCTGGCTTGCCTAAAAGATATAAAATAATTTCGAGCTTAAATTTTCGCAAGTACTTAATTTAAGTGCATACGATGAATATATTAAAAACTTTTACGGGCTACGTTAGAAACTACTTCCATATATGAGCTGATGCTGTAGGTGAAATCGTTAAAGCACTATTTGACTACGTCATTAATAAAAAAAGTTATCCTTTTTGTTTGTAAGTTTATATATTAAGTAAGAAAAAAATAATTTCAAATTTATATTTATAGTTCAGTTCAGAAACAATGAATACATATGCCGGCAACTCCGACTCACGCTTAACCGATTTTTTTTTCAGCTTCACACTGTATCCCGCACATAGCAGGGTAGGCAGAGGGAGCCGATTTTCTTTGTATGAAATTCGTGGACATTCGTTATATTACTCGTGACTTCGTTATATTACTGGAGAGGACTCCATATCGCGAAAAGCAAGGAACGACGAAAACGAAGAAATAAAATAGTGATAAATGACGATTTTCTCATCTGCGATCCAAATAAAACTTTTCATGTAGCATTCTAATATTAAACTTTTTATTAATTGCTGTATTTCAAATTATATTAAGCCATAATACACTACTTATAACAGAATTAAAGAAATAATCATAAGGTTCTTACAATTTTTACAGCCAAATTTAAAGAAGAACTAGTACAGTAATATAAGAGAAAAACATATTTCTCTAAACACGTAGGTATAATTTAAAAATAATTTGGTTTTTTCTACTCTCGATGCCTCCGTTTTTAAGGGCAATACGTGCCTGATAGTATATGCTAATGAGGATATAGAAACGAGATTGTCAGGTTTATAAAATCACAACAAGCGTATCCACTTTCATTTTTTTCAACTTCCGACCGGCTATTGTTATGGAAGAATGCAACAGTTTCTAAATATTGTCCAACTTATTTTAGGTGATATAGTATATGATACATTTATATATTATAAAAAAATTTTGTTCTGGATAAAATACTCCAGGCCGACGTGACGCAGTGGCACAAGCGAGTAGATAGTTTAGGGTTCGATTGCTATTCGAATAAATTAATTATTATTTATTAATATCTTTATTTTTTCGCTTTGGTAATAAGGCAAACTGCGGCGTTGAGCGCCTCTAAGATGCGACGGAAAGTTTGGAACGGAGTGTGTTAAGTGAGAGTGTTGTTGTTAAGATGAAAGATTAAAAAAAATCCCAGATTTAGGTATAATCAACATTTTGTAAAGTAAAAATTTTTCTCTGTTTCATAGCACCATAATTATTTTAACAAGTTAAGTATAATAGTTAAATTCAATAATTTTTTTCTTGGTTATATTATTTTGATGAATAAGTTTTAATTATAGAATGTAATCAAACTTAACACGAATACGAAGTGTTTTTATTATAACATTTCGAAATTGCCATTTATCTGTATAAATTATTTCATTTAAATAGCTATTTAAATTTATTTTCTAAACAAAAAGATAGCTTTTTTATTTAGAAAATATTTTTTAGAGAAATTATCGCTCATTCTGCTATATTAATATCAATTCACGGTCTGAACTCGTGACCTTCGGGGAAAGTGTGTAGTTCGAGATGATGACGCCTGATATCGTATTTTGCAGTAGTAAAACATAAAAAATTTAAAGATCAAATTCTAGAATTCAAATAACGCTCATTATTTTATTTAATAATTAATTGTTTAAAAAATAATGTCTTCTATTATTGTATGTATATTTACTATAAGTTGTTACCTAGTTGATACAAAAAGTGTAATAATGCCAGTCTTATAAATAATAAGCTTGCTTTATATAATTTATTTCATTTGTTTCCCGTTCGTTCCCCATTTTCGGCGTGTTTTAACCCTCGGTTCTTGGTTACCCTTTGATTACCCTTCTACATGCGGGATACAGCGTGAAGCTGATAATAACAATGGTCACGACGATTATAGAGATGTGACAACCACCACCGTGACCACCATTTTTACGTATCATAATATTTATTTTCTACAAAAAATAACAAAATTGCCCCAAACGAGAGTTAGAATGAAAGTTACCCGCGGAACCTACCGCAATGCGTGATATAACAGTATCCGTGTTTGTAAACTAGTGGGAGGTGCCGGCGCCGCGCGGCCTTGGTGAAAGTATATTTAATACCTCGGGTTTCACCCACTGCTGCGACCACCACTCTTAACCTACACCTAACCTTTATGACATTTTATGTATTTATGACGTATTGTTTTTTTACTTCTAGCGTATTATGATTCGAGGCATGTTCGATTTATGTTAACATCGATCCCCATCCGAGGAAATGAAATATTTAATATTTTCATTTCTTCTCATTCTCATCATTTCTCTGGTATATTTCTTCCAGGCAAAACGCGTTGAGTTGCGTTGAGTTCCGCCACTCAATACGCAGTGCCTCTAGAATTCAACAGAAAACGGGGAACAGGGTGTCATACTCAAACACTAGATTTCCTCTGCCTCCCTTGCTATATGCGGAGTACATCGTGAAGCTGAAATCAAAATATAAAACTCTAAAATATAGCCCAAAAAATCACGTTTTATGCCACAAATATCTTTATCTAGGTGCTACCCTATTTTAGTTTAACTTCATAGTGGCATAAATCTTCATTCTTCTAAAAAAGCTGGATTAAAAGCTGTGTTAATACTCGCTGCATGACTTGCTGTACGAGTCACTGGAGTACAGACTACAGCATTATGACTTTTATTTTCGCTCTTTTAGTTAGTGTGTAGTAAAAACGCGCGACTCTTTATATTTTATGACAGATAATTTAATATGCTCTCTATGATCGAAATTATGTATACGATAATACGATACGATTTTTTCTGTTCATTTTGCAAATTATCATAAGAAATCGAAATTTATCCAAAAATTAATCACCTAATAAACTAAGCTTGCAAAAAAAAAAGTTTCGACATTTTCTAAGTTTCATTGGGAAAGTAGAAAAAAAGTAGCTCTACGTAACTTTTATAAGTATACAACGATCAACGGTTCATAATTTTATAATATAAAACTTTTATGTAGGCTTGTCTCTATCGGCAATATCGAGAGAAAACAGTTCAGTTATAATTGTATAATCAAGTTTATAACATACACAGAAACAAGTAGAGGCAGTCGTGATGCAGGGGCACAAGCGTGTGACTGTGACGCGGTAGTCTTGGGTTCGATTCCCTTTGCTCTAGTACAGAGACAAAAGCGCGTAGTTGTGTTCCGCCTATCTCTCTATCCACTAAACGTGAAATATAACGTGAATCCGAAAAAAAAATAAGTAAATGAGATCGTAAAACCTCCATATTCTTGTGATGCAAATAAAACGCCTCAAAAGAAATCGTAAAGGCAAGTGGCTAACAAAAGATTAGACGGCGCAGTATGAGAGTTAAGTCGAGCGATTTCGAAGAGTTACGTAATGAAAGAAAGTACTCGACCGAATCACGATACAAAGTAATACGTGGGTAGGTCGTTGTTTAACAACTTTATATTATGTAGAGTTTCGTTTTATCATAACATATTATAAATTATATTCATTAATATACATATTACATACGCACATATTAATTATTATACGTAGTGAGTGACATATGGTAAAATTATAAACAGCGTCAGTTCAATCATGGAAAATGAAGCACCAGAGGAGCTATAGTTGCGTTGCCGGCCTTTAAGGTGGAGGATATTGGGCACCAGGGCCCGGCATTACCTAATGCGAAACGTAGTGGCAAGAGCCACTACTTCACGCCGGTTTTAAATCCCGGGGGTGGTATTAATCCGGTCGAGTCTGCCCATGCGTGTTGCCATTACTGGCGACGTGACTCTACCACACGTACTTTAGTCGCCTCTTACGACACCGACAGTACCAGGGTGATTGTATTCTAGGCCGGAATCACACGGCGAAGAAAACTGTATGTCTAACTGTATGCCGTTTCAGACGCTAAGAGAGGCTCTCCGAGGCTGTTAGATGAGTATCTCTAAGCCAGAGTAGTCGTTTGCATTCAGAGAAATGACCAGATCGTTTGACGTGCGTGGTCGCCTTCTTTCTGGGATGAGTGCCATCTGTTATGCGGATAACATGAGTTACGGCCAGGGAACTGTTTACATCTAGGAGGCGTCGACATAGTTTTATAGGAACGTCTGGCGTAGTGGTCGTGGTGCTTGATTTTAGAGCATGGACGGTTTCCAAGGGGCAGGAGCTTAAATATAGTATAATAACTTCAAAATTTAGAAAAAATTGTAATAATGTCATACACATTACATATACGAGTCATGATATAAGTGAAAGCTTAACAGAATATGAAAAAGCTCAACGATGGATCTTGTTTTTGATTTAGTATTCAAACTCTTTTTTGTGATGACTTCAATACAAGAGATCTATCTATTCAAAAATCTAAGCCCACACCTACAATGAGCTTAATGCATTCTTGAATTTGTACGGAAAACTATGTAAGCACCGGACGTTGATGTATTCTGGCTGCAAGTAATTATATTACTAAAACTAGAGTAATCTATCTTCAAAGTTTCAAGTAAAGTATTTACTTAGTAAGGTTTGCTTAAGCATTACCAGCAAAAATAAGTAGGTAATTTCTTTTCCGTTATACATACACTCACTTAAAATTTCTCGCTCACGTTGATTGATTAGGTGTCGGTTTCTTATTGAACATGTTAAATTACACAAAAGAGAATCGAAGAAGTACAGATGTGGGAAAATATTTTACTTATTTTTTCTTGATAATTTAGTCCTCATGATACGGACAAAATGTACATTTTGTCATTTCAATAGACTCATGTCTGTACATATACTAGTATTGTTGATTACGAGTGTGCTTTTAGCTTCTGTATCATTTCGTATACTTCGTTACGGGTCAACTTTAGCGTCCAGTCCAGTACAATGATCTTTGATACCAAAGATTTGCACAATTGATAGCTGGGAATAACGAATTTTGTCTTGGCATCTGTAACCTGGGGTCATAATACAAGCAATATGAGCCAATGGGGCCAAATTAACAGTATCATGGAATCTATTAACAAGCCTCGTTGCATATTTAACTAAAAAGTCTTGAAGGACAATGTTAATTAAACATAATGTCGAACTTAATATTTAAAAAATTATTGATATAATGCGATGCCTTTTTCAGAGTTTTTGTATAATTTTTACATTTTCATATTGATTTTCCGTTTTCAAAAAGTTTCACTGGATAGGGTGATGTAATAACTTATATCAAAGGGGGCCATGATAATACTTTGTCCTATACAGATATCCATAAAAAGCCTAATTTCCTAATGTCATTGTGTAGGTAAGGGCGGTGGCGGGTGGCGGGCGGCAGCGAGATGAGCGCGCCGCTGTCCGCGGCCGAGGCGCTCTCCTCTTTGCTATGGCAGCCCTACGACTGCCGCTCGCCGCCGCTCGCGCGCTCGCGGACCGAGGGCGCGCTGGCGCGGGCGGCGGCGGGGGTGCGGGCGGGCCCGGCGGGGAGCGCAGCGCACACGCTCCAGTCGCCAAGCGGCGGTCGTCATGCGCGCGCGTCGTCCCGCGCCACCTCTCCCCGCCACGAGATGCGGCTGCCAGTGCCGGCGCCGGATACCGTTTCAGTGCGCGTCCCCGGCGAGCCGAGCCCTACCCACCAGTGTAATGTGAACATAGTGCAGGTGCGAGACGCGCCCGAGCCCGCGCCCAGTGGCCGTGCCGTCCCGAGTGTCGCGACCGCGGAGTGCCAGACGGAGGAGCCGCGGCGGCGGCGGGCGCGGCGCGCCAGGGCTCCCAGCGCGCCCGAGGCCGCGCCGCCGCCGCCCTACAGCACGCTACCGCCGCCCATGCCCGTGCCGGTCGCGGTGCCCGTACCGGTGCCGGTACCGCCGCCCGCGCCTATAGTTTCGCCGCATCCTCCTGCGCATCGCTTCCCGTTTCAACCTATACCCCTCAGGTGTGACCACTTACCACGTTAGAAAATATGACTTCTTTGTTTACTCTTTTGTTTAAACTTTAGTTTAGTTTGCGATAAAGAAACTTGAGTCATTATCATTAACGCCAAACGAAACGGTCACTATCTTTCTCTAAGTGATGCTCACAAAACAAAAGAAAGGATGCCTTAAGTAGATGCAATAACAATAACAATAGGGTATAAATGTATTACCATTTATGGTGCAGTTTACAGTATCTAAGTAGAATGCCGTTTAGTCGGTCGTGTCAACACAAGAGTATTTGCAGAAGAGCAAGTTTTCTCACATATTTACTAGAGATTTACAAGATTTAAATATGTAACTTCCACTTAATTGGATACGAACGCTCGTTGAAATCTTTTACTTTCAAAAATAACTTTTTGTTCTCTCACCAAAAGTAAACGACGTTGTTGTATTACGAAATTAATATAAAATATTAATTTGGTAACATAACATAAGTTATGTAAAAGTGAGTCTTTATGTAGTCAGTGATATATATCAATAACTAACTTGGTTGACATTATGAATTCAAGCAGCAAACAGAAAGTCACGGTGAAAACGGGAACAAAACCCGCACCGACCTTGGCTGGGCTATGAAAGCTGCCAAATACTTTTAAATTCGAAATGTGATTTGTGAAATGTATGCAAACGACTACTCCTTATAGTCTGAATATCATTTAAAATAAAACTTATTTATAAGCGTGAAGTTACGTATATAAACAACACTTATTTACGTCAAAAAATATAATATTTTATGTTATAAACTTAATTTTTTTAGGTTATTTCTTATTACTTTTAGACATTTCGTACTTCCTGCATTAGTGTCCAGCATTTGCTTATTAAATATTGATCGGATCGGATCGATCGGAGAATCGAACCCGAATGTAGCCTTTTCTATCCAATAGATAACAGAGTAGGCAGAGCGAATATGGGAACCTAGTGTTAAGACACTCCGTTCCCCACTTTCCGCTGAATTCTGGGGACATTGTGTGTTGAATGGCGAAACTCAACACCGTGCTTAACCTCGTTGCAAGAACAGTACATTACATTTAAATATTAAAGGTTTCATTTCGTCAAGAGAGAATCGAATCCACAACCCGTCTCGTTGCACTTTGTAATCAGTTCTCTAATATCTAAAATATGATTGCCTCTACTTTACGTTTGACATTTATTTATTGATTGACTCTACAGTTAGTCTGGTCGAGTCGTTAATGGACGACCTTGCTATGTATTACTGTCTAATACATGAATTTACAAAACAAGGCCATTCAACAGATGTTTTTTTTTCTATACGGTATATAATTTGTTAAATTATGATAAATACTTTTCCCATACTACTTATCTATTATATAACATTCACTACTAGGCACTAGCTTAAAATCAATGTATAATAATGTACTAAGCTCCCTATGGCTTGCCCAGTGCGGCCCTGCGCTGTGCGGGATACAGCGGGAAACTAAAAAAAATGCTAAAAATCTATAGAGAAAAGTGAAAGATATAATACTGCATTTTTAAAAGTATAATCTAATATTTTTTAGTGAAATAAACGAAAAAATTTTTATAATGATAATATAAATATAACGCACACAATGTAACTGGTTTAGTGCGGTGATAATGAAGTGAACGGTCGTGGTGGGGACTGGTTGGAAGCGGCTGCATACAAGCTAAATGCACTAAGATTTAGTAAATTTTTATCTCAATATAACATACGTTCAGATTAATAATTTTTAATTTTGTTACTTTTACGAAATAAATCTTTATAATCTATACATTATAGAAATTTTCCTTAGTTATTACAGGCAATATAAAATATTCGTTATTTATTATTTCTTATTATTTTGCTTATTTCAAAATAACTATGAAGTCACAGCAGCTATTCGTTTAAATAATACAATATATATAACCTATATTACACAAGCTTCACGCTGTATCCCGAATGTAGTAGGGTAAGAACAGGGAGCTTATTGTTTAAGACACTCCGCTGTCCACTTCGCTCGTCTCGACATCAAAGTTATGATATTCAATTTTAAATTTTTCTTCAATGAAAATCGAACCCAGAACCTTGCACGTTTGCAGTCAGACCTATGTGCGCCACGACTGGCCATTCAACTTTATTAATTCATCAATAATAAATGATAATCAGGTGCCATTAAAAAATTAAACTTCCACGTTGATCTAAATATGTGCGTGTGAACAGTGCGACACGACGCGTGCATAAGTTTTTACTCTCGACTTTATCGTGCCTCCAGTATACGTGGAAAGTGGCTCGACCTTTTTCCGACTTACTTCAACATATGTGAGGCTTCCAACGAACTTTAGTTTATGCTTCAATATAAGCCTTTGTCTTAATATACATTAATAGTGCTTTAAAACTTTATGAATTGTAATAAAACAAACACTAAACGCTAAGTGATGCTTTCTAGAATCGAATAGTGAAAACTGCATTTTAAACAGTTAAGTCGTTTCTGAATGTACCGTGAACAAACGCACAGAGGAACAGATAAAAATTTTAAAAATAATTTTTTGGGTTCTCTTACATTGATCTATTTGTCCAAATGTTTGACGTAGGTACAGACATCGATCGAAAAAAGTACATTTATTTTATAAGTTTATCACATCAAAAGGTGTCATGGCGTCGCTTGTGACGTCAAGTCTGAGTAATCTGTCAATAACATTGTATACAATACAAAATAGCAATTCGTTTGTTTACCAATGCGTGATGCAATCTGTGTGATTGTCGTTCAAAATGTCATGCTTTGCTGTCTTTTTAATTTTTTTTTTGAATTATCAAAAAAATAATTAAAAAAGAATAATTATATTAACTTAACAATAAAATAAATAAGTGTTAATAAGGTTTTATTACTGAATTTTTACTACTTTTCATTTTGTCATCAAATCAAATATCAAAAATCAAATACGAAATTGTTTCAAAGTCTAGAAGAATGTTGAGTATAGTCTTTTTTATTAGGCGGCAGTAGGGGAATGGAGTGTCTTAACACAATGTACCGTCTGTCTACCCGGTAATGCGGGAAAAAGCGTGAAGTTGCTCTAATTTTTTACTTATCTGTGTTTAAAAAAAATACGATTTATAAACATAAAGATATGGCTGCCTACTTACTATATAGTATTGGATTGTTTATCTAGAAAACAGTGTGCTTCTTCGGCGTTCCACAAATGATGATGTCCGTGTAGGTCGGTCTGGTGACACAGAAATTATGAAACAAGTATGTATACGGCATACGTTCTGTGTGAGAGAGATATAGTTAGTATATATAAATAATTTTATTTTAAAATTTAATTTTTACATTCCAATCTGCCCACTAGCCTTGCCTCTGTTAAATTTAAAAATATAAAAAAGTATCATTATTAAGCCTTAGATTTTAGTACAGAAATAGAATTATATGCCATATTAATAATATGGGAACTTTGACCCAATAGACATTTTTCGTGTTTGGCGGCTAAGCCCATGCCACAGTCCGCCTAATTCAGTCCAATTAGTTCGTAAATTAATAAATTTACTAACTAATTAAAAGGCTACTTATTAAGCATCTAATGAACCTTATCTCCATATCGGGAATATATTTGTAGTTAAACTATAATGGTGCGATTTGAGGCCAGTCGTTGCGCAGGGGCACAAGTGTGCCACTGTAAACGCGACTGGTTGTGGGTTCGATACCTACTCGAGGAAATGAAATATTTAATATTTTGATTTCTTAGCTCGGGTGTTAAGGGAAACGCGATGGTGATTTCCGCCCCTCAATACGCAATGTCTCCAGAGTTTGGCGGAAAAGGGGGAACGGAGAGTCTTAACACTAGGTTCTATCTGCTTACCTGTGTGTGGGATACAACGTTAAGCTGTTGTTAGAATGGTTGTTATATGACTATATGTATATTGTAAAATTTGAAATAACGAAAGAATACGTGAGCACCAGAAGTGAGCATAATAATGAATTTAGTGTCGCAAGCGACGCTGGCGCAGCATTGTAACCTCTGGTAACCTAGAAGCGTTTTATCGGTCAATATCGTTAGTTTGCGAAACATTTGATGCATATTTTATGTTATGTACAAATTAAATTTAAGTTATATTATAATATTTATTTCGTTATCTCATACTTTATATTTATAAATAGGCCAGTCGCGGCGCAGGAGCACACGTGTGTCACTGTAAACGCGACTGGTTGCAGGTTCGATCGCAACTCAATTAAGTGATTCTTTTTATTTGAATTCATATTATCATTTCTTTGCTCTGGTGTAGACCAATGTCGTCAGGAGGACATATCCTTTTTGTTACGTTGCCGTATTTATGATGGTACAAAAAACGTATAAAATTATTAAAAAGTATATATAGCAAACAGCTATTTATTGACTTTCTTCACCGGTACATTGACACGAAACATACCCAAATAGCTCATTATAGGAACCGGATGTGGTAATAATATTTTCCTTAACAAGACAACTTGTTATTTCGTAAACGCGTATATAAGTTTGATTTATTAAGGCGTCGTGGCGCAGCACAAAGATGTGACTGAACGCGAAGGTTTTGGGTTCGATCCTCACTCAGTGTAATTGATTATTATTTCAGACCATTTTTATTTCTTCACTCGGGCACCAAGGCAAAATCCCGGCAGTGAGTTCTGCCAGTCAACACGCAATGCGTCTCCCTCTGCCTACCCTGCTATATGCGGGATACAGCGTGAAAAGGCCCATTAAATTCGATTTCATCTTTTTAGTGCGCAAATCTCCAGTTTATTTATCGGGATCGTCATTCCATGCACTTCTATTCCAAGACTACACTTCCTTGAATGTTAAATGTACAAATATACTCGCACCTCACTGCTTTTGGCTTTCGGCCAACATCCTAATGGCCGGCACTAGCGCCAAAGCCACCAGAAAATCTTCTTTATCGAAGACTAAACTTGTATTTAACATGTTATGGACTTTATGTTAAATATGGCTTCGCGGTTTGTTTTACGATTATTGCTTCGTGTATATTGGAATAATACACTATGATCTGAATTGTTAGCTTTGTTGAATATTAAAATATTAGGGCAGAGGTGGCGTGAAAGGGATACTTTTGTTGTAGAGGCTCTAGTAAATGCGTGAGATAATTTTGAAATGAAACGCTTCCATTATTTTACAATTGAAATAAAATACAATAATGATTAATTCTTGATTTTTAGTTATTTATTTTTAGTTTTCATAAATACGTGCTTTACCCCTTTCATTAATAGCCAGTATTCTCTAATGAAAGGGATATTACATCATTTGTAAAAAAAACATAATTAACCAAGCTAAACTTACACCATATAAAGGAAGTAATAATAATATTATAGTATGCAATAGCTTCATGGGTATATTTACCATCATTTTACAATGTAATTATATGTATTATTAATCTTATTAATTTTATAATAAGGACAATACCAAGTATATAACCACCATATATAATCACCAACACAGTTATACAGTAACAAACAGTATTATTTTGTTTTTTTTTTTCAAATAAAACGTCAAATAATTAAAATCTTAATCATCAACAGTTTTTTTTTTTTTTAATATTGGTATAGTATTTTTAAAATAATTTGTTATAGTATCTGTATATGTCTAGCAAATAAAAATCAATATTTAATTCAGACTGCTTAACAAAACTCCCTATTTAGTACTTGTTTCATTAAAATCGGTTCATGAATAAAAAAATATACATATAAATTTTACAATTATTTTATAAAATTGACTAAAACTTAAGTTTTTAATGCATAGATATTGCTTTTGACATTTGAACTGTTAATGCGGGAAAGCCGTGAGCGGGTTTACTATTGTAAAGAAGAAAGAAGAAGAGAATCATAAACAAGACACTAATAATAGGCAAAAATTAATTGGATATAGATAACCTAATAAATACGGAAAAGCATTATAGGAATTATTTTCCTTTATAATAAGTAACCGGAAAGTCATACTTATTTAATATATATTACATTATAATATGTTGTTACCTATCCTGTATCGCGGTTCGGATACAACAAGATGGCGCCATTCGTAATTTGAAGGCAATTAGGTACAACTGCACTGATCCTCGGGGCACTGGCAATCCAATTTACCACCATTGTCTGACTGTCCACGGCACAAACGGCGACTCTTAAAACTACTTCGCATAGCTTCGCCTAATAGCTTGTATTGGGTTTGATTTATTAACGAGTGGGAAGTTTGTCTCGCGCGCACAGAAGGTTAGTCAGGGAACATAGTGTTAAGACACTCCTTTCTTCATTTAGGTGTCGCCTTTGCGCCGCGACTCGCCTCTGTCAATTATATCGGATGCATGTCTGTGTACCTTATTAACATTTATTAGGTAATTAAATTATTGCTTTGAATATTATTTAATACTCGATTTATTTGACATTCTTCCATACAATATATGTTTTAAAATATAATAAGTAAAAATTTGCTTAAATATTCTAATATACAATATTCTATTAACAGCGACTATTATTAATTATTTACTATTGACTTATAAACTTATACTGTAATAATATTCAATTAGATTGCTATTACATAGAATAGAAGATATTTACAAAGTAAGTTATATAAGTTAAGTAAATATAGCTTAATGCTCGCGCTTTGGAGCACATTATATTAAGTGACAATTCCTTATAAAATATTCTCCATGATAACAGTGTGCGACACGCACTAGAAAATGTATGGTCACTTTGAAGAAATATCTTCGCGTCACCCTAGACATGCTATATCAACATTAAATGAAAACAAAAGGATGGCCGGTCTACTTGAATACTTTCATTTTTGTTATATGTATTTGGGTTAAAGATCCGTAAAGGTGTCGTGTTACAGCATTAGTCGGAGAGTGGAGTGTTTGATATTTAAATGTATATATGTCTGTATGTATGTGGATATAATGTAATTGTTATATATATATAGACTGACATTTGATCTAGCACTTTAAGATTTGTTTTTGGTGAACTATTTCTTACGGTATATTTCTATGGACTACTTATTAATATTTGACACTAAGTACAGATGCGTTGTTGAGTTCCACGGCAATGGTAGTGTTTTGATGGGAACGTATTGTCTTAACACTACGTTCCCAGATTACCTCTACCAAACCTGCTATATATGCGGTATATAGCGTGAACCTAAAAATTGTACTTATTTATTTCGTTATATTATCTTACTACCCTAATTTAAAGTTTTAATTCAAGTAATTATCAATCGGGTCGGAATCGACGAACTCGAAGGTTTTGTCAAAGAAGTAAACTTAGATAACAACTGAAAGTGTCAAAATGTAATTGTGTAACAACCATTGCTTGACTGAATAATCCCAAAAGCCATTACAAGAACAAGTAGGTATATGTTTTACGCAATCACACATGTACTTTAACCATTTACTCGTCGGTACTGATGCAATCAATATATCGCTTTGTTCGTTACTGCATAACAATAGGTTCGAAATTCTGTGTAGAGCCATTTTTAATTTACCCATTAAAAATAATTAGGCCGGTCGTGGCGCAGCGATACAAGTGTTTAATTGTAAACGTGACTGGTAGTGAGTTCGATTCCCACTTGAGGAAATCAAATATTTGTTTAAATTTATATATTGAAGAAAACAAGAAAATGGGGAAAGAGCTGTTTGAACATTTGGTTCCCTCTGCCTACCCTGCAGTATGCGGGATACAGCGTGAAGCTCTCACAAATATATCTCTGTCATTAGAAAGGCCAACCACTAAAACATGAATAACGGTTAATTTGCAGTTAGTAATATAGCCAGAACGATTAACTTTACAGTTAATGTAATATAGAATTGTAAAAAGATTGTCATCTTTGGTTATCTTTAGGCGTAATAACATAATTAAATCATAATAAAAGTTCTGGTATTTATAATATAATATAGGTAGTATAAAAGTATAATTTGTATGTTTTATCATTATAATAAATAGAGGCCAGTCGTGGCGCAATGGCACAAGCGTTGAAAGCGCCAGTTGGTGGTTCCATTCTCTGAAAGTCTAGACACTCAAGGTAATGAAATATTTAATAATTTCATTTATCGTTCTGGTGTCAGGAGTTGTGCCACTCACCCCCGATGTCTCCAGAATTCGGTGGAAAGTGGAGAGTGGAGTGCCTCAACACTAGGCTTCTCCTACCTTACCAGCCTGACGTCCTACATGCGGGATACAATGTGAATATGATTTTAACCATAATGTACCAAAATAAAACAAATTGTAATATAATAGACAAAGCAAACATTATCAGATGACTCTCAAGAATTTGAAAGTCGTGAAGTAAAGACATCATAAAATATCTTTACACAAGTATCAGCAAAATAATAGTTGAAAAACAAAGAAATCTTCATCATATTCGACTTGTACTGATGTGGAGTGCTTAAAATTAAAACTATTTAAAATTCTAGTCATTTAGAGACGTAAAAAGAATGCCGCCATTATAAATTAATATCAATATCCGTATAAAATGTTCCTTCAGTTGACAACGCTAGGTGCCTGCTTGAAAGAAATCTGCTCGATATTTAGATTTGTGACCTCGTTGTGATCACCGAGCGAGCACTTTGCATTGAAGTATTATATGTACAAGCAAATCTATCATTTATAAAATATGAGCTTTAAGCTTAAATTGGTGTAAACATGCGCAATAGTGTATAGGCCACCACCTAGTACCGATTACATTTCGCCGCTCACAATTTGTATCTATTGTTCGGACATACATTTGAGTTGCTAGAAATTAGTTATTCATGTAACAACAGTCTTTGTATGTTGATAATTGGTATAGTTCATTAAAATCAAATGTAACCTAGAAGTTCGGTCTCACTTCATTTTTTTTTATTTTTTCACGTTAAATATCCATTTTTAAAAAGCAATTTAAAATGTTTTTCTTGATATTAACGCAACAAATAATTAGGTTATTTAATTTGCCCGCTGTTACAGTACAATGTGCGGCGTTGAGGTTCGCCAAGACAATATGCTCACTCTGTTTATCTAATTTATCTATCTATGTCTATCCATACGGGTTACGATATAAAACTGAAAATGAAAAACCTTTAAATAATAACCAGATATAAAAGTAAATCACAGAAAGTAATTTAGAAAAGAAATTTGAAAAATAAGAAGAGAAAAAAGCTACAAACGCAGTAACAGAACATTACAAACGCGAGTGAGATCGTCATATATTTGTATATATTTTATATAAAGCGTCTCTATTGAGTCGTTGCAAATAAATCGTAAACGGCAGACGGTCGTGTTTCATACATGCTGTAGCTCAAAGAGATTACTCTGTATAGTCAATACAGAGTATACCTTAAATAAAACAAAAATCTGTATTCGCTGTGCTCGCAGATCGTATAATGTATTTTTACAATGTTGAAGAACTCGCTTGTGATATGTGTTTATTTACAACAATGGGCTACAATGTCTTATTATTATTATTATTTAACTGTTTCGTGTTCTAGATATTATGTTAATTACGCAAAAAAAAATTAAATCTAAATTGGATGTATTAATTGTCAGTTTAACAAATATATAAAATTATAAGTAGAGACAGTCTACGTTAAAATTGAACTCACAATTGATATCATTGTTATCACAAGACATGAACTAAGGAGTTTTTTTCAATATATTTTTTCCAAAATGTTGACAATTCTTGAACGTTTACTTTACGACGTATAATATAATGTTGATGTGAACATCTCTACATATTATTCAGTAACAAATGATGCAGGGACGTAGCCGTAGCTCGAGTTAACAAACCTCTGTCATAATTCATCGCAAAGTGAGAGAGATGGCCGGAGAGTCTACAGCGGTTTAAATCAACATGAACCAGGAAATCAAGGAGCGGTTTCAATAATTTATATCTTCACTGTTCATTGTGCTTTGCAGTCCATTGTTTACAAATATGGGAATATTCTGGAAATTAAATTAAAACGTTTATTTGTTGCGTTTTATCTGTAATAGTGTGATATCTCAATCTTATTGTATTGAAAAAAAAAATCAGCTTCACGCATTATCTCGCATATAGCAGGGTAAGTAGAGGGAACCTAGTTTTATGACGCTCCGTTCACCGTTTTATCCGGAATTTCGCATACAGTTGCGTGTTAAGCGGAACTGAACGCCGCGCTTTCGCCTTGCCACCAGAGCGACGAATCAAAATATTAATAAATAAGAATTGATTCCCACAACCGTCGCGTTACAGTCACTCCCCTGTCCCACGCCGGCATAATTTTTCATTATAAATAAAACCATTTAAACGGTATCTTTTTGTATTATTTGATATAAATTGGATCAGCCATTTTATATTGAAAATTTCACAATATTAAACGTTGCCTCTTGAGTTAAAGCCGCCACGGCGGCGCACACTGACATAATTGTTTGTCTCGATGCGATAGTCGGTAATAATACGATTTGCGTCACAGATGCGGCTTTTATTATATGCGAGCAGTTATTGCGTTTACTGTACAGGTACTCTGAACACAGAAGAGGAACTTTGTAGACTAAAATATTGTATTTTAGTGGAATATTGTAGGCTTTTATCTTATGAAGTTTGATATAAGCTTTTTTTTTATTTGAATCAGATAGTTTTTTTTTGTAGTTTCACGTTGTACCTCGCATATCTGCTATGTCGTTGGTATGATTGGTAAGAGGACACAGGGAACACAGTGTTAAGACACTGCGTTCCCATTTAGAAACTCCATACCCCACTTTCCGGCTTATTCAGGAAGCATTGAGTGTTGAGTGATGGAACTTATTGCCGCGTTTTGTGTCTCGTTACAAAAGCGAGGAAATGAAAATATTTCATTTCCTCGAGGGGGAATCCAAACCACAACCTGTCAAGAATACAGTCGCACGCTTGTGCCTTAATTAATTTAACACTAAATTATTGTACAAAATATGTTATAAAAGTGAACAATAAGTAATTATTTATTGAATAAATACAGCATTACCTAAATTGAATAGAATTATTTAATTAAATAAACCGTAGGGCTGTACCGCTTGTGGAACTAAACACGCGTTCACAGCAGCCCTCTCATTCCCATAGAGAGAGTATTGTGCTGTTGATTTATGTTCATAATTATTATTTGTGGGGGAAAGGAGAGTTATCTGAATGCTATGTCGGGCTTACAAATTACCGCGATTGTTTTCTATTGAACAATACATATATTTAGTAGCCTAATTTCTATGGGTGTTATCATTTACAGCCCTTCAACAAAAAATTTTTGATGTAAAAATATTAAACGATTTTTCTCTATCTATGGTTCTCATGTTGATAAATAGAGAAGTATTTCAAATTTTAGCTAAATATTATTCTAAATTAGAATTCACATCTGCAAGTATCATATCATATCCTGACAGTGTCATTATAATAGGTTTTTATGCCAATTTGAGAAAATAAATCCACAACGGAATCATAAGGTTTCATTAGAAAATAAAACACAGGTAAATTTAATAACTTGAATATGAGACGAGGCTATCCGGTCATTATACAAACAAACACTCAAAACATGATAGGCATTAAAAACGTGGCCCTCATATTTTTCCATATATGTGGTTTAGAAAAAATATATTTCAAAAAGGCGAATAGAAATAAATGAATTACTGCATCATTAGTGACGAGTGGGTAATAAACCGTGGGCTCTCCTCTCTACTCTATATCGATTGCTACTTAAACCGCAAGCCATTCGAATTTAATTAACTTTTGTGGATTTTAAATGTTCAAGTATATTCAAGTTCAAAATTCAATTAACGTGTACGCTGTGATTTGAATGATAATGATAATTTGGGATGTAAACTTTGAAAATTTTATCATGTTTCCTTTTTGAAATTAACATCATAAACTGTATTGTATTTTTTTTAGTTTCACGCTGTATCCCGCACACAGCGGAGTAGGCAGAGGGAACCTTGTTTTAGGATACTCCGTTCTCTATTTTGTGCCGAATTCTGGAGGTGTTGATTGGTGTAACTCAACTCTGAGCTTTGTCTCGACACCAGATCGAAGAAATAACAATAATATAATAGACATTTCATTTCCTCGAGTGAGGATCGACTCCACAACATGTAGCGTTTACAGTCACACGTTTGTGCCACTCTGCCACGAAGTGCCTCTTAGTATTTTATTATTTGTATATTTTTTTATACATTATAAGTACATACTGTAACTTACAGTCTGTAAGTATACCACGGTTTTGTCGTGATTATAATTTATTTTTAATATTTATAATAGGAAAGGATTAAAAAAAAATTTATACATTCAACTTTTTACTTTTTTATTTATCTACGCCACTTTCGGCGATTTTACTATCTATATGTTTTTAGTCAAAAATATAATAGCCACAGGTTTTTGAAGCCGCAACTTTATCCTATCAATAAATATGTATGACAGGCTTTCCGTTTAGATGATATTGAAAAATTACTTTTCATTTTGTTACGATAAAAAATATACCTTTTTTTTTATTTTTGTTATTTTTCAGATTCACGCTGTATCTCGCGTACGTATATATAGGGAATATGGGAGAACCTAGTGTTAAGACACTCCTTTTCCCGCTTTCCACCGAATTCTTGAGACATTCTGTGTTGAGAGGCGGAACTCAACACCGAAATTTTTAAGTTTTATGAAACAAAACGTAAAATCGTTTATAAATCTTTTCGCATTGAATAGTTGTACAAGTTTTAGGTGAATTTATCACGATCTGTGTATTAGGGTATGATATTACGGTATTTCTACTTTGCAATTGCTTCAATAGATTCTAATGGGGTAGACAGCTTTATGGCGCCCTCTCCATATGAATGAGAGCGTAATGAATACATTTTTATTAGGGTTTTTTAAAAATGATACCATAAATAAATATAATATGTAATACCATATTATATTACATACAAAATTCCACCGAATTTTCGAGGCATGACTTGTAAACTGGCGTAACTTAACGCAGTGGTTTGATTTGCTACTAGAGATTTATTTCCCCAAATGGGAATTGAACCCGCACCCGTCACGATAACGGTCACAAGTTTTAAATAATATTATTATAACTTCCACTTGTCCTAGAAGTACCGTTAAACTTGATTTAGTTAAATGTTGAACATTTACAGATAAATAGGGTTCTATTCAAATGTAATCGATAGATAGTTCTGCAAAGTTTTGTGAGATCCAGAGTTATTACTTGCATTTGTTGGCAGGGTGATTTGAGCTTTAAGATATTAGAGGCAATTTATTTGAACAATCATACATATATATAATACATAATACAATATTTTGTAGAAATAATATTTTTAAATACTTTACACTGTTTATTATTATTTAAATATTTAAATAAGTATTATAAAATATGTATATTGAATAATCAGTTGAGTATTTTGAATTCCATGTTTGAATTCATGTTTTCTTCTTCTTCCATTGGCATAGGAAATCTACTGTTAAAACACTCCGTTTTCCATTTTCCGCCGAATTTTCGCAGACCTCCATATTAAGTGGCGAAACTCAACGCCGCAGTTTTGCCTTGGGAAGCCAAAGTGAAGAATATGTAGCATTAATAAATAATAATATTTTAACTAGTAGGGAAGGGGGGAATCAAACCCACAACCGTCGAATTACAGTCACATATTTGTGCCCCTGCGTCACAACAGTCTTTTAAATTAACGTAAATGTCGAAATCACGCCAAATATAATTTCTCAGGCCGTGTACCGACGCGGGCGGCGTACCGACCGACAAGCACTAGAAAGTAGCCTGCCTTTGCAACTCTTCATTCAACCACAAACAGGTTATGACTAGCGTGACCATTCTTTGTACGGTTCTAATCGGGAATTTGCAATTTTAAAAATGTTTAACTATTGTATTTAAAACTTAAATCACTTCACTTCACGCTGTATCCCTCAAACAGTAGGGTAGAAAGTAGTGTTAAAATTTCCCGCACATTTTCCGCCGAATTTTTCATAGCATTGCCTGTTAATTGACGCAATTCAACGCCAAGCTTTATTAAATTATCAAAGAAATTTCTCAAGCTTACCAAAAACAGGACACCGGAACACAAGCAGTACAGGACGTCTGGTCACCCTAATCATGACTCGCTTAAGGCGCACATTTAGATACAATTTACAATAGTCACGCACACATCCACGGGGTGAGTCGAAGTCGCTGTTCAGGTCACCTCGACGCATCTTTTTTCACAAACAGGTTCCCGTCTCCGAGGACCGGGTGACTCAGTATGTTTTGTAAGTATTACAGAATTGGTTTCGTTACCATTGTACCAGTGGGCCGTTCAATCGATCGTTGCCACATCTATTTCTATAGTATATGCTCGTATTTTGTAGCTGTAGAAATATTTTATGATGAATATAATTTAGTATGTACACTGTACAGGTTTATTATTATAGTTAAAAGTTAACTGTGAGAAATACAATATATATATATTTTTTGTAATAATTTGTATAATATAATTGTGATGTGAAATATGTGTTATGAGATCATGATTTTCATACACAATAAAATATTTTAAGTTATTAACAAATATACTTTACATACTGTGTAAGTTTCATACTTAATATAAGTTATATAGAGTGAAGTAGAGTAAAGTAGAGGCGACAAAAGATGACCCACTGATAAGAAGAAAAAAAAAAGATTAAAAGAAATAGATTTATTGTGTTGAAAACACGTGTGCGTAAACGTAGCATCGAAGGTATTTGGTTTAAATAGGGGCTCTACCTGCTCGTGGAGTCTTCAAAACTTGTTATACAACAATCGTAATCGTGGCGTAAGGGCACAAGTGCGTGACTGTAAATACGACTGGTTGTGGGTTCGATACCCACTCGAGGAAAAGAAATATTCATTTAAATTTATATTTTACTTTCATGCCTCTGATGTCGAGGCAAAGTGCGCCGTTGAGTCCCGACACTCAACACGCAGTGCCTCCAGAATTCGGAGGAAAGTGGGGAACTGAGTGTTTTAACACGAGGTTCCCTCTGCCTACCTTGCTGTTTGTGGGATACAGCGTGAAGCTGATTTAATTTAATTTATTTATAAATATAATATTATAATGATAAGTCAGAGATCACAACAGTTTTCAAACAGAAATTATATTTATTACAGTTATATTATATTTATTACATTAAACAATAACAAATACAATTTTCATTTTATTTGTTATTTAATTATTATTATAAATAATGTCATTTAAAATCTTTAAGAGCCTGTTTTGTATCTAAAAAGATCCCTAAAATGTAATATTTGCTGCCCCGGGCTATAGAAAGAAGCTCTACCTGCTATTTATCATGCACTTACTATACAATGCTTATAATGGTGGATGCTTTTTATTATTATACGATAGATTGCTGGTCTAGAGGTGATTGTGAGAGAAACGTCGAGGGGATCTCGACAAAGGAGCCTTGACCCACCTGTCTCACAATATCTTATATGCTTGATAGATAAAAAAAACATAAATATCAAAAAAAAATATATATATTCCGTTGTAGATAATTGGAAAAAAATAAAATTATAGGACGAAACGCCTGCTATCTTTGTGTAAGGCCTAAACAAAAAACTAATATATACTTGCATAAGGGACACGATGACCTAATTCTTTTAAGTTATTAATA
Source organism: Heliconius aoede (assembly GCA_037355905.1). Classification (NCBI taxonomy): domain Eukaryota; kingdom Metazoa; phylum Arthropoda; class Insecta; order Lepidoptera; family Nymphalidae; genus Heliconius; species Heliconius aoede. The sequence continues at coordinate 52,215 of JBAIZZ010000431.1, forward strand.
AAATCGATAGTTCACGAGTATAAATGTTGTAAACAAGTTTCTATATCGAGTTATTATTCGGTAAATGGACGTAGATAGAGGAAGACAGATGTAAAAAACACCACATGAGTCGTGGGAAGCGATGGCAACGAGATGTCTGTCCTTCCTTTCACTTACCTTTAATCTTGGTACACAGTTATATTAGGTATATATATATGTAATTCCCTTAAAACACCTTTTGTTTTACCAAATGTCATTATGTTATTTGAAAATATATACAATCTATTATACCTTGCTAAAATTTTTCTATAAAAACAAATGCGTGTATTATATATATATAATATGAAATCTAAGTTATTCCTAAAATTTATGTGAAAGAAAAAAGAACCAAACCAAATCAAAATTATAATGTTATCTTAATTAAATTAATTATAATATATATAATAAGTTATTCATACATATGTTATGTAAATACTTTTTAGAATATTTCATAATACATCAAATAAATTCGGCTCACAATGCGTAACGTACGCGCGTGTCTAACGGTAGATCGTTTCGTGATACACTATGATATGTAAAAGTTTCTATTATGTCGATTACAGTCTAATAATATATATATATTTTTTCCTGTTTCATATCACGGATATAGAAGGGTAGGCAGAGGGAACTTAGTGTTAAGACACTCTGTTCCTCACTCTGTTACCAGAGGCAGAAATGAAAATATTAATAAATAACAATTCATTCCCCCATAACTACTAATAATTAAAATATTTAAAAAAGTCGACATAATATGCATAGAAGAATTATTTGGCTCGTTGTCTGTCCATGTTAGTATTTTATGCACTGCCAGGTTTTAATATCGTGCCCATTGATTATTTTAAAGCAACAAATTTTGCTGGAAATATTATTAAATAAATACAAAGTACATAAAATTCCGAAAAACTACAATATCACTTCCAGCGGATTACAGTCGAATCGAAATAAAATAAAAAATAATTAAGGACAGAAGGTAAATAGTAAATTCTAGCGGACGATTTGAGCAAAAGTTTTAATGGTGATATCGCTGTGCAGCGATCCGTCAACTCTGATAGTTACCGAGTGGAAACTGGCTCCCAAACTATTCCTCGTATTTTGCATTGTCGTTGTCCTCTTGCATGCATTTTAATAGATTCAACATTTATATAAATGTATTCATAAAAATATATTTGTTGGATGTACATATTTTTAAGGATCTAAATTCGTCTTAGCAAACCTTATGTAATAGTATCGAGTGCGCAAACTGTCCGCTACCCGCATTCGACGTCCCACAGTCAACGAACTCTACATAGTATTTACGCTCGCAGTAGTGATCGTTGTGCGCTTAATTCGTTTTACTTACATTTGTAATTACGACGGTAGTAAACGGATCCAAATTAAAACATTTTAAACTTTTAACGGTAACTGTTTGATTTAACTAGACCAATACTTTAAGCTGGAGTTAACTAATAATTAATATTATATATTTTTTTTATTTTAGTTAATAGATATATTAAAGTAAAATTTACCTGTCTTTACTGAGGTCACTGTTAAGTGCGTTCATTTCTTCGCTTCGGAATGCGTTGAATACCACATTGAGGACTGTCGATCGCTCGATTTTCCATTTTGTATCGAGCATCTGTTCCGTTAAGCCATCACAAATAGCTCCGAAGCCTTCCACGGCGTGAGACATCTATCGTGAGAAAGTAAAAAAGAATGCCGATTCAAAAATACAGAAACATTAATAAAAGTGAGAGCTTTCAATCACATCACAGTTGAACTTACAAAATGTTTCTCACAAATTTACAAAAATTGGTGCTGGCGTCTTCAAAGGCATTCCAGTTCGCTCAGTAGACCTTGATGTTTGTTGATCAACAAGATTTATTTTATCTGTTAGTGATAATTGTACATGTATTTTTTAATTTCAATAAAAGTATTGTTTTCAATATAAACTTAAATAAATAAAGAGACCAGTTTTGTGAGTGTGAGTGCGACACTCGAGGAAATGAAATATTTATTGTATCCATTTCTTCATTCTGGTTAGATTCAAAGCGCGGTGTTGAGTTCCGCCAATCAACACACAATGCCTCTAAAATTAGGTATAAAATGGAGAATGGAGTGTCGTAACATTAGATATCCTTATCCTATCCTGCTGTGTGCGTGATACAGTGTGATGCTAAAATAAAAAAAATCCACGTTGACGCACGAATCACGTTCTACGTTGTGGTTAAGTAATTACGATTGGGCGCTAATTTCGCGATTTTCAATCCGGCAATTAACGCGTAATATGAATTCTGATTGATAATTACCTGCATCTGAAAATTTGGCAATACAAACCCAATATATCGAACAAAGCATATTAAATTATACGCTAAGTAGATGTGTTATAGAGGCCAGTCGTGGCGCAGGGGTATAAAGTGTGACTGTACATGCGACTGGTTGTGAATTCAATTTTCACTCGAGGAAATTAAATATTAGGTAATTTTATCCAGAATTCGATAGAAAATCGAAAACACAGTGTCTTAAATAGGTTCCATTTGCCTACCCTGCTGTGTCCGTTATACAGCGTGACGCTAAAAAAAGATATACATTCTGTATATAATAACAGTTTCATTAAATTCGAAACTAAAGGCCCATTTGCCCATTGTTACCATTAAACATCTATAATAGAAAAAGAAATAAATCTCTTACATTATTATTTCTGTTTCAGGTAGCCTATTCGTTTGATAAATGGTGAGCGTGGAGACCTGATTCAATATTATAAAGAGGTCTTGTTTCTATTGAAAACCTTAACAATAGTATTGTTGGCATAGATTTTCTCTGCGAAGCTCGAAGGTCGCTAAGAGAGGAGGTAAAGTGGCTCAGTGACTTCGTTGCCTACTAAAGCTTAGAGCTTCGGGCTTTTATAAAAATTGAATAGCCTAATAGAGAAAACTACTTTGTGAATTCATGAATACTTTATGGTAGAGGAGCCGAGGGGGGATGTACTAATGCGCGTCAGATTAATACTGCGGTATTTCTTGTACTCGGTTACGTACTTCCACCAAATATGAGGCCTCCCGTCTAGCATAGGGGATCAGATTCGAAAAAAAAATGATCGTTTGAAATTCTCGAGAGCGTCAGATTAAGGTAGTGTAAGTTAGTCACATGCTAAATCGTGTATACTCCACCAATCTGAGAGTGACGTAATGAAGGGGGAGGGCTACAAAGTAGATAATTTTATTATTTTGTACCAAAAGTCCAAGTAAAAATCGATATAATCGATAAAAACTAATGTCTATATTCCTCTCTCCGTGCTTCTATTCTTCTCTCACTCTTTCTCTATTTATTACTCCCTTACTCATCGATGAAGCTCTAGTATGTCCATGCAACAGTTTTTTTTACATTTTTGAAAATTTATAACCGCTCACCCAACCGATCAAAAGATATCTATTATATGACTTTTTTTTTTGTTATCATCTAAACATCGGAACCCAATAGGATCGGATCTATGACCCTCGAGCAAATCCCGAGTTTGTTTCACACTCCCCTTCTATTATATTACTTACAAATATTCTATTCACATAATTTCGATCGATATAAATAATTGTAATAATAATTATAATATAATAAATTTCGTAGCCGTCGCGGCGCAGTGCCACAACCGTTTGATTGTAAGCGTCATGGTAGTGGGTTTCATTCTCATTCGGGGGATGAATTGTTAATTATTAATATTATCGTTCCTTCTCTCTGGTACCAAGGCAAAGCGGGGTGTTGAGCTCAGCTACTCAACACGCAAAGC
>JBAIZZ010000431.1:56089-69459 GCA_037355905.1 Heliconius aoede
AAGATATTCCGTATTTATAATTTTTTATATACAAAATGTATATAAAAAATTATAGAAAAATGGTATTTGATATATACATTATACATATCTAATTATTATCGATTTTGTTGCTTATTATCGATTATATCGATTTAAGAAGTGAAATTGATAAATAATAATAGTAATCGCAATGTTTCTTAAACATTATTTTAGCTAGATCGAAGTTACAAAAAAAAATTATCTTTATAAAATCTGGTTATCCTCTTGCATTTAATTGTTAATATATTACATTTTATAAAAAAGCGTATTATAAAAAAAGAATTAGAATCTATAATTATTGTATTAAATATCCATTTCATGAAAACATAAAATTTAAACCTGCTACTACTATTACTAGTGTGTTTATTGTAGTGCACTAGTGCACTGTATATTTACATACAGTGTATATAGACAGAGAGAAGTTTAATATCTCATATACATTCGTGTTGATTATACTGCAGTCGGTATTCTCTTCCAGATGTCCCCAGAGGTAGTGTCGAGTCCAACGATAAACACGAGAGCTTCGCATAAGTTGTATATCGTACAATACGGTCAACGAGTCGTGACCGCTCTGTAGATGACTGCAATAATTTGTTTGTAGGATCTTCCTTAGTGAAAAATGCGATGTTTTGAAAACTTTATTTCATGGCGGCCACAACTTGTTGACCGTACTGTGCGTATGATTTAAGATTTCCGTATAAGTAACTTATGATATATCAATTTAAATATGTTTTGTTCATATATAATTATTATACTTTATATTTGTTATTAATAGGTTGATATTTTATCGAATTTAATTTATTTTTCCTGTTGTTACTTACTTTGTAAATTACAATTGCCATGCAAGCACTTCATTAACCTCGTTAACGTTGATAAATTGTATTAATAAATATTTATAATTTAAATTTACTATAAACGTAGAAATTAAATGCTATACTCATTTATAATAAAAACATCATAAAAGCGTTTCCACAACACATTTAAGTCTATAATATACAAATTTGTATAACTTTATTTGTTTGCGGCGTTGAACTCCGGTACTAAACGCGTCATGCCTCCAGAATTGGCGGAAAGTGGGAAGCAGAGTGTCTTAACACTACGTTCCCTTTGCTTATCTTGGCTGTGACTGATGATGATGATCGATTTCTAAACAAAACAAAACACGTCTCTAAAAGTATAATCCCACGATGAAACTACTCCAGACGGCTTCAATACATATTCGACTAGATGTGAATATTTTACACGTCAACGTAAACGGCCGGGGCTCCGGATCCCAGCGTTTGCGTAAGGCGTCTCCGTAAATCCCGCGGGAACCAATTTTCGGAGCCTACTCCTTCGTGCCCATCCAACCTTGGAGATACAGGGTTTTATGTTCCCAGCATTTTGATTCACTTTAGCCGCAATAAAAGAACTGAGATTTCGACTTTAGAAACTGTAGCACCATTTTAGCCGGTCATGCCAACTTTATTTTCTGGCTTACGTAAACTTTTGCGCAGAAGATTTCTTTGATACATTTCTCATAGTCGTATTTTTGGACTGAAATTATTTTGATGTCAGCAGTATCTTAAACTAATGTTGGGACTACTAGGCATATATTATATATAAATATAACAATAGCATTTTGGTAAAAAAATCACCATTACTTAAGTATTTCTCATATTATCGCGATACTTTTAAGATTGTAATTTTACACGGATACAAACCTTTATCTATTCTATCGAGCGGCCTTCATATTCAAGACTGAATCACTACCACCTTGCTGATAGAAATCTTATTTTTTTGTTAGGTAATATTTAATTTTCCTGTTTCATTGTTGAGGTAATATATGTATTATACAATTACTTTTATAGTTTTAGACCATGTATTTACCATTGAATTTTAATTTTCCGTTCATAAAAATGTTTGTTGTTTTTTAAATCTAGTTTGAATAAAAATATTCTGTTCAGTCGTGTGGTCCCGGCTTAGAATAGGATCACCCTGGTACTGTCGGTGTCGTAAGAGGCGACTAAAGTGCGTGTGGTAGAGTCACGTCGCCAGTAATGGCAACACGCATGGGCAGACTCGACCGGATTTAATACCACCCCCGGCATTTTAAACCGGCGTGAAGTAGTGGTCCTTGCCACTGCGTTTCGCATTAAGTAATGCCTGGCCCCGGTGCCCTTCATCTCCACCTTAAAGGCTGGCAACGCACCTGTGGCTCCTTTGGTGTTGCATGGGGTCGTGGGCGGCGGTGATCACTTACCATCAGGTGACCCGAACGCTCGTTTGCCTTGTCCTCTCCCATAAAAAAAAAATACATATTTTGTAGTACATCTTGACGGTGAGTTCTGTTGCTCAACACGCAATGCCTCTTAAATTCGGCGGAAAATGGGGAACGGAGTGTCTTAACACTAGGTTCTCTCTGCCTATCCTGCTGTATGCGGGATACAGCGTAAAGCTAAAAACTATTTTATTCATCTATCATGTTTCCAAGTACTTACTTTGAAATTCGCATAAAACGACATGGTCAGTGAATATGTAATAAATATAATGTTATCAATTGAATCAGCTGCACGCAGCTTCCGCTGTGCAGCAGTGTCAATTGTCATCGCGGGGAGAAACATCGTCATTATTGAACAAACGGCAACTTGGTTTTTTCAAGCATCCTGCTATTATTATATTATCAATATGAGAGCTTAGTATAACATATAATAGTGTTTTTAAAGCTTCACGCTGTATCCCGTACACAGCAGGGTAGGGGCAGAGAATCTGGGAACCTAGTGTTAAGACACGCCGTTCCCGTTAAGACACCTCCGTTCCCCAATTTCCGCCGAATTCTGGAGGCATTGACTGATGAGTGGCAGAACTCAACGCCGCGCTTTACGTCATTAATAGATATATTTATTATTTTTATGGAATCATTCATTGGTGCTTCAAAAGATATTATTATTTTTTAAATATTTATTATTTTGTATTGTAAATTTTTAAATTTAATATTAAATCTAAAGAAATGATACAGATACATATGGTTTTCCAATAATTAATATCAAATCTGTTGGATGTGGAGTAACAACATAGTATAGGTGTGCTTTGTGTAATAAAGCCGGCAGCTGTTTTATCGTCGGAAGCCATGCGTTCATTGTTACCACGCTGGCGAACTGGTCCATATTAAATAACACCATGGACTTACAATATTCATCAGAATAAAAAAAAATATAGCTTCAGCGTGAAGCTCGCACACAGCAGGGAAGGCAGACAGAACATAGTGCTAAGACACTCCGTTCCCTACTTTCCGCCGAATTTTCGAGGCATTGTGTGTTGAATGGTAGAACTCAACTTCGGGATTCTTTGCCTTCGTGCCAGAGCGATGAAATGAAAATATTAATAAATAATTATTAATTCCGTCGAGTGTGGATCGAACCCACAAGCAGTGCTGTTGACAGTCACACTTTGGGCTCCGCGCCACGACGGCCTCTATATTGATCAGCTGTCACGTTAATTGCCGGATTGAGTAAATACTGGAGTCATATTTCATTTTGTTTGTTTGCACTGGTCGTAATGTATCGTGGGTACGTAACATCTGTCCACTTTGTGGAGGGAAGCTTTACGTTTAAATATATTTATTTGTCAAAAAAAAAATTGCATTTAAAACATTATATTTTTCTAAGCTTATTATATAAATTTAATTTGAGTAATTTGATTTAAAATAATAATTCTGAGAGTTTGTAATAATAATATAATGATGATGAATCATTAATATATTCTTACTACATTATATAAATCATTATTTACAAATATTGTAATTGATTTTGATATATTTGTTTATTATATGTGTATGTTGTCTTGGCTATTCAACAATTTTAAATTCGTCACAGCGTAAGCTTGAGACAAATAGTATGCTACATATAAGTCTTTTACTTCAAATTCGTACTTTTACAATTTAAATTCATCCTCTTACGCATTAAATTACATATTTTTACTTCTAATTAATCGTTTTACACTCTAATTTCACCGATTTAAATCTCAAATTTATATATTTTTTAACTTCCAATTCTTGTACACTTCGACTCCATATTTTTTCCCTTTTGCTTCTATAACTTAAATTAAAAAAAAAACATACAAATGTACTTTAAGAAAAATATTAAAAATGAATACAAGAATATCTAATAAGCAAATAAAGATATGAAGATTTAAAACATTAATGAATACATAAATTTATTAGAATTTTACAAATAAAGCAATTATCTCGAACGTAATTCAAATCCGGCGTACAGACAGTGCAGTGGTTTTGTAATATTATCATAGTGAAAGGCGACCACGAAGCCAGCGACCTAGCTCCACAGCTCCATAGCTCAAGCGTCATCTATATTTATGCTGCCGCGGATTTCATTTTAGAACTCTATAATAAAACGTGGTTTTCATCTAAAATATATATTGTATTTACTTAAATGTATTTTGTAGAAGCTCTCTTGACTGTAACGAGACGGTCGTGGGCTCGATACTCACTCGGGGTGTCGGAAGTAAGGAACAGAGTGTGTTAACACTAAATAATACACTCTGTCTATCCTGGTATGTGCAGGATACAGAGTGAAGCTATTTTTTTAATATATTTTGTTGCTAAGTAAAAATTTTCTAGGCATTCCATAAGGTAATTATTACTTTTGGACTTGTGGAATAAAAATTTCTAATGTTGTAAAGGTAAGTAAAAAATTTACTTGATATAACAGCAGTCATTTAGTTCGCATTCTATCTATACAAACATTATTAGCGGTGTATACCGGAATATAGGAAATTAATTCTGAATATAGACGTAAATACAATAGAAACTCGATTATTTAGACTAATTGTGGTTATTTATTAGGTATTCAGATAATCGAATATCTCGATAATCGAATGTATAATTCTTTAGGTTATCTGTATGCTTTTATACAAAAAAATTGTGTAACTTCTTTCGAACCTTATTATTATTTTATATTTAACACTTAGAATATCTGTGTATTATCTGTCTTATATAACTGAAAGTATTTAAAAAAAATATCACCTCAACTTATTTTCGTAATTTCATAGATACCGTTTAACAATTACATTTTAAAAGTTACTCTCGAAGCAAATCTGTTCGAAAACCAAATCAGAACGCAATCATGCACAACATTGTGCAAAAAGCGTTAAATTGTAACATTTTAATTCTTAAAGTTTTGTGTTTCTAATACATATTTTTAAATGTTATATCTATGCTTTCTGAAGCTTTAAATTTAAATATAAATTTATAAAAATATATAATAAAAAATAATCATAGGTTTACCATTATTCGCTAGTTAAGAGAAAGAATTGAGATTATTTAAATTATTCTGTAAGGATATTGTGACAGAATCATTAGACATTAATTTTAAATACTAGTTAGCCATAAGACTTTGCTTATCCCTATGATAATATTTACACTAAGAGTTTTTGTTATATTACTTATAGAAACAAAATATTATTTGTCCATTTTTGTTAAGTGATTTACATTGAATTGTTCCATAAGTAAACCACAACTTAGTTGGCGATAGGAATGATTTGTAAGTTCTGCCGTTTTCACAATAAGCAACTCTTGTACAACTCGCTTCGTAAGTCGCAAAAGTATTCGAGAAACGTCTCAACGTTTAGCGGAAAATACGATGGAAGTTTCTAACTTTACCTTGTCTACGGGAAAAAATCTCCGTTCTCGTCTCTACCCGACGGGTAACCCTCTCTCAGACACGATAAAATTTACATATTCCTCTGTCAGCCTATATTTTATTTTAAAAGGGTGGAATAGAAAGGGATTACGTAAAGAGAATATTCAATTAAATTCTTTCAGATTTATGCGATATAAAGGGAGCCATTAGAACTTATTTTTCTCTCTGAGCGCTTTTTGTGTTTTCTTCTTCTTCTTCGTTTTTTCGAGCATTTTTAAGCAGGTCCTACAGACATTTCAATTTTTTAACCTTATTTAACGAAGTAAAGATCACTACCGCTTCTCCAATTCCCCCGACTGAGTGAGTATAACCAAAATTTGATTTAAAATTACGTTGTTAAATTTACCTTATCACCTTTCCCCTCGTATTTAATTGCAACCATTTTATTTCAGCAAGAGCTCTCATAGCGAAGTAATCTTAACCTAAATTTTTGGCACTCATAGCGGTTCGCCGTTTTTGATGTCTTTGCTCGTGAACCCGTTAAATCTTTTATCGGCAGTTAGGCTCGGCGCGGGCACAAAAGTCTCGTATATATTTCACCAAGCCCAGCAGAAAATTTTATTCTCAACTTCGATGGAACAAATTTTGAATGTAATTTTCCAACGCCACCGATGAGGTTGAATTTAAATTGAAAAGTATGAAAAAACACTCGAGTTTTGTGTTGCGAGGTAGGTACATAAATAATTTAGTAATTTACTCTGATATGATCATATTGGGGCGTACAACTGTACACCCCGTAAGTTGTAGGTTCGATTCCACTTGGCGAAATGAAATATTTCAAATTCTCATTTATCGCTCTGGTGTCGAGGTCGGTGGATAACGGAAAACCGATAGAATGTATTGCTTGAGAGACGCGCAATTCGTATAGAAGTTATTCTTTCTGGACCTTCTCTGCATCTTCTTAGTTATTCTTCCTTCTTCTCTGATGGACTTCAGCTTTGCTCTACGATAGGAAGTATCTTTTTGTATTTTTTTTTAAATTTTTATTTAAACACGTAATACTACGCATGTATAGGTTATATAGTAAAAGTATGATATGAAAAAAAAATTACATATATTAATCTCACTCAGCTGTAGTTATTTGTAAACAAAATTAATACCTATTAATTGGTAATAATTTTGTATAAATTTTAAATTTTGTTATGAATTTATGTAATATATAAAAAAACAAAGATGTTATTAAGGTAAAATTACGAAAATTGTAGGTTGAATTGACATCCACCTGCAATTTTGTAGGTCACCAGCAGGTGCTGTAAACATTAATAAACAAATATTAAATGTTGAGATTTATAGTTAATTTAGATTTTTAACTATTTGTGGTAAAACTATACAGATATAATATATGTTTCATTTAACAACGACAGTTTAATCCATTATGCTTAACTCATGTCTTAAATATTTCAAGTCATCTATTTTGGCCTTTACATTCTTTGGGACTCTATTTTCGTAGCACTTTCCGCCTGTGAACGATGTGAGAGAAAAAATAAACAGCATCAGGAAGTTCCTAGTGGAAGTCGCGTCGCCCTCTTGGCTTTGAAATAATACAGTGTGTAATCAAGTATCTCTCGCTGACGCTGGAGCATTTTATTAAAAGAAACAGATTGTACCGGCTTATCCCTTATAAAGGCTATTCCTAAGAAAAAAATTTAATTAAAAGACTTACAATAAAAATAGTTTCTTTTTTTATTTCGTCGTTCTTGTTATATAACTGAACAAAGCGTTCTAGATTTAAACATGTGACGACTAAAACGACTGGAATGGAGAGATTAGAAGATTATATCACTAGATTCTCTGTGTCTACAGTGTAAAAATAAGCAGCACAATGTGACTATAACGTCTCAATCGTAATTTTTAATTAACGATTAAAAATAACGATAAAATATGATAACGTTATTGTAACAACATATAACGTTATCTATATAATATTTAAATAGCATTCCATAAGACGCACAGTATAAGTACACGCTAAATCTCTAGAAATGCTGAAAATGAAATATTTTTTCACGAATATCACACATGAAATATGGAATAGATGTATAAAAGCGGCGGTGATTTATCCTAATGACATTCCTGAACTAGGGAGTTGTAAATCGTGGTGTTGATCCCGCAGTATAAATATTATGGAATGGCGCGCAAACACGTCGAGCGTGACGCCGAGCGCCGCGGGCGCAAACCTGCGATTTGTTTACTCAAATCCATGTTTGTTTTGAAATTATTGAGATTACTATTATATATGTTTATATATCAAGTTAATCACTTGTCAAGTCAAACACGCGAATACAAATGTGGAAATTATATTGACATTTATTTTGTGTGGATATGTAAACTTTGAAAGATTCTTAGCAGCGTCTGAAAATTATTAGCACCATCACCACATTGCTTATAAGGCAGTGATTGAAAAGATGGCTTCCATGAGAGGTATCTCTGAGTCTTCTGTCCCAGACAAAAGTAATCAGCATTTCTTCAGAACTGAGCATTCATAATATTTTAGAATTGTATTGATACTATTCAACATATCTAACATTAATAAGCACACATCAGGGTAGGCAGAGGGAACCTAGAGTTAAGACACTCCGTTCCCTACTTTCTGCCGACCTCTGGAAGCATTGCGTGTTGGGTGGCAGAACTCAACGCCATGCTTTGCCTCCGTACCAGAGTGAAGAAATGGAAATATACATTTAAATAAATATTTCATCACCTCGAGTGGGGATCGAACCCACAACCAGTCGGTTTTGCAGTCACACTTTGTGCCCGTGAGCCATGACTGGCCTCAGAAACATGGCATCAGGGCCTTTAACATTAATAAGTATAAAATATAAATAAAATTAAATATAAATTTGTCATCATAATAGGAGCTAAAGTAGTTCACTTATGAACGTACATAGATTATAATAGTATTTTGGGGAGCGACCGCAGGGGCGGAGTCGCGAGATGATGCGGCGCATGTGGCCTTAATTGAGTGCACTAACGCAAGGTACTCCAACTCCAGCCTTTTAGAATCACTTCACGCTTTCGTTGAGTCACTCTACTGTCGTATGTAGTTTGTATATTTTCGTTGTTATTATCAACACTTTTGTATTATATATTTTTTAATTGTAACATTTTATTAATAATAGTTATTTATTTAGTAATTATTTAACATTTTATAAGTTATGTTGTTCATTTTCATACATCTTCATTTCAGAACATAATGTAATTACATTCAGAAAGAAAAAAATCTATTTATAACAATATGTGTTAATATTTACAACTAAAAAACAACGTGTCCACTAAAACAGGCATAAGTAGTCGCTAAGAGAATGTCCAATGAAACTCGACGAGCAAAATTTATAAGATCGCCTCTGAGAAGTACATTAACGACTTCTGATATCTGCAGTGAGAACTTGTTTACACCTTAATGATACGAGTCATGTTTTACAACTTTCAAATAATAATAACTTTAAGTAAATACACGTGCTACATGCGGGATAAAGCGTGAAGCTTATTTATTTATTTACTTTGATTTATAAGTAAATATATTAAGTGTGTAATTCTTTATATTATACAGGATTATTTCACAGATAAATTATTAAAAATAGAAAAAGATAAACCATAGCTGAATATATAATATACTGAATATATAATTATAAAATAATTCAAGCAAGAAATATACCTAAAGACAAGTATTATATAACGTTATAATAAAACACCTGATAAATTTCCTCAAAATATCTACAAAATTCGATAATCAGCGAAAACCGTAAACACTAAATTATCCGAAACAAATCTAGCGGCACGAAGTGTTCGGAATGACGCGCGTTTTAATCAGAAATTTCGAAATACGTTTTTTTTAACGTTGCCGTCGAGCGATGGTGGCCCATCTTAATTTTTTCCCCTCTCTTGAATTTATGGACCTCCATTCTAACAGGTAGCAGGACTTATTGAATTTCAAATAAAAATATTATTAAACTTATGAAAGTTTAGTAATAATTGAAAAATGTCATTTGTAATACAATAATATCTCTATTTGTGTTAGTTAAGTTTAGTCCTATTAAATTTAAGCGGGCGAAGCCGCATGTATGTCGCTAGTTTAATTAAAAAAAAAACCTACTGTTATTAAGTGCCTATACTCCGAGTGTACACAATCGTTGCGGCCTTTGGGGTTATGTCTACTTAGCATAACTTGTTATACTTTAAATTGTCTCATTCACCTCTTGAAACTTATTTGAAGTTTAAATGCTGAAAATGAATAAAAATCTCAATGGATGCTTCAGTCACTTTGTTTTATTTTCTAGGTACTGTCTCTTCTCTATTACAATTTTGATGATTTGTGGAGGTTTATCTTCTGAAATTCTTCCCATAAATGGGAAACTGATCTAAAACCATCACGTTTCATAGCGCCACGATGGCCTCATACAAGTGACCTGGCTTCAGCTTCTTTCTTTTTTCTTTCTATTCTTAATAGTAAAAAATGGCTTTCATATAATTTATAACTTATAACATTTCTTTTCATTGTGTTAAAATAACATAAATAAATCAACGCCACCACCTAGTTAGATACTCAATCCAGTCAGTCCCTGGCTTAAACGTACCCTCCAACTTCTACTTTATGTCCGGGAAAATAAAATACTTTCTGAAAATAAATTACGCTGTCAACGCGACTCGAGCTTTTGACTATAGTTGTTTAATTGATAAAAAATCTCTTTGTATAAAAGCTTTCTTTAAATTATATTGAGCAAACTTTTTTTATTAACTTGAAAATTCCGGTTAAGATTCATGTAATTTATTTTTTGTATTTATTGTTAAAGGAAAATTGACGAGCAAAGTATATTCAATAATAACATATTGTTGAGTGTTCAGACACTCCGTTCTCATTGAGACACTTTCAATCGTCACTGCGCCGAAATCTGGCGGCAATGCGTGTTGAGCGGCGGTACTCAACACCGCCGTTTGTCTCGTTACCAGGGCAACAATGATAATAATAAAATAGTATTAATAATAACATACTAAAACTTGTAGATATATAGTATTTTTTTTAAATAGTTACACTTTACTACCGCTATTGTATTCATCCTATTTAAAACAAAATGCTTAAATTTCCCGAAATTTGAACAAAACTAACTGTTGACTAATTTAAACCTGGGAACGAGACGACTAACGACCGGATATTTTTGGTGGAGCCGAAGCTGTGTCGACGACACTAAAAAGATAATTATGTTGAGAGTAGGGACGTTCCTGCTGTTTTAATTTATGGGACGCCATGGCTTTATCGAAAAAGTAAAAGATTTCTAGGCAACGTGTCGCGGCGTTTGTTGCTTTTGAACTATCTATTTTTAAAATTAACTTTAATATACGTTTGATTAACGAGATAATTATTTTAAGTGGTTCTTCCTTAAATTATACATGTAGGAATATTTATAACATATAGAAAACAAAAAGTTTAAATATATCTACTACATACTTAACACTTTTGCGTAATAAATAGATAAATTAAATAATAAAATGTATTAATTTTTTCGCTTGGATGGTCTCCATGGGCAAAAGAATAATGGGCAATTGTATCCTGTTACGATCAAACGTGCATTTTCCTATTAGAGATTAAAATATAAGAAGTCATTTACTTTTTTAAATGATTTTTCATACATATACTTGTTAATATAACTATTACACAGTAGATAAGACAAATGTTACAGCAGCAGCCCCATAATTTTACTTCTAAGTTATTTCATTACATCGTCGTCTTCGCACCTCCGAGCTCGAGAAAAATTCCAAAAAAAAAAGAATAGAATAAGAAATTAAATTTTGTATGAATTATCTCATTTGTAAATTGAATACAATGACAATTGGAAGTAAAACAATAAGGAATTTTCCAACTTCCCCCGAATTAAGCTAATTTAACAGACAAGTGACAGGAGCTCTCTTGTACTACTCGAGTTTGTTCGTTTAATATTTTCATGTAAAATTTTAATTTATTTGTACTTTTATTTATGCAAGATACAAGCTGAGACAGTGCTACCTTCTTATTACGCGATGATATTGTAGAACTTTCTTTGTCACTACTTTCTTTGAAATAAATACAGTGTTAATATTGTGAACTGTCGTGGCGTAGTTGCATAATGGGTGTCAGTTCGATCCTCTTCATTGAAAGAAGATATCCTTTTTTCTGCTCTAAAAAGTGGTAAGTTTAGTTCCGCCATTCGATCAACACAAATTGAATTTTACCGAAAAACGGAGAATAATGTATTGACTTTTATAAAGAAAATATATAAACAATGCATTCCGTTACTTGACATAAAGGAAGTCGAAATAAGCGAACGTGAAGAATGGAGTGACGCATCACTAAGTTTTTTATGCTAACCTGCGACCTCTATACGTTATATCGCTTTTCTGAGAAATATTTTTAATAACGTATTAAGATTGATTTAATTCAGGTTAATTGTCGATTTCTTTGTTTCGATTTTAGGAACAGTTGTTTTTATTATTGTAATTAAAACATGAAAATATTTTCATTTGTAATTGTTATATTTATTGTAATTTTAAAGAAAGATAGATTCAACACAATTCACCTTTCACCTTTTTTAGACATCGGATAAATATTATCAAATATTTCATACCCTTGAGTGGGAATCGAACCCGCCACGACGTCCTCATGATTATTATATACTAAATAATGTGTTATATAATATAGGACTGTATAAGTATAATATATAAGTAAAATGTTCAATACTAGTGCATATTTAAAGTGCATACATTAAAAGTTAGCTTGCTGTTAACTGGATACAAAGTAATTAACTGTGAAGTCGTTTCTTAGTTATAACTCTTAAGTTGCTCTGGGGCTGTAACGCGAACGAATTTATAACTCTGGCGATTTAATGAACTAGTCAAAATATGGTTAATTATGTACTTGATTTTCACTTAATTAGCTGTGGGCTGTCTGAATCAAGATATAACAATAAACACATTCACGCTGTATCCCGCATATGTGGCATGGTAGACAGAGGGAACCTAGTATTAAGATTTTTTTCCAGGCATTGTGCTTTTGACTTGGTGCCAAACTGAAAAAATAAAAAGATAATAATCCATTCTCCCTAGTAGGCATCGAACTCACCACCGTCGTGTTACAGTTATAGAGGTACAGACCTCTGCACCACGACGGCTTCAATATACAAATTATTCAATTATCTATTTATTATTTTGTGAGATTCTATTTCCTCGCAGTGATAGCGTAAAGCTGAAAAACGTGAAATTAAAGCATGTCAATTGCTATATAAATGCGTGTTTCAAATATGATTACAACATCTACGTGAAATAATGTCGCAATCAACGTTTATCAGCGTTATAGTAAACAGATTCATGAACACAAATCAGGCTTTCAGTCAGTCAGGATTCAGTTTTATTGAAAGTAAATTGTAGCAATAGCCATTCAACGTTCGATTCTAATTGTTCAACTTCTGTGGGAAATCTTACAAATATTTCCCAGTAACGCGATTATTCAATTAGATATTAATTCAATTACTTACATTAGACTGATACTGTTCTGTGATTTGTGTTTGACATTGGTCTGAATTAGTTATTAACCCTAATACATAATTGTATAAAACCATCAATATTCTCCAAATTATAATATATCGAGGACCAGCGGACTCATTCGCGGCTTCGCCTGCTTGTACTACATAA
>JBAIZZ010000432.1:0-68630 GCA_037355905.1 Heliconius aoede
ATATCAATTTGGGTAATTGAACTAAAATGCGTACAATTTGGAATTTCAATTTCAATCGGAGTTAGATATATCTGTGGTCTATAGGTCTTCCACCACCACTACAGTGTTAGTTCAAAAGATATTTGGATTTTTTTAGAAAAAAGGCAAACACATGATGATGATTATGATGATTGACATACATCTTATATAGGCCTTTTTTTCACCTTCACGCTGTATCCCGCACCCATCAGGGTAGGCAGAGAGAACCTCGATGTTAAGGCATTCCGTTCCCCAATTTTTGCCGAATTCTGGAGGCATTGCGTGTTGAGTAGCAGTCCTCAACGCCGCGCTTTGCCTCTACACTCAACGGCCTCTAATAATAGGCCATTCACGTCATAAAAAAATACTTTGTGTAATAGAATTTCGAAAAGATTCATAACGATAATTATACCTTATTTAGAGAATTCACTACATTTAAATCAATTTCTTTAGATATTTGTAGTACCTAAGTTTCCCGCTATCGTGTACCATCGCGGACAGCCAGGCGTGTTCCATTGCTTTACGAAGGCTGCTTGTCCAATTATGTAATAAAGTTTTCATTTTATTATTTAGAGTCAATACTGTCTATAAGTGAAAAAATTTATCGATATTTTGAGCACCTCTCACTTCGAAATTTCAACTGAATTTGTTTTTCAATAGTTGAACTGTAGGTGCGAGCTCAATTTCGTATGCAAATATTTTTTACGTATAACAGTTTAGTAGTAAAATATTGATATTTTCATAGTATAGTATAAGTGGTTTATAGTATTTATGGAAATCAATTTGATAAATTTAATTTCAACATTATTTTAAGTTTTACAAATAAAAAAAGTCAATTTACTATTTTAGTATAAATTAAAGTTAATGTCACAAATGTCAGTCACAGAAGAAAGTAGAATTACTTGGGACACTTAAAATGTGCCATGTGCTATACAAAACTCCAAATTATTTCCATTGCAAACTCAAAGAGCGCAACTGTAAATGCGATAGGTTGTGGGTTTGATTCCCACTCGAGGAAATGAAATTTTAAATTTTTCATTACCTCGCTCTGGTTGAGTTTTCTTCCATACATCAAGGAACGGTTCAAATTATTATGTGAATCACATGACATTTCCCTTCAATCTAAATTTACTTTATCTCTTAAAATTCCTTCGCTTTCTTCTTTCTTTACTCTAACTCTTTCACCGTTAAATCTGCACGCTTATGGACCTCCCTCTCCGCTATAATCAGCCAAGCCCAAACTTTACCGACTTTTAAGAAAAGACTTAAAAAATCATTAACTTTGAAATTAAATATTAATTATTATCGTATTGGTTCTATTAATAACTTATCTATTCAGATCGCTCACTTTATCGCATTAAAGTTTAAATATTATGTGTAATGTATTATTTATTGTACAATAAAGAGTATTTTATTTTACTTTACCTTATCTCATTAACTTGAAACAAAATTAAAACTCCATAACATTTTTTTACAAACCTCATAAAAGTTAGTTTTCATATTATGAAATGATCGAAAGTTCGATCACTATTACAAAAATACACGTGCATACGGCGAAAGTTTCGCGAACTTTTAATAGATGCCCAATAGAAGCATCAGTTTCGGGAACATATAACTGTCGCCTCGGGCATTTGAAACTTATGAAAGACATAATATATATGTTATGTATAAATTTTTTATGAAAACACCAATTATTTTCTTATGTATATAATATAGAGGCTATTGTATTAATTTGTTTTATGTAAATGCAAAGGTTTTGGGTTTTTAGGGTCAAATTATCATCATTTTTTGGGTCTAGTAACAAGGTGCGATGTCTCGAAAGTTGAGCGGAAAGTACCTACCTACGGTTAATACACTCAGTTTCCCCAAATGGAGTGTATTAACACTAGGTTCCTAATGTCTGCATTTTATACGGAATATATCGTAAAGCTAAAGAAAGCAAAATTACTTTTTATATCAACAATATGTAACGTAATTTATATATAATAACATCGTAGGCCGAGGGAGTCTAGTGTTAGGACACTCCACTACCCACTATAATTTATAAGACAATTGAATTAAAATATACCAGAATTCTACCTATCAAATTTTATTTATTATCAATATAAGGCCTATATAAAGATTGATTTCGTTATTTATATGCAACTTAACAAATCCTTTTAAAACCTTTTAAGCTTAACAGAAAAATATGTTTTTTATTTTCATTTCTTTTAAAATCTTTAAAAATCTTTTAAAGATTATTTTTTAAGATAAATAAATGAAAAACGTAGTAAAATGTACATATACAATAATTCTTACTTATACTTATATAACTTCATGCTGATTCCTAAATTATCACTGATTAACAAATATATTTGTTTTCTAGAAACAATTAGGGATCCCTACTAATATTCAAAAAATGTGTAAAAATGAGTGATAAAATGCCGACTATAATGATAATATGTTATCCATACCGTTTTATGAATCCTTATCCAAATAATTGAAACCATTCGTGGCGCAGGAGTACAAAGTGTGCAGCAAAATCGTTTGTTGGTGGGTTCGATCCTCACTTGAGGATAGGAAATATTTATTTAAATTTATATTTTCATTCGCTGACGATGAAAAAGCGCGGCGACATATTTTCTTACATACAAGTCGACCTAATAAAAGCATGTTAAAAACATCCATGGACTGTAGCGAAAAAATATGCTGGTGATTTTGTCAGTACTTAAAAAAAAACATAATTAATATAAAAGTTACTGTGACATCAGTAAAGTTTAACAGTCGAGTGACCCAGTACTTCGCCGACACTTCAGAAATCCAGCGAGCGAGGTTTTCGTGAGACTGCAAGTTAAACTCGGGTCACCTTTGAGAATGGTGAGTGTTAAAATTTAAAATTTTCAGCCAAAGTACCGACCTACCTGCTCTGTATGCAGGGAAATGAGATGTCTAAATTGCATTTATAACTTTACACAATTTATAAGATTCTTGACAGTTTAAAGAATTAGTAATACAGGTAATAAATTTTAGTTAGAAGACGGAGAACTAAACACTATGTTATGACACCTATCGATCAATTAAATTCATGTATATAATTGATCGAAGTATGACACTAATATATAACATTAGAAGCGTGCGTACTTGCTTCTATATAAATGAAAATTATAACTTGTATTTTAATGGAGATGAAAAAAAATACTAAGATTGTTTTTCAGTGTGGGTTATGCTCGAGGGGATAAAATCCTATGGAATGTAAAACCTTTTTTTTTATTAGTATCACTTGTTCGATTAGTTGCTGAGATTTATGCTTCACAACAAACAAATTCTTCTGTTTTATAATATTAGTAGTAGTTATTAAGACGTTTACTATCTATAATTCTAAATCTACAACCAAACCCGACAAAAATTTTTGATTTGTCCAAAAAAATTGAATGACATACATACGTTATTTAAGCTTATATAGCAAGTCTTCGTCTTAAAGAAAGTCCTCGTCCTCTTAAGAAAAGAGGTACAGAGACATTTTTCGATTCCCAATCGAAAAATGTCTCTGTACCTCTGTACCTACCTTTTCAGCGTAAAGTTAAATAAATTCTTCTTCTCTCTTCTAAATAAAAAAATAATTCTCACAATTCACTTCATATAATACAAAAGAGGCCTTCCATCACAGAAATTAAATAAATGTTAAACCTTTCAGATTTGTACGGAGAATATGTAGAATTTGTCAATCAGGTTGCGTATTCAATGGCCGCGTTTTATTAATTCCCGAATCTCCATCGACTCCTTCCTAATCTTAAGCCGTAAAAAATCTTTTGAAAGTGTAGCAATTTCGGCTTTTAGGTAAAAGAAAACGGCCAAGTGCCAGTTTTATTCGTCAATTGAATGTTCCGTACCAATTTCATAATTGTAGATTGATGGAACAAACTTATGTGTTCGATTTCGAAATAAAATACGAATATAAACTTGCAGTATTTTCTTTCTGTGACAACCTTAAATAAATTTTATTTATTTACATGAGGTGCATTTTATTAAGATTTCGTCGACTAAGAGGCTTAATTATTTCTATACTCTAATACACGCTCTAATACAGTGTCTTAACACTAGGCTGCTGCCTACACTGCTGTGTGCGGGATATAGCGTGGACCTGATATTGATTTACTTATATTAAATCACATACAAGTCACATACAATTAAATAAGTCTGAATATGTGATATAATTTCAACATGATACCTCCACGCTATATTAAAAAAAATCAGACAGACAGATGGACAACAATGTGATACTTTCTGTAAGGATCCCGCTTTTTCTTTCGATGTGCGGAACCCGAGAAAGCCAAGACTGTACGTTTAAATCGTTTTAAGATGATTTATGTCGGAAATTCAAGGTAAGGTGACTACAACATGTTTTTGCTGTGCTAATTTTGATTTGTTTGTTTATTTTCTGAGTGGAATGGAATGGGATTAAATGAAAAATACTGTCCACATTTTTATTACTGTAATTTTTGTTTATTTTTTTCTAAATGCGAGTTTTTGTTTATATAAATAATGTATAGTTACAATATTATTTATTTAAAGTGTAGGATATTGTAGTTACAGTACAGTTAACATTAGGCAAAGGAAGCCTTGTATTGACGTTGATGTTGACGTAGGATAGAGTCCTATACTCACCACCCTGTTTCTGCTCGTTGAGCGAAACTCAACGCCGCCCTTTATCTTTACCTTCAGAGCGAGTTACAGAAAAAAAATTGAAACGAAACCAAATTTACTTGTCCATTTTCGAAAGTCAAACAAAAGGCACAGTATATACGATACGTAGGTACATACATATAAAAATACATAATTGAAATTCGCATATATCGTTACAACTGATATTATAAATGAAGAGGAAAATAACGATGATGCATCGAGACTCTTACGGATGTTTCTTTTCAAAATATTAAATTATTACGTATTATTTTTATGAAATTTTAAAATTCTGTCAATTGTTGTATCGAAAATGATGAGTGTTTTTGTATTTGTTATTTTATGTACTATATGTATGTACGTATATGTATGTTGAGGGTAGTCGTTGCTCAGTGGTAAAAACGTGGGGACTGTAAACGCCACAGGTTTATGGATTCGATTTCCAGTCGAGGAAACGAATTACTGTTTATTAGTATCTCATATTTTCGCTCTTGCACCAGGGAGAAGTGCGGCGTTGAGTTCCGCCACTCAACATGCACTGCCTTAAAAAAACGGTGGCAACTGGGAAACGGAGTTTCTTAACAATAAATTACCATTGCCTTCTTTGCCATGTGTGATATGCAACGTAAAGCTAAGAAAGAGAACTTCCGATCCATTTAATGTACTATAGGTTTATCAGAATTTTGACTTTAAATATCGCAACTTATCTGAAACTCTGAAAAATAAATGTAATATAATAGTTCCCTTGACTAAGAATCGAACCTACAATCAACACTTACAACTTACCAAATACTGTTAATAAAGTAAAGTAAAAAAACAATGATATTTTATCTACTTTAGTATTAATTACAGCTAGCACACTTGCGAGCCGAGAGCACTCCAGAGAGTGATTTAGATACGACGAAACCTTTTTAAAAGTAATCGACATCGAATTATTTAACTTCACTCTGTTTGAACTGACTAGTATTGTTTAATTGTCTAATTTATGTGATGTGGCCTAGAATAATTATTCATGAGATTTGACTTCAGAGACTATTTCTCGGACCTTTGGAATTTATATATATATATATATATATATATAATTTCCAGCACTGTCTAAGTACTTAAAATGAAATACATTCAAACGACAACGCAAACAAAAGTAATCCCTAAAGGCAATATCTCAAAAGTCAATTACTTTAAAAAACCTCTCAGCCAATGTAGAATTGCCCTCTGGAGGAATATTGTGAAATGTCCTAATGTAAAGATTTTGTTTCATTCAGTAATTCAGTCTTGTTGAATATAATTAATTAAAACGTATATAAATAAAGAAAAAGTAAGCAAATATTACATATTCCCTATTTTTTCTTTGCGAGAATAAGAGGAGTCTATGATTTAAATTTTGAGTTGAATTTTGCAAGTGGTAGGTTGTAGACTCAGTGTTATGTCACTTTTTTACCACATTCAGAGAAATATTGATATTGAAGAATCAATAACACTTATTGAATCCCATAAATTAATGAAAGCTTATCTCATATATTTTAGCTTCACACTGTATCCCAGAAACATCAGAGTAGGACGAGAAGAACCGGGAACCGAATTTCTCATTACCAAAACCACCATTCCCAATAAGGCACTTCCGCTACTTGTTAGTCTTATTAACTGGGAAAATTAAACTAAAATATTTATTAAACTATATTCACATACCTTTAATTATTATTTTTGTTATATTTTTTAGCTTTACGCTGTATCCCGCATATAGCAAGGTACGCAGGCGGCACCTAGGTGAGTGTTAAGAAACTCCACTTCCACGTTTTTTTCTTGCTTTCACGAGAAATATCTCGTGTTAAGTATTGAAACTCACTGGCACACTTTCCCTTGTTGCCAGAGAGTGGAACTGAAAATTTCACTATCCTGAGCGGAAATCAAACCCATAACCGTAGCGTATGCAGTTGCACGCTGTTCCACTGCGCCATGGCGATTGGTTCGACATTTTTTACTGAACCCTAATAATAAATATAATTTTAAAACTTTTGTTTTAAAATTAAATCAATTTTAAAACTTTCATCTTTTAGAGACACTCCCACTCCCACAAATACAAGCTCAGGCTAACTTTGCCAACTGTATACATATTGTTTCTACGTCTTCACGGCTTAGAGAGGACATCATGATACAGTGACAGCGTCTCACTGCAAGCGTTCAGTTTGTTGGATTGGACCCTCAGACGAATTTTTTATTTAATTCTTCGCGCGGAAAGGTAAATTCAAACATAACGAGAAAATGGAGTGTTTCTCTTCATTCTATTGTTCTGTTTTAAACATCACGCATTCAGAAAAGTTATTACAAGCCCTAATGTTAATATATTCTGAATGGGAATTGAACCCACAAGTAACACGAAAGATGCTGGGGCGCTACGCTACGATTATCTATTTTCTCTACCAAAATATGTTTATATACTCATATAAAAAAATAGACAAAATATAATATAGCAACTATAATAGATATCAAGTATGAGAAAAAAACTTTTGTAAAAGATATAACACAAAACTACACTTAACAGCTAACTCGAGACAACAATATAAAACAGAAAGAATAAATACGCTATAAAATTCTCGTTGGTAGACTCTTAAGCCATAAAACCTCCATTGTCATCATGTACAATTACAAAACACGAGGAAAAAATGTGAAATCTAAAATGTATTTGCCCTCGTTTTAAACGTCGTCATCGGCCTTTGTTCGATAGTGTGTCAGTATGAAATCTAGATTTTAGTGTAAATATTTTGATGCAATCTGGTGAAAGTCTTCGCTAGTTTCTTGTATGGTGTGATATAATAGTTATATTGTAAGGGCTCTCCGTTCTCCACTTTCCACCGAATTTTTGGGATTTCAACGCCGCGGTTAGCGTTTTGTTACCAACGCGAAATGGAAATATTAAAAAATAACAATTCATTCTCCCCACTGGGAATCAAATCCAAAACCTACTGGCCTCATATACGTTCGTTGAGCATATAATAGATATAAAACAAAAATCTGACAAAATCTACATATTGCAAAGTAAGGGTGTGTCTATTAATTTTTAACTATATTGTTCATATCAATAAAACGTTGTATCAGCCCCCATTAAGCGCAATTTCACATGACGTAATAGACCGATGTTAACTAACCCGAACTCCTGCTGAATAATCAGTTTGCTTGATTCCTTTATAAATGTTTATTTTATTTGTTGATCAGCGTTGTTGAGGTTCGATTACCATTTAGGGGAATGAAGTATTTTGTTTCTTCTGTTCTGGAAAAATAAACTGCAGCGTTCAGTCCTCTACTGAAGGTGCCGTGTCTCGAATTTAGGCTTGTGCACTTGTTTTTTCGGTTATGTGGACATTTCTCACACGGAAGGTTAAATTATTTTCATATTATACACGCAATGTCTCGGTAATTTTGTGGTAAGTCGGGAATAGAGTGTCTTAACACTAAAGTTACAAAAATAAATCTTGCTAATTATTTTAGTTACACACTGTATCCCGTATGAAACACTGCCTACGAAATTGCAAAACTAAGCGCTACTTACATTTTTTTAACAGAACGAAGAAAAAAAAATAATTAATCGAACCCACAATCACAAAAATACTGCACATATATTGCATTCACACACAAAAAAAATCTCAACTTCCACTCAAATCGCATCCACGCCAACGTCTCTACAACCCAAAGTCTAATAATAGAGTCGATGAACACTAAACGCTAGAATGGTCCTCACTTTGTAACCGGTACCTGCATCAATAAGCTGCTTTTAGCCACTTTGACTTTGAAATTATCTACGATTATTGACAATTGACTACCATTGACAGATATTCTGATGAGAATCTGTATGGAGCATATAATGCAGTGTTTCAATCTAAGCGGAAAATGTAATTATTGGAATTATTAAGCTATAATGTGAGGAATGAAAGCGTAAAGTACTGAAAAGAAAATCATAATAAAAAATTACTGTTAAACTTTGTATTCATACATGTTTATGTGGACAAATAACCATAATAATGTTATATCAGTTTACAATTTGGTTCTTAGTTCCGTAGGCATTTGTACGTATATTTATATAGGCGTATAGAAAAAGCGAAAATAAGTAAAAGATTGTAAAAATAAGTAAAAATGCGCAGTGTTGACACTGGAGTCGGATTGGGAGAATATTACCCGAGCACACATTAAGGACACCCGGGGCGAATAATTTATTCATTTCTTTGTACATACAAACATACATATATATAACCGGTATATTAGTCATATGCTATTCTTTTCTCATATTTAATATATACGAGTATTTAAGGAGCAGAGGATTTTTTTATTTTTTTAGCTTCATCCCGCTGCATGCCGCAACTGCATCCCGCATCTCGCAAGGTAGGCAAAGCGATCCTGAGAATCTAGCATTAAGACACTCCATTCCACTTTCCGGCGAATTTAGCACGCGTTGCGTGTTGAGAAACATTCATTTTCTCGTGTGGAAGTCGAAGCCAACACTTGGCTTGTTTACAGTTAACGCTACGGGCACGCTTGTGCCTTTGCGCGACGCTTGGCTCCTATCTATATAAATAAATAAATAAATAAAAATAGCCTTTATTTCTGATACCACACCATTACATGTTAATTACTTAATTATACATAGATTTTGCAATTTATTATACAAACACAGATTATATTAATTCAGTGATTACATATGGTTCTATTCCAGGGCCTCTGTCTATATACTGTATATTAAATATGCAATATAAAGTGGACTATGTAAAGTGGACAGGTAGACGTGTTTCCTTTAAAGCTAACGTAAATAAATCCCCAAATATTTTTCACCCCTCGGTTGAATGTATAAAGTATTCCCTTAGGATCTTTAAGAGACTGTTTAAAAGAGAGTATTAAGAAACTTCAGTTTCTTGGGACAAAAAGTTGCGGCTATTGTTTATACAGAATTACTTAAAGCTATTGTTGTACGTTATTTACAGTATTAAAGAGGAAATCTAATGCCATTTTATTGTGAAAAAGTGTTTTTTTTCAGCTTCTCGCTGCCGCATGTAGCAGTATAGGCAGTAGAAACCTAGTATGAAGACACTTTTACTCCTCCCTTTCCGTTAAATTATGGAAACATTGCATGTTGAGTATCGGAACTCAACAACGCATTTTGCTTCCATACTAGAGAGAATAAATGAAAATATTAAAGACTTGGGCGGGCGGCGGGCGGCCATACACACTTCCAACCTATTGAAGTTTTTCAAAATCCCTTCTATATATATATGTCTACATTACGATAGTAAGCATCTGAGCGTATTTCACGTTCCTACCATCAGCGTTTACGGCTGTGCGTGCGTCAGTGGGAGTTTCTTCTTTTAAATAAAATTATATAAATTTGTCGTATTTCAGTCAAGCTTTTGCCCTTATAATACAGTTTTTTATGACGATTTAATTATACATAATACATTTTTTTATATATGTTTTTCTTTGAAACCTATTCATAAGCCAACTTGAAAGAGATAAAAACTGATACAATCAGTTTTTATAACTATATAAAAAGCATTAAATACTATTTTTGCCTGTAATTACAGGTAAAAATATTATTTTTGGGCATGTACACATTTATTGTTTTGAGGCTCCACGCTGTATTACGTACATGCTGCCATGTACGTAGGCCGAGGAGACCTGTCAACAAAGTGGTATGACTCTCCGTTCACATCAAAGCATTACTTTCCCCCACTTTCCACTGGATACTGAAGGCATTGCGTGTTGACTGGCAGTACTCAACGCCACGCTTTGTCTCGTTATGAGGATGAGACAATAAACATATTAAATAACGGAAACGTATAGAAAATTTTACTTAGCTTGTTTTGAACACGCGCCTCTTGGCAGCGTTGAAGAAACAAAACAATAAGATTACGTAAATAAGGAAAATAAAATTATTAATATTAGGAAAAATACCTAACTATTTAAAGCTTACAAAAATAAGAAGTTAATGTAACCGAGGGAAATTATTTGTAATATATAATAAACATTAATTACTGAAAAAAAAATCTAAATAAAACCATTTTAAATGAATAACTGTGAAAATCCAAGAATTTACTCACTTTCCGCCGAATTCTAGAGGCATTGCGCGTTGAGTGGTTTAACTTAACGCCGTCCTTTGCCTTGACACCAGAGCGAAGATATAAATATAGCGTACATAAATATTTAATTTCTTCGAGTGGAGATCGAGCCCACAACCATCGCGTTATAGTCACAACATTGAGCCAATGCGCCACGACTGCCTCTAATCTAAAATAAATATTTAAAAGTACAAAAAAATATATAACACCAGAATAAAACAAAACAAGATTCTAAGTCTTATCAATAGATAAAAAAACTTATCTACTTCCCGAATAAGCGGAAACAACCATACAAAATTAAGTATTAGTAACAAACAGCAAATAGCCACATACATATTAAGAGTAAATCGAGAATATATGAAAATTGACAGAATATTCAACGTCGTAACTAAGCCCCGCACACCGCGCCAGGTCATTTTCGAGTCGGCTCGCGCCAAATAAGTATACAGGACTTAGTTTTTCGAAGACCTTTCTTTAAAACATCGAAATTTCTTAAAAAAAAAACAGAAATGTAGCGGTTCAGTCGTAATCAATACACAGACTGACAGACAGTTATTTTTTAATTTATAATGATAATATAGAAGTATGTACTTTTTATAATTTATTATTTAACCGATGTACGTACCTACTTGAAATATAAAAGCCAGCCTAGATTTGGGTGCTCATCTAATTGCGGTGTAGACAGAGGAACCTATGTGTCGCTATCGACACCTACATATATATATACGTTGAATGATAATTCGTAGACGTGTAGAGTCATTTGTGGCTTGTGGTTAATGGTAGTGGATATTTTATGGGAGACTGTTGTGGCCTATGGGGTTGTGCATGATGTATATGTAGTAGATTTAAAGATATATCTTCAGTTCGATACTCGCTCAGGGGAATTATTATTTTATATTGTTTCAGTTTCTTCACCTGTAAGATTCCTAAAATGAAGCGCGACATTAAGTTTTGCTATTCAAAATACTATGTTATTAAATTGGAGATTGAGAGAAAATTTATATATTTTTTACCTTATAACTTTGAAGCAGCGCGGCACAAGAGTGTGACTATGACGCGACGGTTGTGGGTTCGATCCCCACTCGAGGAAGTGAAACATTTATTTACGTTTATATTTCCATTTCTTCGCTCTGGTGTCGAGGCAAAGCGCGGCGTTGAGTTCTGCCACTCAGAACGCAATGTCTCCAGAATTTGGCAGAATGAGTGTCTTAACTCTAATGTCTGCATGCAACGTGAAATTGATTTATTTAATTTAAAGTAGAAGCGAGTTGTAGGTCATTAATTAAAATATTCACTGCATTGAAGTTTCAAATATTTTTATTATGACACTAATAATCTAAGAAATTCAAAGAACATAACAAAATTTAGCAGAACACAGCTTTTAAATACTACGTATAAACGTGAAGAAAAATAAGAAACATACATTTACTTTAAAACAAAAATTTGCTTACATTCACAAGACTTCACATAATAAACACACTTATTGTATTTTATATAAAACTTGTTTTTTTTTTAAAAACTCGAACTACTTTACTTACGCTATAGTAAGATTGTCCAGTATTGTACATTTCAAAGTTTTTAATGCACAAGTTGACAGGGTGTCTCTACGTAGAGCTTTAGTCGCACCGTAGACGCCGAGAGGGTAGCGTCTCTCGCGAGTTCGTGCTTTCATAGTAACGTAATGTTTAAGTGAGTGTTATTTTCGATTTGAAAGGATGTTATTGGATTAAAGGTATTTATTTATATTTTCATTATATATTTATTTTGTACATTTTTGGCAGGTTTTGTTTCATCTATAGTGATTTTTTAAAAGTTTTTTTAAAGTTTTTCAAATATGGTCTTATAAGGTTATATATTTGAAGAATAAACTTAAATTAATAATAATAATTTAAGTTAATTCTTAATACTTAAATTGTTTCGTATATTTCACAAATAACATTATATGAGACAGTGATTATGTTTTTTTTTTTTAATTTTAAATCCGTCCAGAAGATAAATATTTATAACAATCAAATTTATTGAAGTTTCCATAGTTTGAAACCAAATTTTATAATTTAATTAACCATTAAATAAATATTTCATATATCACTATTTATTATATAAAGCTTATTATATAATATACATATTTTTCTTGCATTTTCTTTAAATTTCTTTTTCAATTTATCTAATACACAAACAAATATATGAATAAATAACAATTAATGAGTCGTCAATGTAAATGGTAAGCGTATTGTTGATTGATTCGTTAATTACCTCTACCTTGTCTGCTTTCATTTGGCAATAATTAAAGCATTTTCACGATATCCAAATAACGTTTCGTATAATTTTATTCGTATTTCAATTATATTTTGAATAATTGCGAAATCGAATCTTGTATTTCTTAATAGTACTCTCGTATTATTTTTAGATTTAATTTAAAGATAATTTAGAACATTAGTAATTATTTATTGAGTTTTGTATTATTTTGTTATTTATTTTTATTATATATGAAAATTTTTCGATTTATAAAATGAATAAAATTGAAAAAATATAATAATAACTATTTTAAAACGAAAATTTTTTATAGATAAATTTTATTCGATATAAATTTATTTTCCTAAAGTTTCCTTTAAATATAAAAAATTTAAAGGAAACTTTAGGATTTTAAAAAAGAAAAGAACAATTTTTGAATTTAATTTATAATGAAAACGAGATATTTATCTAACGTCAGTATATAATAATTTCAGTACTGTATATTATAATTTAACAATATGGTTTATATGTATATTATTTGTAAACTACTTTCTACTACTTCTACTACGTTTCTCTCTAATGCTGAGCCTGATAGATGCGGTGCCTTTATATTCATACTATTATTGGCCTGAAGCGCCATGGCGCAGCAGATGAGAAGGGTCTAACTGTGACATGGCGGTTGTGGGTTCGATCCGGGAATTAATTTATATTCAATATTTTTATTTCTTTGCTCTGTTATCAAGGCAAGAAAGGCTTTGAGTTTCTGCCTCACAACACACAAAGCCTCTAAAAAAACGGGAAACGGTCTTAACACTAGGTCCGCACCGTCTACTCTCCTGTGTACGGGATACAGCAAGAAGCTGATTTATTTACTTAGTAAATGTACAATAAGACTATATATAGTTACTAATATAGTATAAATTAAAAAAAAATACGTACTAATATATAAGATTCTGTCAAGTCGTGCTTTTTAAAGTTCTTATATAACTTGTCTACTTGGTGTATCTTATCGTTATCTTGCAAGTTCAAAGTCCTATTGAGTCAAAATTTGATTACGACTAGTTTTGATGATAACAACATGACATGTATATTTAATATTGTTTTAACCTAAAATGGCCGTAACAAAATTACAGATCAAAATTTTCTGCAGCACCCACCTCTACTAAGGATATCTAATTAAAGAGATTGATTTGTAAAATACAATGGACTATAAAAAATAATCTAGGATATGAAAATATTTCTCATATTGTTTTCATAATGAACATTTAATTCCTCGTACTTGTAACCAGACAAATCTTTACGTTGACGTTCTGCCACTCAACACAGAATTCGATAGAAAGTGGGGAACAGAAGTGTCTTAATAGGAACGGAGTGTCTTAACACCAGGCCCAGGTTCCCTCCAGCCCATATAGCCTATACTGCTATATGTACGATTCAGCGTGAAGCTAAAAAATATAAGCGAATAAAGAGTTTGAACTAAAATGTGTCTACTGTATGAAATAGTCTACGTCTGTCAAGTATGATGAAGCTTTAGAAATCGACTAAGTAGTTCAAGATACTATGCAAAAGCAAGTAGCACTTAGCTTCTTCAATACTGTTTATTTCCTTTTTAATTTCAATAATATTTTAAATATTTAAAAATATTGAGAAAAAATGATAGTTGAAAGTTTACTCGTAGAATGGAGATTTTTTTTGCTTCGCGCGTATTTTGTAGCAACGTACAGTATAAAGGTTCACGTAGCGAGGTATTATTTGATACAAACAAGTATTTTTTTCACTGTTTTTATTTTAGTTTACACTTAGTTTTAACAACTAATAAATAATATATAATAAAATTATATATAAATATAATAAATTAAAACATTATTAAATAATAATCAAATTTCCCGGGAACTGAACTGTCAACTGTTACGTTGTGTTGTGCCCCTGCGTCACGACGGCCTCTACGGCTTATATACGCCTAACATATAATACACTTATCTTAGCAATAATATAATTTATAGATTACTCAATAACTCATTAGGGAAAGAGATTCTCCCTCCTTTTTTCTGCTCAGCACGGCAGGTAGAGAGTAAATAGTGCTAAAAAGCTTCGTTTCTCGTTTTAATCTGAATTCAAAATAACGAATAAACTCATACGTATTTTTTTTACTTTTACACACAAAGAGTAGAGTGTATTTAGTCGATCATTTCGTTCCATTGAAGTATAAATAAACTCCTCCAGTTTACACGCGCTCGTGTGAATATTTTAAAAGTGTCAATTGAAACTGTTTTTTTATTGTAAAATGTTTGAATTTTATGAGTGTATTTTTTCTTTTATACGACAAGAAAGAGTTAATGATGAATAACAAAGGCGTTAGGCTGTATATGCGACGATTGCGAGTTCGACTCCCACTCTGCGGAATGAAACTTGTAATGAAATGAGGCAAAGCGCAGTGAAAGCTCTGCCAATCTGCCATTCACTGCCACAGAAATTTAGCGGCAAGAGGGAAACACAAGAGTTAAGCCCAAGTTTCCTATCTGCCTACCCTTGAAGCTACAAAAAATGAATTAATTTCACTCAAGAAGAAAAAGCGCGGCATCGATATCCGCCACATGATCCGCAGTGCTACGCTTACGAATTCTGGAGGCAGTGTTGAGTAACAGAACTCAACGCTGCGCTCTGCCTCATTACCAAAATGAGGAAACAACAACATTAAATACTTGGTTTCCCCGAGTGGGGATCGAATTTACAGCCTGTGCGCTTACAGTCGTCGTTGACTTAGGGTATCCAAATGTTCACTTATCCAACACGCCACATCTCCATATAAGTGGAAATCCACTTTGAACTTTCCTAAACGTAAATTATAATTTGTTTGTAGATGTTATCAGGAATGAAGGGTGAAGAAGCAATTTAAGTAGAAGGTAGTGGCCGATTGATATCTTAACGATTTTCAGGCAAGATTTGGGTCATTTAACCCTCCGCGTCTGACGTGCCTTAAATTTTATAATTATGCTGACGTGGTCCACAAGACACATTTTAAAATATCAGATAGTTTTATAGAATAAGCTTATGCAGCTTTAAATAAAGAAAAAAATGTGTATTTTTAATATATATTGTTTGAGAAGAGAATATAATCAGTCTATGAATTAACGACAAAAAATTACAAATTTAACTTCATTTATATTTAACATTAGAACTTTGAAAAAGTGACTATTACTTCATTAGATTGCTGGGGAATATGAAATATATTGAATATGAAGTGGTTGAATATAAAATGACAGCCTCAAAAGCTAATTATAAAAGTTTCTTTGAAATTAAATCTTTTTTGAAAGTTATCTAAGAAAAATTGTCTCGAACAATCACAGAAACAATATTTAGTCATCTTTTTATTTTTTTACAATTAAATATAATTTATATTATGTAAATGAAATAAAGTTAAATAATAACGCAAAATAATACAAAAACACAATATCTTAAATAAAAATAGTAAGAAAATAAAGTCTTTTTCTGAGCGTAGTAGTCTCGTGGACACTTTCCTGCCTTTAATCTGGACCTGTGGGCTACCTATAGCTCCATATCCTATTCCCATGCGTATTCAAATTACAGTAAGGTACTAAAAGCGGTGGTGTTTAAATTTGAAAATCCCTGGTAATACGTTGAAATTATTTTGAATTACGGTTTTGCTCTAAATATAGAGAAAATAATCTTTTAAAATATTTACAAAATTATATCCTCAAATTTTTATATTTTTAATTTTTACTATTACTACACATTTTAAATTAAATTCTTCAACTGTGTCACGTGGGTACACCACGGAATACTGCCAATTGTTCAAAGGGTTCCAAAAATATACAATACTTCTTGGTAAGCAAAAAAATTTTTTTCATTCCTAATTGTAGAAATAAAAAACACTTTGAATGTGCTAAAAGTACAATACTATCTTAGTATATATCTTCTGCCATACATAATATGCATGTCCATTACCATAGCAATTAATGCATCCGCACATTAACATGCTTTAGTGTGTTTCCATCAAGACTTCTGGGAATGACGGGAATGAATTCTGGGGATGATGAATGTCCGACTGTAAACACGTACGACGTAGGTTTGATTCCCACTTCAGAAGATTAATCTTTCCCTAACCTAGTGTTAAGACACTCCGTTCCCACAAAGACACTTCCGTTCCTCCATTTTCCGCTGAATCCTCACCAACGTCACCCTTTGTCTCGTTACCACAGTGAAAAAATGAAAATAGTAAATATTTAATTTCCTCGAGGGGGATTTGAATTCACAATCATTTCGCATGTCAGTGCCGGCGACGATGGCCTCTATATCCCAATTAGAATATTAAAATAACGCAGAGGGAATTCGTATTGTGACAAACCACTTTCACTTTCTACCAAATTCAAATAAAAAGAAATATTTCACTTCCTCGAGTGGGGATCGAACCCACAACCGTCTCGTTTCAGTCACACCGCTGTGCCACGACGGCCTCAACTTCTTTTTTAAAAAACAACGCAAGTGTCTTTGTATTAGAGGTCATAGAGTTCGATAAAACTATATACTCTAACATTTAATATTATTTAATACTCAATTTTATTTATTTTTGTCAATTTTTTTTTGTAAGGTGCAGCGTTAGGTTCCGCCACTTATTACTTTATTTTTACTCTTAAACAATAGGTTTTTTCCAAAACAGCTTGAAATATGTGAAATACGAATGTTTAAAAATAAAAAAAAACAACATATTTTTACGGCTTCGCTTTAAAGTAGACAGTGTCTGTAGATACTTCTCAACCGCACCTCAAGTGTACTTCCAAGGCGTCTGACTTGAAACGTTTTTAATTTTACATTTTAGCGGTACTAAAATATTTTTTCTGGACGATTTTATTTATTTTATACTTTATGGTACTAATAAATTTTGAAGCTTCGATAAAACTTTTTTGACTCAAAATTTGTCTAAGTTCTCTACCTTTTTTTACTGTGTAACGAATATCGTGAAAAATTATTAATTAAAAATTAAGTTTTTAATTTTAAGGTTTGTTTTACTATTCAGTGTCTAGTTCAATTTCTTTAACGGTTTCCAGGCATAGAAAAATATTTAAGAAAACGTTTAAAAAATTCAATAATAGAGGGTCGAACCCATGACCTTATTTCCTTAAAATATTACTCAAAGATAAAATAAGAACAAACGCAACGACTATCAAATAACCTTGAAAATATCGCAAAATTTTCATGTTATTTTTCAACTGAACTGTATAAGCTTTATAAATTAAATTACTCAGCAAAATCTTGTTTTAATCAAAGGGTTAAAAATCGTGAATGAATGAATATCGATATATTCATCGGAGCCGGGATTCCTGAAGTGTGAGAATCGATGTTTTGGCGTGCGAGTAATTGGTCTGATGGAAACTAATGGGGCGGTGACCTGAGGCTTTCAGCTTTTATACTTAGACCTTTTTTGGAATATATATTAGAATTATTTATGGAAAAATCGTAATATATTATTTTTCGTTTTATTCTCTAATGGCGCAGCGTCTGACTGTAAGCACAATGGATGTATATTGAATTCTCATTCAGGGGAAAAGCTATTCGTCGTCAAAAATGTCGTAAGTTATGTTGGTTACATGATTGTGCCCCTGCAGATTGATAACCTCAACCGTCTAATATAATTTTACTAACTATACTTTTAACATTACACAATTTGATACGAATTGGAACCGAACCCACGACCTAAGTCAATAGGAAATAGTCAAGCGCTTTGCTGCTTACATAAAATACAACAAAAATTAACTACATACAAATATATCACATGTAACTCTAACTACACTCTTCATTTACAATACTAGGGCAGGGGTGCTATTACCAAAATTTATCTACAAGGAAAACGTGCGATACCGTCGTCTCAGCATACCCTACGACAGATGCGACTCCACTTTGCTAATCTGCCAAATCCTTATTGCTTTTTATTGAAGTCGGAAGATAACTCCCTAAATTCATTTCGAATAATCTTTATAATAATGCACTTTTTCTGTAATTTTCTATAGTTAAGGATATTTGTGCTTTTAAAACTATTATAATTATTTTTATTTTTCTAGCTTTAATATCGTTGAGGGAAATTGAGTTCTGAAGCTTAACACGCAATGGTTTGAAAATTGGGTAAAATGCGGGGAATGGAGTGTCTTAGCACAAGGTTTCTTCTAGTATTATTTATGTACACTTTTCATATCAAATATCAATATAGATCAGATAGAGATAAAGTTCTAGTGTTACGTCAGTACCAAAGACCCATATTCATTTTTTTTTATCTTCAGGCTTTGTCTTGATAGGCAGAGAGAGACCTTCGTTATTTTATAAAACCAAAGAATTACGCCCTTGTAGATCTGGAGATTGAACCCACAACTATCATATTTGCAATAAGAGTCTGTCCCAAGCTGGTAAAATTAAAATATTATAAATATAAATATTTCCACAAGTTGGTATCGTATCCACAACCACTGCATCTGAAGACAAATGCTTCCGAACTACGCCACAGTGGCGCTAATGCACTTTTTGTGTCCTCTTAAAAGGTTTTCTAATTGATTCTTTTATAGATAGCAAAGACAAAGTAAACTGTAAAAGTAAGGTTTTATGTTGGTCGCTTAGTTCATTGTTTTAAATAAAATAGTCTAAGAATTTTTATTAATTAAAATTAGTATAAGAACAACGAAGCCTTCGTTCAAAGAAATGATTATAAATTATGAAAAAACATTTTGTTATTTCTTCATTTAATATTTCAATTGCGTAGAACAATAATAATTTAAAATTATATAAGTTTATGTGTTAATTATTTATTATTCAATAGAAAATAAACGAAAGTTTCACCTATACTTCATTAAATATTGAGTTTTGGTTTAGTTGACTTTGGTTGAATGAAATTATTTAGCTTCTGCACGTTACGGAAGTAAATTCGTAATTCAAGAACTTCTAAGAAAATTGACATTACTATGAAAATTTAATATACATATGTATATTCATATTATAATCAATAGTAATTTATTATTTAAATTATTCGACACAGTTGTGTATTTCCTACATTCTATTAATGTGAGATCCTTTTAGCTTAGTAGGATGGCGCTTTATTATAAATGCGAATATTGTAGGTTAGAGATCAGGGGAAAGTCTTTTTAGCTTCACGCTGTGTTCCGTACACAGCAGGGTAGGCAGAGGAAGCCTAGTGTTAAGATACTCCGTTTTCTATTTTTGGTCGATTTCTGGAGACATAATTTCGTCTTCAATTAAGTAACCTAGGAGGCAAAGTGAAGAACGGAGTGTCTTATCACTTCTCTTTACTTTGCTAAATATATGAAAAAAAATTAACTTGGTTTTATCGACGTGCTGCTCTAAATGTAATGTAACAATAAAGAAAATAGGCATGACTGATCTGTCAACGCCACTAGACACATGACGGATTGATAAAAAAACTGTCGAAAAGGGAATATTACTATACTTTACTTTTCAACATCAAATCTGTATGTATTATTCAATATAAGTTTTTGTTATTATTGAGAATACTATAATATGACTTAACATCGCGCTTTGACTCGTTACCAGAGCTATTAAATAAAAATATTAAATATTTCATTTAGTCGAGTGGGAATCGAATCCATAACCTGTCGCGTTTACAGTCACACGCAGGTGCCTCTGCGCTGCAATGACCTCATTATTATAGATACATATTACGTAAATTCTCTGAATATTTAATATATATTTTACCAATATATCTATTTAAGAAAAAAATCGAAACAAAATAGCACCTGAATATAAAAAAAAACTATACTAACTTTAGTTTCCAAGTAACAACTAAATCTGTTCCACTAATTCAATTATTACAG
This sequence comes from Heliconius aoede, assembly GCA_037355905.1. Taxonomy (NCBI): domain Eukaryota; kingdom Metazoa; phylum Arthropoda; class Insecta; order Lepidoptera; family Nymphalidae; genus Heliconius; species Heliconius aoede. Next base: position 20,861 of record JBAIZZ010000432.1, read on the forward strand.
CGCCTAACTTTTTCCTAATTGAAACGAATAGATCTTGTTCTCTTGAAAAGGGAAAAATAGGTAATTTTTCGTCGTTTTCACCGCATTTCAATGGGAAAGAGAGTAATGATCGGCAAATAGAGAAATTATCTACCTACAGTTGTTTCTTGCGACGTCATTTTGTTTTGTTCTTAGAAATTAGGTCTATTGTTAAAATATAAAAGTGTGGTAAAAATTATACGGAAGGTCGTCGTGGCTTAATGGAATTATAAAGTCGTTAATAATAACATATTATTTCATTTATATACTAAGTAGTATAGTATAACTTAAAACAATTGATAAGATTTTTTAGCTTTACATTATAACCTACATATATGTAGGTTATAATGTAAAGCTATAGGCAGGGGGGCGGGATAGGCAGGGGGATCCTGGGAAATGTAGTGTTAAGACACTCCGACCACATTAAGATGCTTCCGTTGCTCACTTTGCCCCGAATTCTGGAGGCACTGCCGTGTTGAATGGCGAATAGCCAGCGACCAGCGGCTCGCTTTGCCTCGTTGCTCTGCTGATGCTAATACTACAATAGCTACAATAGTTGTATTAATAGGAGCTCCCATAAATATTTATTTTATTCTGTTTTATTATTTTTCGTTATAGCGGCAACAAAAATACGTTATCAATGAAACTTTCAACTGTTTTATTATCTACTTTCTTCAATTAGAAAAAAGGAAAAGACAATAAGCAGCTTTACTTTACTTTTTCTCACATAGCAGGATAGGCGGAGGGAACCTATAGTTAAGACATTCCGGTTCCCATTTTCCATCCAAATTGAAACGCTACGTATTGTGTGCAGATTTTAACGCCGCACTTTGTCTTGTCAACAGAGCGAAGACTCGAGAACGAGAATAATTCATCCCCCCAAGTGGTAATGAAATCCACAATCGTCGCATTAAACGCTGACACACTGTTTCACCTAGAAATAAACGACTTATATTTAAAATTTATTCCAATTACTTATGCTTGAAAGTTCGTACAAAAAATTAAGTATTTATCACCCATTAACTAGATTTATTATTTTATTATTCTCAAAAGCTCTCGCTACAAAATAATATTAAATATAATGTATGTACTGCAACGCGCTATGCAATGTAAACTGTTTTAAAACGGTAGATAAAATGTATGGAGGTGGAGCCACCTTACACTTTGCTTTATTGTTTATTTGAGATTACTAAAGTTAATAGATTTTGAGGAACTATTTTTTAAGCTTCACGTTGTATCCTAGCAGTACATAGTTCTCCATTTTTCGAAGAACTTTGTTTCGGTTTTAAAGTGAGTCACTGAACTCAACGCCGCTTTTTGCTTCGTTACTAGAGTGAGGAAAGGAAAATATTAATATTTCATCTTCCCGAGTGGAAATCGAACCTACAATCATCAAATTTACAGTCGTCGCTTTGTGCATCGCCCCACGACAACAAAATTAGTATTATTTTTAATATTGTCTATCTACAATATAAATATGAAGAATATAAAAACATTTTTTTTTCATAATTTCACTTTTGTTCCTCATAGCAGAAGATAAGAAGTAACGTAGTATTAAGACACTCCGTTACTCACTTTCCACCCAATTTTTCTTTCCACCACACAATGTCTTTGGTCTTGCTTATTACATATATGATATAGCTTAAAACTAAATTAAAATATCTATATTTTTAATCATTGTCTGTTTTATTATTGTATTATAAAAATACTATTTGAAAAATGTATAGATTTTAACAATACGTTCCAAGAAAGTGTTCCAAGAGTCTCTTATTACCAGATTTTAATCTAACACAAAGAAATGTTTATATTCCAAAGGATTTATGAAGTATACGATTCTAGAAGATAGTGCAACTTTAGAATAACGTGTTTTCTATGCTATTCGAAATAGAAATGAAAATAAAAAAATAAAATCATCTCTAAGACTTTTGTAAGTATATATTGTTTCTATGCAAAATGATGTTAATTCAAATAAAAAAAAATGGGTAAAATTTAAAATAGTTTTATATAAAAATCTATTAAAAAACAGCGTAAGGCTTAGGAAGTTTATCCGAACAGTTTGTCCGGAATGACTGGCGTGTTGGTTTTGGTTTCGATTCCCGCTTGGCCTAGCTAATTAATTTCCGTTTCTCCGTTTTGGTGAGATATAATGCAGCGTTTACTTCCGGCGAAGTTGCCAACGAGATACTGAACGAAGTCGAAAAAATCGTAAAATCAACGATCGTGACCCAACAAACGCTATGTGAACAACTACGTGTACTTAACCATTATTGATTCAAATACTAACAGCTGCGATACTTATATCCGTATCCTCATTAAGACTAAGATAAGATTAAAGCTGTCTCGAAACGTGGGCGGAGAATGGTTTGGAGTGTCGTAACAGTAGATTCTCTCTAATTATCCTGATACAGATTGAAGCAAAAAAAAATCAACAAGATGATGTACATCTCATATATCTCATAAAAAAATTTAATATTCAATTTTTACATATAAAACAACCACTTACATATCAAATCACACTAAGTAAACTCGAAACAGAAAGAAGATAGCGCTTAAGTGTATAGAGAATGACTATATAAGTAACGGCACGTGTACAAAGTGGAAAACTGAACTGGGGGTAATATTTAATTTATAATTTATTATGCTACACAAATAAGGGGTAGGGGTTGATTTTAATTTGGTAACTCATCTTCTTTATATAACAGGATAGGGAAAGAGAATCTAATGTGTCTTCTTTGCCACTCCAATCTGTACAGGATACAGTAAAAAAATCATAAAGATCGGTTAAGGACAATCGGTCTCAGCCACCGACGCCTCTCTAATAGTTTTAGTACTGTTAGTCAACGGAAAGTACAACTTATAAAATATAATAATAAAATATAAAAGTTGACAAGCTTAAATTTACGGACATATGAACTTATTTTTTATGATATATGTATTATTTTTTATATTCAATCAATATTTATTTATTTTTTCATATACCTATACGTCTTCTCTTTTTAGAATTTTCCTGTATATACATTGTAAGTTCTTACTTCGTGTCAAATTTCGCAAGTGCATGTCTACGAAATTTACCCTATATTGAATTTCATACAAAATGCATCAAAATGCTTGTATCTTTGATTGCGTTGACTTATAAGCTTGATATTTACTTTAACAGACTATAGACCTCCCCGTTATCCTTGATAGACGGACAGATGGAGTTAATTTTTGAGCTACCGAACCCTAAAAATAATTAATATAATGTTAAATCGTCGTATTTATTTATTTCAAGCCTATATAACTAGAAACAACTGCCATATAAATCTAATATATAGAAAGACCCAGGGCCAATTCATAATCAAAATCGACTACCGCTTAGTACGCAAGGCTAACACATTAAGGATACGATAATGTTGGCTCGTAACAGTTTACTATGAACGTAATCGACGCCGTCGACTTAACTGACTGTACTGTAGATATTTGTTACATTAGTAGGGGTACTTCTATATCTTTATTAAATAGAATATGTAAAGTGTGTTTTATCAGACTATGGTGTCTTGATTTTTTTTATTGTACTTTACTGATGAAATAGCTAAAAAATATTATTAAAATTAATTTGCGCTTAGTTGTAAATTTGTTTTAAATGTGATTGTTTGTTGAAATGTTCAAGCTGTATCCTGCGAGTTGAAATCGAACCCACATTTTGTCACGCTTACAGTGCGATACAATGCGATAATATTTTTGAATTAATAAAAATGCTAATAAATGATTTCATATATTATTTAGAACGCTGCAGTTGACACGTGCATGTGTGATTTTATTCCTAGCCGAGAAGCAAATTTGATGTCCAATCGAGGGAATAAATTACTTTCATTCACTCACTTTGGTATGTAGACAAAGCGCGGCATTATCATTCACTAATCAATACGCAGTATCTCGAAAATTTGGCGAAAAAGTAGGGACTACCACTCCACCACTAAGTTCATTCTGTCTATGCGGTAACCTGTTATAAGCGGTATACAGAATAGAACATTTTTTCGCAACCAAAATCTAGTAAAAATATATAATCAAAGAATATATAAGATGATACTATCAACAACTAATTCCCCCACCAAAGCAACGGCGAGGGTATTTTAATAGTGTATTAGGGTACATTAGTTTACGTCTTAACTACATTCTTTTGTATGGTCCTTTCATGGGGTCTTAACGGAAATTGTCATGGGGAGAATACAATTTGCCTGACATATGCAGTTCGTGTATTAATTGACTTAGTTTGTGCTTGAACGTGATTTCGAGGGGTTTGCCAAGATTTTTTTTGGGTTTTCGTATATTTTTGTTTCACGTTATATATCTCGCATAACCAACTTACATATTTCGCTCTATCTATGACCATTGCGTGTTGAGTGATCAAAATGCCGCGCTTTGTCTTGTAAGCTTGTTACTAAAACGAAGAAATTAACATAATTCATAAATTTAATATTTTTTTACAAGATTTTGTATTTTTTTATTATCTTTTATAACTTAAAAATAAAGAAAAAATGGAAGCTACTTATATTTTAATGTGTACCTAATACATCGTCACATCTCACATTAATATGTAATATATATTATCAATTATCTTATTTCTTCATTAAAAAAATCTAAAGACTTTTCTATAATATAACCCTCATTTTGTATTGAAATTTATCACCCATCTAACCAAAATTATGTGGGCAAGTTTTCTTTAATAAAACAATTACCTCACCTTATCTCAGAACTCGTAGTATTAATATTCTTTCGCGGCCTCCCTTAATACATTCACTTTCCCCGAAGAAATTAACATTGTAAATAAACAAAATTGCAAAAACAAGTTATGAAGCCGTAATAGCCTGAAAGTTTACGAAGTTTAACAATTTTAAAGTGTTTCATTACTGTATTATGGTTTATTATCGTGGCATCGTATTTTATTGTTCGTGTATTGAACGTAATATTTTTTTCATATTAACTTTATGTGTTCAAAATAAAATAAGTTAGTGTGTCCTATGTTGTTATATTATGTGAAGCTGTTATATTGTTTATTTTTCTTATATAAATATTCATGAAAGTGATATATAATAGAAAAAATCGGCATTGAGTTAGAAAAGAAGAACAATTCGAGACCGTCGTCGTGCAGTAGTACAACGTATGACTGTTACGTGATATTTGTGGGCTCGATCCACACTGGGGGGAAAGATTGCATTTAAGTTAAATTAAAGTTATAATTTCAGTCCGGTAGACAAAAGAATTTTGACACAAAGTACTAGTCTTTTTTTTGTTTACATGTATTATTCATTTATTTACATAAAAGTATTTGGATATAACCATAATATAATATTTTTTTAATGTATCGAGGAGGTTTAAAAACATTTTTTTGCTTTAATTTAGTAAATATACGATATCCTTCATTATATCGTCCTTTTTTATATCGTCCTTGATTATCCTTTGTTGGTATATGAGATTAAAAGCTTAAATATTTTCACAATACGTGGCTCATGTGATCAACTTCATTAATTACTTAGTGAATCCTAAGCAAATAAACATACGCCGGTAAACACATGTAAACTGTTCACCGTGGCTGATGTCACCTTCGGTTTGGGAGTTGGTAAAAGGTAAAATAGTAACGTCTAGTATTTCTTTACTACTGCTATTTATTTTGTGAAAATTAAATGTTTCTATAGTTTTTTTTTGAGTGAAGTTTTATTTCCTTCTCCGATTTACGTAATTTTCAGTATATTATTATATAATTTATTAAGTATATTATAAATAGTTGTCATGGCATAGAGTGTAGAGAGTGGGTTCGATTTTCACTCGGGGGAATAAATTATTTAATATTTACACTTCTTCATTCTGGTATCAAGGCACAGCGCGGCGTTGAGTTGATGTCTGTTGAGTGTTGAAAGTGGGAAACGGAAGTGTTTTTATGGTGAGTGTCTTATTATTAGGTCCCCAAATACTCTCTGCCTACCCTGCTACGTGCGGGATACAGTGTGAAGCTGAAAAAACAAGTAAAAAGAATAAAAAACAATTAATTTAAATTTGTATTTGAGTGACATAACACTAAGTTCTTATACCATTTCCTTAAAGTAAATTATAGAATTAAATTTTTCCACAAAGACTAATTGTAACGTCAAGTTGAGATAATTTAGTTATAACTGCCTTTGTTACTACGCGTACTATAGCGCATACAATAAGTTAGTTTACTTGCTTGAAATTCCCAGATGGTTCTAGAATTATGTTTGTCATTCTATCTTCTGAGACAATGGTTTTTAGCCATTATTATTATATAAGAAATCCTTATTGAGAAATTTATAATTAAATATTTAATACATTTATTTCTGCACTTTGGTGTCGATAGCAATGAATTATCTTGGGTCAAGATTGGTCAACATTGGGTCCCCAGGTTCCTTTTGCCTACCGTGTTAAGTCCTGGGAAACTTGTGATATGTGGCTTGTAATAAGATAAACAATTATTGAAGTATAAGCAAGGGAATCATCTTGAGGCGTTAATGGATAACGGTAACTATATTAGAATTCAAATAAGAGGTAGATTTGGGCCTAACGAGGCATTTTGTAGGTTCGTTACCGAAACAAATTCTAGCGATTATCACCTTTATTTCAACCCAATATAGGCTATAATGGAATAAAATTTATTTCTATTAAGGATATAGCAAAATGCGCTTACTAATTATAACGATTTGTTATATCCTTTCCGTAGATAGTAAATGTTCATAATAAGGAGCAGTCGTTACTTTTATTATAATGGTGTAAATGGAAAATTGTCTTTTTTTCTTTAATTTGTGTTATTTTTTTCAGCTTCACGCGGTGTTCTACATATAAGAGGGTGGCCAGAGCAAAGAAAGGAAAATATTAACAAAAAAATATTTATTTCCCTGATTGGGGATCAAACCCACAACCATTGCGTAAGAATCCTGCACCTGCGCCACGACTGCCTCTGCTACTGTTCGCTTCTCTTTAGGCAAATTAAAACAAATCTTTCTAAGCTTAGTGTCAAAAACACTTTTGAAATGCAAACATTTCATTCGTTCCTCAAATATCTAGTAAATATTATTATTAAGTCCCGTTGTAGATACTAACATTATGAAAATACCAACGAGGCATTATAGGCCTCTCATATTCATAAGAAATTATATAAACAATAAAGGTTAGGTCAATAGCCCAACCTATTTCCATGGTTATAGGTTTTGGTCCTTCGAGCACTTCTTATATGACGTCCATTCTTATAGTTTTCTATGAAAATATTGTTATTAGTATTATTATAACTTTCTTTTATTACATTCGATAAGGATAACGTACTATAAATATGTGAATGTAATATTTGCTAAATATCTATAATGTTTCAATATATAAAAATTGATTCTACGTAGTAATATTTTTGTTAGCCTTTGTATCCTGCAGACAACAGGGGAGGTAGAGCGATTACCCTATATCCGCCGAATTCTGGAGCCATTGTATGTTGAATGGCGGAACTCAACACCGCGCTATGCCTCAACACCAGAGCAAAGAAAGGAAAGTAAATTAACAAAAATGTACCTGATTGAAAAAATAAAGGATTTAATAGCTCCACGCTTTTAGCCATACATGTTTGCTGTGGTAAGATATTCTTCTACATTTACCACCTACTTCGTGAGACAATGTGTGTCAATTAGCGCAACTCAACGCCGCGCCTCATCTTGTTTACCTGGTGAAAAATAGTTTTTATGTATTCCAACCCTAAGAATAAATTAAAGATGAATTCCGATATCTATTGAAAGTAGATTCTATGGTAGACAAACCGCGGGGATGAGTTATGCTACTGAAAAATAAGAAGAAAGGCGTTAAACTGAGTCCAGAGAATCTAGGGCCTTCACGAAGATCTTTCCTGTTATACGAGTAAAAACGTAAAACTTTTTCAATTCCTGCATATATCACATTAATTCAATTAATTAATTAACCAATTAATGATCACTTAACGTATTACTGTCGTTTCCAATCCATATCACAACAGCCACACACACCATAAATAAAAATGCACGTCGAACGAAAATCCACTCGAGCTGCTCAATAAATCACTTAATTCGTTAAAAAACCGTCGAAGCCTCTTTATTATTCAAGACGCAAATACGTTATAGATTTCTCGCGTTATTTCTTTATATTTTAAGACGATAATTCGTTAAATTGAATTTTTTTTTTTGTAATTCAATGTATCTGTTTGAATAATTTAGATGGGATCGGATTTGAGATTGGGATTTAGATTCGTTTTTTTTTGAATTGTGAGGTGGGAAATAGGATATAAAACTACTCATAACGTCATAGCTGAGCAGATCAGCTGATTCAGTGTAAATACTCTCCGTTTTCTGCCCGAATTCAAGACATTGCATAGTATTTCTTTCTATTATTACTTTTGAGGCCGTCGTGACGCTGGGGCCTCACTGTAGCGGGATGTTGTGGGTACGACCCTTACTCGCGGAAGTGAACTAGCAAGAAAGATTATAAATATATATTGGGTAGTAGACTAGCGAAAGTAAATGCCGCATTTTATCCAGAAAAAACAACAAAATGTTAATTTTAAATATAAATATATTTTATTGAATTAAGCGATTTTTTGAATATAGCATAAATAGTGAAACATTATTTTTTTTAAGTAAACAAGAAATTGAACGAGGAGGAATTTGAACCCGCGGCTCTTGGAAACTATTCAAGACAGACCGCAGGCACCTGCCACTTGATTTGCTCAAAGAGGATTGTTTGTTAAAAACTATTTTAATATCAAGTTTTTAACTAGAAACCAGTCGTAGCACAGGCGCAGAAATTGTGACTGTAAACGCGATTAGTTGTGGGTTCGATGCCCACTCGAGAAAATATTTTTTAAAATTTATATTTTCATTCTGATGTCGAGCCAAAGCGCGGAGTTGAGTTGCGTTGTACACGCAATACCTCCAGAATATAGCGGAAAGTTGGAAGCGGAGTGTCTAGTGTAACTAGGTTCACTAGGTTAACTGGGCCGATTTTTAAGTTTTTAACTAATGTATCTATCGATTATCGATAAGGTACTCTACTTTTTCATATTACAATACAACTTGGTCTTTAAAATTGGCTTAGTAGATTATCTAAAAGGTATTTCAAGATCTTAAGCCGGTAATAAAATGCGACATTTGGGGGAAAAAGTCGTGCGTCAGTTGGTGTCAGGAGTGACTTAATTTGGAGACAGACATTTTTCCGTCCCCCAGAATAAATGTGAAAGTTTAACATTTTATAATATAAATATTAGTATTATAAATTTAATATTAGTAATGAGGCCGCCGCGGCTGCCTATATGACTGTTAATATAGAATGGAATTTCTACAAGATTTTACTAGAAAGAATTCATATATCAATAACTTTAAAACTTTCAAAGAATTTGAAGACCGTTGTCAAATATCAAAAACATTGTATATTATTTATTTATTTAGTACTAGTGCCCCACCTTCGGCTTTGCCTGTTTGAACGGTACGATAATTCATTTATTATTATTAAAGTACATCTAGGTTATATTGGTATGGTTATCTATATTATATAAATTATAATTTACATATTATATAAAAATCAGTTTCACGCTGAATCCCGTACACAACGTAGGCAGAGGGAACCAGGTGCTAAGACACTCCGTTCCCCACTTTCCACCGTATTCTGGAGGTATTTCATGTTGAGTGGCGGAACTCGTAGCCCTTTGCGTCGACACCAGAGCGAAGAAATGGAATAATAACCAGTCGGCTTACACTAACACTACATCATGAGTCATGAGTAATTTCCCGCGTCATGACTGGCCTCTTTCTTCTTATTTATATAAATATTACATTATGAAAAATAAATATGCGTAAATATTTCATAAAAAAATGTTGAATCTGAACTTGCAAACAACATAAAATAATTTATTTGTATATTAAGATCGTGTAAATACTTTAACGCATTCGAAATAACACATATATTCTGAAATCACCGACAGACACTTCTATTTTATTTGTATGTACCGAAGATATATGAAAATTTATACTAAAAATATATTCTGTTATACTTTACTGAAAGAACATTTGAACTGTCCAACATATTCACGTCTGGCGGAAAAATTAAAGTTTCCAAGCAAAAGTTAAACCTATTGTTGTCTTCAGTCTCTCTTTAAAATTCCTTTTCATAAGCTCGATAGTATGAGCTTTGTTGTACGAGTTCTACTTATGACGATTTGTGCATACGTTTTGACTTTTTGATATTGTATTGTTTTTGTTTGAGTTGAGCTTTGAAGGTAAATATAGGATTATTATTTTTCATGCTGTTTCTTGAATACATCAGGGTAGAGGGAATCTTGTGTTCAGATACTCCATCCAACTTTTTTGCCCAGATTTTAAGAACTTTTGTGGATTTCAACGCCACTATTTGTCGTCTTGTCAAACGGAGGAAATGACAGTAATTCATATCTCTTAACGGAAGTCGATCCTACAACTGATTTAAGCCTGTTCTACAACGCCACGAAGCCTCACAATGTATAAATACTTGTATGTATACATTTTCGCCAGCGGGATTTGAATGCAGTAACCTCTTTCAACCTCTTCATCTCAGTATATTTGTATTTCATGAAATATAATAAAATTTTCTAAAATCCAACTAATGTGTTTGTTTGTGCAAACATTTAATCGTATACACAAATAGTAGAAATAAAAGAATACTAACTGGAAAAGACAATCTTGATACGATGTTGTGCCAACATGTTTTGCTGACGGTTAATCGTCGCTTTGTATCTTTCTTCTGTTTATATTTCTACACTTTTTTGTGGACGGTGTATTTGAAAATTGAAGCTGTATTTTAACTGATACAGTTGTATTATAAAGAAGCCAATTGTGGCGCAGGGGCACAAATGTGTTACGGCAATTGCAACAGGTCGTGGGTTCCATTCCCAGTTAAATACAGGAAAAATTTAAAAGAAAAGTGGGGAGCAGCAGTGTTTTCAACGGAACGCCGTGGTATAATACTAGGTTCCCAAGCTCCCTCTACCTACTATGCTATGTGCGGAATAAAGCGTGAAGCTAACAAAAATCAATAGAGCACCAAAAGTTTTTATTTCATTCAATGTTATAATTGGAAATTGTCGACGTGTTTTGTTCTTAGAGCGTTATATAAAAGTACTGCTGTCATACATCTTACACCATTTTGTTTGGACAACTTTAACTGCTTAAGTTAAAGGCCAGCTAATACTGTATTGAAATTATAGTATAATTACAAAGCGAATTGCAAGAAAAATTGTTAATTTTATCCTGTATATACGTATTTATATACATTCATCGTTATAGAGTAACAACTTCAAAACTATTAACATATGCATCTCGGGACGCCCGACAGAAGTGATAACTTTATTTAATCTAAGTCGAAGTATTTAATATTGAAATTGTTTAACTTGAGTAAAGCGTAGTTAATAACTTAAATTTTATATATATAAGTAATTTGGATTGGTTGCCTGGAAGAGATCACTTTTAGTGATAAGGCCGCCTTTGTGCATTTTTTGTCATCAAAAATTTATGTAACTAGTGTGCTTTATCTAGTGCGCAATAAAGACTTTTATCTATCTATCTAATATGATAATGTAAGGAAATGTTATTTGTTAATGAAACGTTGTGTTGTCATAAAATATGTTTTATTATTAGTTACCTAGGATTGTCCTCCCGCGAGAAGCTATCACTTCAAATCGTGCTTTTCTAAATTGTACAAAAAGCTAAGATTTGGCTAGAATCTATAAACTATATGAACTTAAACTCGAATAGCTTAACCTGTTTCAATCTGAAACTGCTAGTTTTTATGATTGTGTAGTTATCACAAATGGATCAGGTTAGTTTTTTAAATGTTATAATCTAGTTCAAGTGACAAAAAGCGCAAAACAAAAATACATAAGATACATACGTTACACATAAATATCCAAATTTTTTAAAAAAAAATATCAAATTATTTTAAAATATGCAAAAAAAAATCTCGCCCTATTTCCGATTCACGGCAGGCAAGGACGCACCGACAAAATGCTGAGCTCTTACAGTTATTTAAATGTCATTGCGTCATCGCGTCCTTCACACTCCGTTTGAACGAAGGTCGCTCGCTGGCTGCACTCGAAAGATTTGTAACAAGTGAAATGGCTGTATGTTTATTTTTATTAATTTTTTAATACTTTTTTGTAGTCCCGTGCATAGAAGGGCAGAGTGAATCTAGTAGAGTCGGATATTAACAAAAAAATGAAAATCATTTATTCCCTTAACGAGAATTAAATCTATAACCGTCATGTTTATATTCCGACGAATCGCTGCTGCGCCACAACGACCTCATATTTGTATTTAGGTATTTCATGAAGGTGGGTAAAATTTAAAGAAGACGGAAACCTAGGTTGACAACCTAGTCAACCTAGTCAAAACGCTCTGTTTTCTATTTTTAAGTCTATACTAGAAAAAAGATTTGTTCAAAATTTTAATCTGCAATCCGCTCCGAAACAAGTTATCTAAAATATTTCATTCACCCTTAACCACATAGCAAATATAGTCTCGAACATCTCAAATCTACATACGAGTACATCCATCGCATTGAATGCAAACAGAATGTCTTAACATTAAGTTTGGACGACCAAAGTGAAGTTCGCGAAGTTCATTATACAGCGAGATCTTGCCCATGTTAGTATGGAAAGCAAATAAATTAAAGGGACTATGTAGAATTAGGATTTATATACATTTTCATATATATTATTTGGCAGAAAATGGGTAATGGACGTGTCTTAACACTGGATTCTAAGGTTCTCCTCTCTACCTACTCTGCTACGTGCGGGATACAGCGCGTGTTAAAGGCCGTCGTAGCGCAGTGTACACCGCTTGACTGTATATACGATGGTTAAAGTTCGATCCCCACAAAATAATTTAAATATCCCCGGGCATTTGACCGGGCCTGAAATAATATGCAATTTTAAAAATTCTCTCTAGTGACAAAATCTTCAATTTTCGGAATCACCCCCACAACTACACGGCCTTAAGCCACAATAAAATATTACATAACATACCAAAAGCACCGTAAAGCTGTACCAACACTGTAAATAAACCTATACGCATTCTAACCACGATTTGATAACTTAATTCATGGCATTGGATTATGTGGGAATTCTCTAACAGGGATATTACCTATAAAATTATATATTGTGTAGAATAGAATAGAATAGATATAGAATACAATAGTATAAAATAACGGGACTGAGCGAAGCAGATTATAGTTTATATTTCAAATGGTTGTGCTTATTATATAATTAAATGGTTTAAATTAGTAAATTTCAGGGTAATTGATATCACCCGTGGCGCAAAAAGCGCAAAGGCACTATAGACGCGATATGTTGTGGATTTGATTCCAATTCGTGGAAATGAAATATTTATTATTTTCATCTTCTTGCTCTGGTGACGTGACAAAAGCGCGGCGTTGAGTTCCACCGCTGAACACGCAATGCCTTTGATATTTGATGGGAAGTGGGGATTGAAAGTGTCTTAATGGAAACCGGGTTCCCCCACTACGTACGCTAGTACACTTTAATGGACGTTGCGAAATAACATCGTTCGTTTAAAACAATAATAACAATAATAACTGTCTGTCACACTCTAAATATATATATGACTCAAAAAAAAATATTTTCATTTTGAACTCGTAGTTAGACAATCGAACTCTTCCGTTTTAATAATATTAGTATAGAAAAATAGATCACATGAATATTAGAAGTTGACTCAGTCACGCTGTATCCCGCATAGCTGTGTAGGCAGAAGGAACCTCGGTGTTAAGACACTCCGTTCTCCACTTTCTGCCATATTCTGGAGGCATTGCGTGTTAACTGGCATAACTCAACGCCGCAAAAACCCAACTTTATATTTATACAAACTTATACATAAATTCAGGGCAATTTCAACATTGTTTTCTCATTTGTGAAAATTCGAACTTCTAAGAGCTCTCGCCGAGCCAATTGTTGTTTCGAATTCGCTACTTTTTTAATCACGGCCAGATCCGTTTTATTAACTTTACGCTATTGGATAGTGCTTGTGCCGAAGTTTTATATCCAACATTCTGGAGTACTTAGAATTTATTTTTAGGGTTCCGTACCCCAATAGGAAAAAATGGAACTATTATAGATCACTTTATTGTCCGTCAAGACCATTTACTTCTAGATTCAAGGTATCAAGGTGAAATAAAAATAAAATATTCCTATACGAGGATATAACCAATATTGGTATAACTTGAATGAAAATCCATGAAAGGAACCTAACAACTATATATTATTGAATACGTATTCAACGATACTCCACTTGACGTAGTTCTACGCTTTTTTTTTTCACAATTATGTACAAAGACCGATAAAAATATAACCTTGCTTTGCATCGCACAGTCGGGTTAGGAGAAGCCTCACAAATTGTATAATCATACAGAATCGAATGTGTTTCGAATTTTCGATGCGGGGAAACTGATGAAGGAATTCTAAAAAAAAAAATGATAAATAAATAAATATATAAATAACAAATTCTTATCGAAAATTCAACTTTTTGATTTAATGAGCAATATCAACGGAATTCTTTTAAAGATAACGCTAAACTTCAGGCGCCCTCCAGAAAATATATCTAAATAAGCTCCTACCCCTATACCGTTACTGCCTTATAAGTAAAATAACGATAATAAAGATAATCCAAACAGGCGGCAGGTACCAATGTACATAGAATTCAATATTTATTTGAACAAGCTTGCAACTTGCATGGAATTTAATTAGCAGTTAGTTGTTTATCATTGCTTATGTTAGAATGCCCAGTATGTATTTACCTTCGACTGCGCTAATACACATATTAGTCATTTCATTAAAATATTTATTTAGACACTACAGCTTACGGGGCTTTTCGCAAGCTTTAACTATATAATAAAGTCTGTGTATTGGAACTTAACGCCGCATTTTACTTTATTACCACAACAAGAAAATATAACATATTCTTTTAATTTAGATATGAAATATCAAACACAGTTTTCATTTACAATCTTATTTCACCTTTATTTCAGACAAAATCGAGATCAGAACTTAATTGAGTCATAAAGTTAAATGTTGAAATTATTTTGTCATATTTTATACTCAGCAAGGTATTTTCTCTTAGGAGCAACGTCAAACACCTTTATACAACTTTCTATTTGAACCCAACTCCAAATTCCAGCCATAAATTTTGATGAGTTCGGAGAAAATATAAATAATACGACAGTTAGTTAATTTAATATTCTATGTATATAATATTTAATTTAATATCTTATAATAACGCCGTTTTCGTGGTACAATCAGCCGTTTATTTGATACAGATATCTGCAGAAAATTATTAAAATATCCAACTCTCACCGAATTGTTGAGGCATTACGTGTTATGTGGCGGAACTCAACGCCGCTCTTAACCGTGTTACCAGAGCAAGAAAATGAAAATATGAAATATGTCTTCGAGTTGAAATTGAACCCACAACTGTCGCGTTTACTCGCACCTTATGCTCCTACGCTACGATCGCCTAATTATTATTTTTCCTATTCCATTTTAGAATTGAACCCGCAAATTACGTTTCACTAAAACACTACTGAACGTTCTTCTTAAACGAATATTAATTCTTATTAACCATACATAGTTCGCTAATATTTACAAAAAAAAAAAGAAAAAAAAAACCATATAAAAGTAATCAAACAAATCTATTGTTATGAATAAAAGTTCCAGTTACAGTAACTCATTTATTTCATATGAAATGAAAGTTTAAAGTACCTCTCTGCGTTTCGATATAGCTTATTATGCACGGTCGATTGACTCTTATTTGTATGTAGAATATAATATATCTGAATGTGAATTAAATTTGGTGTATTGTTTGGCTCTAGGTACAGCTGAATGTATTATTTTCATTTCTCCCAGTTATAGTGAGACAGAGCGCGGGGTTGGGTTCCACCACTTAGCACACAATGTTTTAAGCACTGGGTGCACTATGCGGAAGAAGAGTCTTATATGAAATTTAGTTCTGTAATTATTTTTTATCTTCACACTGCATTTTGTGCATAGCAGGGAGCAGAAGGAGCTAGAAAATCTAGTAATGGAACAATCTGTTTCTTTTTATTAAAGAATGTTATCCACTTTCTATCTTACTCTTACAACATTGCGTGTTGAGTGGCGTAAGTCTACACTTTGATTCGTTATTACAGCGGGGAAGTGAAATTATTTAATTTCCTCCGATGAGAATCAAACGCACAACTGTCGTGTTAACAGCTGCTCCATAACGGCCTCTCTTATATTATTATCTCCATACATTTAACTCTAATTAATTTCACTTGCCCAGTAATTTGAAAGTTTAAGTCTGATAAAAATATCACTCAGAAGTTTGTTATATATAATATTTCAACTGAACTTTGTATAACCTTGTGTAATAAGAGAAAAGAGCCAGAGCGAGCTAAAAGTAAATAATTCATCCCTTGAGTGGGAATCGAACCCCTGACAATCACAGTCACTTGTTGTTTTTTTTATTACATAAGAAAAGTCTAGATTTTCTTTGTCTGGGGCTTTTAGATAGTCATGTAACTGAAAAACTTTTGTAACCTATTTAAAACTTGAGATAGCATGCATGGCTTGGACATGGGGCAAATCGAATTTGTTCCTTGGTTTATTTATTTTTGTAGTCACTTTCAATTTTTTAACAATAAATATACATGTATAATGTTATTTTTTTTTAATTTCACACTTCATCTCGCATACATTGACAGAGAGTGCTCACTGTGAAGACTAATAAGAAGAGAGAGTAATAAAAAGAGCAAACCACCGAGAATTTTAAAAATTTAAAACAAGTACGAGTCGGGCTAACACACGAACGGTTATGTACCATTATCTATAACAAGAAACACATTTGTTGTACAGGATGTTTAATATTTTTTTATTCTGTTTTTCAACTCTCTATCACAGTTCATTAGATTACAGACATACAGTAAAGTTTAATGATAGGTATAGGTGTGAATAAGTATAGGTAATCTACAAGACGGGGCGTATACAGTGGCGAGCCTCGAAGCCGAGCTTTGTCTTGTTATCACAGTGAAAATATTAAAGTTAATCATTCCCCCGAGTGGAAATCGAACCTACAATCTTCGTGTTCACAATCAACCGATGTTCTACTGCGCCACGACCTTTCTAACATATAATTAAAATTGAAATTTAAAAAAACCTTTAAAATAAAGAATCGAATGCACACAACATTTACTAAGAAAATGTTTCTAGAATGCAGATGGGCGTCGAAATCTGATGCATCAATTTGGTATAAACTTAATATATGTGGGTAGTTTTCCAAGCTTCCTCCATTGAACTGAGCTTGGAACCAAAATGCTTTATAAATTTAACTTTGAAAAGACAATATATATTTTCACGCATTTCTTGGATCTTGTAAGTTATTGGAAACGTGAAATGTAAAGAGTTATAGATAGAAAATCATTGTATTCCCATTTATTTCGTGTGTAGAGAATTTTAGATAGACGAGCGGAAACCAGCGTGCCTTGATGCGGGATAAAATGAAGTGAAGTTATGTATTTCTTTTTAGTGTCACGCTGTATCCGGCATATAGCAGCATAGGCCGAGGGCATTAGTGTTAAGACATTTTATTCCAAATTTTCCTGGAAATTGATATTACTCTGTACGACATTTTCCAAATTCTGGAGGCATTGAGTGTTGAGTGGCGGAATTCAGCGCCACACCACTAGAGTGATGAAATGATAATATGATATATTTCATTCCCTCGAGTGGGGATCGAACCAACAACCTGTCACGTTTACAGCCGTACGTTTGTACCTCTGCGGCACGACTATCTTCAATTTTATTCACTTTTATATATTTTTTTGAACCAATAAAAGTGTAATGAATGGAGGTATATTATTTATTCTTCACAGACGGAAGCAATGCATCACTTGGGTACCTACATATTTACGGCCGTCTGCCTTCGTTTTTATTTAGAGAAAAATTCAAGAAATACAAGAAAATAGTAACTATATTATCAAATAAAAGAAAATAGTGACTATATAGACTACTACTACTACTATATAGAGCGAAGAAATGAAAATATAAATTTAAATAAACATTTTATTTCGCGTTACTGTCACAGCCTAGTACTACTGCGTCAAAACGGCTTCTATATAATATAGATATAAGTTTCTTATATTAAAGAAGATAAGAAAATTATATATAAAGTTAAAAGATGTTTTCGATTTTATTTATATAACAGAGAAATGTATATTGTTAGATTTCCGTTCAGTTACTTCCGATGAGAGAATGGAATATTTGTATTATAAGTATATGAGATTTATTTTATTATTTTTACGTATTCCTATAATGGAACACAGTACATCTGTTTGTTCTTTTAGCTTAACATTTTATTCTGTATATGGTAAGGCAGACAGGACTGACTCAGTTTTAAAACGCGATTGTTGCAGGTTTGAGTCCGGATGGATGAATTATTTTCATTTCTTTGTGGTTGTAACCATGCAAAGTGTAACCTTATGTTCCGACACTCAACACGCAATGCCTCTAAAACTCGGTAGAAAGTTGGGAACGGAAGTGTCTTAATGGGAACGGAGTGTTTTAGTATCCTCTGTCTATTCTGATATTTGTGAGATACAGCGAGAATTTCTGGTAACAAGACAAAAGACATAGCGTGACGTTATTTATTTGCTCCTCAACACCTAATGTTTCAAAAATGGAGCGGTGCGTTTGAATTGGAGTCTTCTAACACCAGGTTCTCTCTGTCTTCCCTTATAAATATAAATCATAAAATGAGAGCGTAAACCATAAAGTATTTTGTATAATATTTTTTTACACTGATATGAATAAAATAATAAAATGTCTTGTATAACAAGTGTTAGTATGATATATGTTTGAGACAGTGATATATTGGATTATAAGATACGGGATGATATATTGTACTGCCTGCAAAAAAAAAGTAGAAGTTTTTATTGTGTAATAAAATATATAGTATTTAAAAAAAGACTAAAAATATGTTTATTTCTCATTTCAATTGATACAGGTGGTATTTGCGCTCGGAGTTGAAGCTCAGAAGCTCGGAGCGCTTCTGACCTCCTCCTGACTTCTCGAAGACCTCTCCATCATCAAATCAAACCAACTCGTTGATACCATAATAATTATCACCTAAGCTTGGCATAACTGTCATTTCATTTATATATATTTTATATATATTTTACTGCATACTGAGTTCGTTATCTAATAAAATCATGTTAAAATGCGATATTAAGTCTGGTGCCGAGTTTCGTCACTGAACGGCAATATCTTTAAATTTGGGCAGAACTAGGTTTTCTCTGGCTACATTAAATACACAATATTTATTTTAAATCTATAGGTTAGAAATGGTTCTAAAACGGTTGAAATGTGAAATGGAACTCTGGCACTGACGTCTCTTGTTCAAAGGCACGCTTTGTCAATACTTAGGAGTCCTGGCAAATTATGCGAGGCGTTTTGAGCAATTTACATAAAATATATATACTAAAATACCAGACTGTAGAAGAGCAGAAGCACAAGCAGGTGCCTGGAGACGTATAAGAGTTAAGGTAGAGGTTATGGATTCGATTCTCACTCTCAATAAATTATTTTAGGGTTTTCATAATTTTGTTTCGCCACTCAACTATGGGAAATGAGATGACTTGTTTTAAATGGCGGTTTTAATTTTTGGCATGTGTGAATAGGTGAAAAGTACTAGGTTTTACCTTCTTTTAGGTTTTATCTATTTTTTTAGGAGATTTTTGTAGGTTTTCTTGCTCTGGTAGCATGACAAAGTGCAGAAGCAGTGACTTCCTTCTTTTAATATTAACTTTCTTGATTTGATGATATTGGGAAATATAGTGTCTTAACACTTTTTTACTCTCTTATATATATATATATATATATATATATATATATATATATATATATATATATATATATATATATATATATAGCATGAAAGTAAAAAATATGGGACTAAATATAACTATATCCTACGATAAAAGAGTGCCTTTTGAAAACCATCTATATGGTAATAAATTTTATTCATCGCTATCCGATCGATTAGATTGGTAAATATTTTCTCAGAGAAAATCCACTTTCAAGTAATTATCTAGTTTATTCTCGCATCATGATAAATTGGTTTTATAATTTCATTTGGTTTTCAATAAGATTAAAAATTATATAATAGTTTTTTTCTATTAATAATGTGTTTTTAAACTTTCTTTCATCTTTTTTAATCATTGCAAAACATTTGCTTGTATTTAAAGTATGGAAAACATTAACATTTTAATTTAATGAATAAATTTGTTTTGTTTTTTACGAACGAGTGAATTTCATTTGTGGATTCGATTTACACTTTATTATAAAATATTTATTTTTTTAGCTTATCAGTGAAGCTACTTTTTTTTATCTTCATGCAATAAGTAGGTTAGGCAGAGGGAGCCTAGTCTTAAGGTTCCTTAACCCACCACTCTCCACTTGCTGATCGGTGGAACTCAACATCGCACTTTACCTTGAAGATCATCTTAACATTAAACTCTCTCTGCCTACTAAGTGAAGTTGAAAAAAAAATTCCCATATCCATATATTTATAATATTTCTTTATCTTCACTCGATATTGAAGTTTATGTACGGAAGCTATTGATCGTTAGTTTATAGGCTTATATGGATGCCGAGGGTACAGTTAGTTCTGCTCAAACGCATCTCGTTGTATTTCTTACTTGACTTGCAGTTGATAAATGTTAGTTCCTGCCTTCCTTTCTCTAAAATACTCAGAATTGTTTATAGTAGTTTGGAGGAATTCTTGCCCAGTTTACTAGAAGTTGTTGGTTCGATGCGTTGTGCCTAGTGTTTTGTTCTTATAGAATTTACTTTTGAAAGTTGTCTTGTTAGTTATGTCTTTTTTCTGCTTTTCCCACTTTCCGATAAATTTCTGTGACATCGCGAAATTAGCGACGGAGCTGAATGCCACGCTGTATCTATTTAATACAGAATAGACTTGCGAGGAATATATATATATAATATGTGGTGGTGGTGATTACAACACTATTACAAGATCAAAACAGATCGATTTTTCTTTTAATTTAAAAGTTAAAGCTTTTTTCATCTTAATAAAATATGTTGCTGCTCAAATGCTGTAAGTCAAATGCGGTGTTCATCTCCGATATATTATAATATACATATATCTGATTTAATAAGCAACATTTCTTTAAATATCAACTAAAACTAAAAAAAACATATGCAATAATAAAATGTCAATTTATTCAAGCAAGCAAAATCGGTATCTCTAATCAGAGATAAACAAAAAATAAATAGCGCGAGGAACGCTCATGATCTCAATGAAAACTTCAAAGTTCAAAAACAAAAGTACGTCGGCCAAAGCCGCACTTACCGCCGAGTGTACCTTCTGAAACCTTTAGATTCATAAAGGGATTTGCTCTCAATGAATCTTGCCGTTTTTCTCAAGATTTTTTTCCAAAGAAATTTATTTGGGCGAATCGCTTTAGATCTTTTATTATACTTTGAGGCCAGTCGTAACGCAATTGCATAAGTGTGTGTGCGACTGGTTGTGGGTTCGATCCTTACCCGAGAAAATAAACATATTCATTTAAATTTATTATATCATTTCATTTCTTTACTCTGGTGTCCGGAAACCGCGGCGTTGAGTTCTACCACGAATTAACTCCGGAGTTTGGCTAAACGTGTAGAATGGAGTGTCTTTACTATATGTTCCTTCTATGCATGTGGATGCAACATGAAGTTGATTTTTTATTGTTTTACATTAAAAAAAAATTTGAGCATTATTATTTATAGTGGTGCGGTACACAATATGTTAATTACAATTTGAAATATAAAAAATGTTTGTGTTTTTTCGTGTTTGTAAATTAATTCTGCGCGCCATTTCTATAAGAACTATACCGATTTTAGCTTCACATTATAATATATTAAAAAAGAAATATAACTTCCCCGATAAATGAGCTATGTAAAATTTGCTTATTATACACTACCTTGTTCAACTAAATAGACTTCACAAAAAGTGTACAAAATATACAAGTACAGGTTTAATATATTTGACTTATATTTCTTTATAAAAAATTTATTCAAAATATAAGCAACCATAATATATTATATATCTAACAATGGGGTTCTTCTAGGTAAGCGTGCTACATCTTAGACCCCGTCTTTACCTACGATTAGGTTAGACAGTGGTCAAACGCTTACCTATCACTGTTAAAAAAAAAAAAAAAAAACTATATTATAATAAATATAAAGCTACGAATAACTATATTGAAATTGACTCCGGGGAGCAAGTATTTCTACCATCCGGCATAACCCTTTGTTTTCCTTTCGTACTGGCCGTTAAGTACTTATAATTCTTTGATAAATTTGGGACTTTATTGAAAACTCAATTTTAAAATACCGTTTAGTTTCCGATCACAGGACCGACCTGATTGTTTTATTTTGCACTTTGTTTAACACGAATTTTTATAGGTATAGTAAAAGAAAATAAAAATACGAACTCTTACTTACCGTTTAATTATGTAGAATCTTCTTATATATACCATGTTTTCAAGCTTTTATAATTATATGAAAATATTTACAAATGAAATAATGCAAAGGAAGAACTTTTGGCTCTAAACGCGACGGTCGTGGATTCGATGATCACTCAGGGGAAATAATTATTTTCATTTCTGTACCCTGGCAACATATACTAAGGCGTTAAGTTTAAGTAAGACGTTGAGAACAAAGTTTTTTTCAAAGCTATACGTTCTCATCAACTTTCGTTTAAATTCTTATACGCTTTTTACAACTTATTGATATTGTTAGCATCTCTGTAGGGAGATTTTTACAAATTTCCTTGCCCACAAATGTTAGCGGATTTAATTTACCAAATTTTGCCACCCTTTTAAAGCTATTATTTTTTTAAATTTAATCAAAAACGTATAGTTTTTAAATTTCGTTTTTTTATACTTCCCTCTAGCTAACAAATTTCATTATTCTAGATTATTTGAAAGTTTGATTGATATTTATTTTGATTACAGTGTCGAAATACGAGATTTTTTCTATTTAAGGCTCTTGTTTAAAGATTTAACCACAAACGTATAGTTCTGAGACTTTTTCCTGAACCAGCATTACCTGTAAATGCCGTCTGCCAAGCGTCATAATTTTAGGTTAACCGGAAGTACTCTATTAATTTTGACACTGAAGGCCATACTTTGGGAACGAATTCAATTACGTGAAATGTGTTTGGATCTGAAAGGTATCATTGTAATAATTGAATTTGACAAGCCTTCTTTGAGTCTGATTAATCACATTACATTCCTTGCGTTCTTTTCGATATTCGGTCCGGGACTAGGAAAGAGACGGAAATTGGCAAATTTTTCTACTGTTTGCCTTTAAATGAAGATTCGATCTAATTTCATGTCATTCTTGGCACAGTGGGGATATATTTCTTTTCACAGTTGACTATGGGTTCAAATAATTTGTACAATTATGTTAAATTAAATAATAATACAAGAGGCTGTTTAATTGTTAGCGCGAAAAATAATTGTTCGATCCCCATTCCCTTGGATCGACTTCCAATAGCACGACAAAGGTCGGCATTGACTTTCGTCACTCTTTGTTGCCTGTACAAAATAATATAGTGAAGCTAGTTTTTCACTATTTTTATCCAGTTTAAGGCCTATTTTTCATCGAACTTAAGACAAACACTCTTTCTCTCTTTAGTCATGCAATTTCTCTCTCGGCTAAATTGGAAAAGGGCAAAATTCTTAATATTATTAGTCAACAACTTTTACCTAAGGCTTCGCCTACGTATACAAATAACTAAGATTTATGTATGACATATTCTAAGAGCCTGATTCTAATAGGTAGATATAATAGCTTACATAGAAGCGCATAATGTGATTGAATAATATGTGTTTGATTTATTAGATTCAGTGATTCCTGAGTTTAGTATGTAAAAAATCAGCTTCACGCTGTTCACGCTGTTCACGCACACAGCAGGGTAGGCAGAGGGAACTTCGTGTTAATTCTGGAGACATAGCATGGTTGAGTAGCAGAACTCAAAGCCGCGCTTTACCTCAAGCGAAACGAAATATTTAATTTCCTCGAGATTTACACTTTGTGTCCCTGAGTCATGTTTACAGTTTAGTATGTTCAAACAAAACAAGTCTTTTTCCTTTATAATATTAATAGAGAGTTGATATAAAAAAATAGAACAATATATTTTACTACACTTATATTTCATACACGACCTAGTTCGCCGAAACAGAAAAAAAATATGTTCTATCTCACAATATTCTCGTTACACACTATGTCATAAAAGCTCACTAATACTTAATTTCTCTACAAACATATTTTTTATATTGAAAATATTAAGAAATTATTAAAAAAAAAATATTTGTACATTGTAAATATTTTACGGCTGGTTAAAAAGAATAATTCAAGTTTATGAATAAATGAAGATATTTTTTGTTATATAAAATATAATAATATAAATTTAATCTTTACTTAATATTATAAAGTACATGTTCAAATCGAAATATTGTGATGAAAAAACTATTTGTGTTGTAAACAATGATATACATGCACTAGAGTGCATATATCTCAATTGTTCACTCAATTATTGAAAAGATGAGTTAAGTCACGACGCCATGCCTAGCCTAAATGCCTAAGCGAGAAAATGAAAATATAAAATATTTCACTATCCGAATGGGAAATCGAACTCACAACCGCTTGCAGACACACGCTCGTACTCCTGCGCTACGACGGCTTAATTCTGAATCTAATACGAATAAAGCCAAAGTCGAACATACTATGCTGTATTAATATTGACATTTTGAGAATACCAATAATAATATAATAAAATAATACCGTTAACAATGATAAATATATAGTATTGAGGATTACTGAGTGTTTCGATAATGTATACTTTTTTCTCATATTTTTGTACTTTTCTGTAATAATAATGTGTAGTAAAATATAAAATAAATCAATTTCACGCTGTATCCCACGTACAGTTCGGAAAGTAGGGAAGGGAAACCAATGCTATGACACTCCGTTCCTCATTTTCCGCCGAATTTGTCGAAGTATAGCGTGTCGAGTGACGGAATTTAACATCGTGAGTGGAGATTCAATCCACAACCGTCACATTACAGTCACACCCTTGTGCCGCTGCACCACGACGACCACATGGTAGGCTGTTATTAACTTAAATAAGGTTATTCTCTTTAATAAATAATTAAAACTTTTTTTCCAGAAACATATTACCACAAAACGGGAACGTTCAGCGAACAAACGTTTAATTCAAAGAATTTCCAACATATGTTGTTCAACAGTAACAAGCCCTGTGCGCGTAATCGCGGTTATAAATTACGGAATTACAATCGTAATTACAACGATTCGTTGTAATTTCCTGAATTAGTTACACGTATTTCTACTTATTTTGTTTTGTGTTATTGGAAATTCCGCATATAGCTAGCTAGAAATGTAAAGTAATCAATGTAATTACAATAATATATAATTATTCCTTAAAGTGAGTATCGAATCATATTAACAGTTAGACACCTCCCATTGTGCCCTGATGGCTTCTATGATTTATAAATTACATAAAATTAATAAAGTAACTTCACATTCTCCGCATGTTGGTACTTAGTGGGAGCTTAGTGTTAAAATACTCCGTTTCTATATTCCGCATACTAAAGTAAGTATAGTAGTAGTTAGTATTCGAGTAAGAATCAAACCCACTGCCTTGCGTCGTGCGTTTGCGTCACATCGGCATTCTCCAGTATTTATATATATCTCTAAAAAAACTTTTTAGTTTCCGCGTTCAAAGGCTGTCAACCCTTTATGCTTTGGTACAGCTCTCTCTCTAAATCTGCTGTCCATCTATCACCGACTACATTTAGGTAGAAATCTATTCGAGAAGCGAATGAGCCGATTTGGATTTGTTTTTAGTTCAATTACTTAGGAGAGTAATAGGAGACTTTTAAAATTCCGAAGGATTATTTTCTTTTTGGTAATTGTTATTGGCGTATTGAAAATTCTTTCTAGAATATTTATTAGGGTAAAATTGTGAAAATGTAAAAAAACTATTAGTTTAGTTATTTAACTTTCAGAATAAATTTAAGATAGTTCCTCTCTTTCTATAGGAATGCTGAAGAAAGCAAGCATCGTGTGTGGCACCTCTTTTTTTTGGCTGCAGGCAGAGCAGGGCAGAGGGCAGGCAGAGGAAACTGAGAGTCTAATGTTAAGATTTCCCGTTTCTATTAAGAAAATTCCGTTCCCTACTTATCGCTGGACTCCGCGTGTTAAGTGGAGGATCTTAACGCCACGTTTTGTCTCATTGCCAGAGTGAAGATATGAAAATATAACATTTTTCATTTTCTCAAGTGGGAATCGAACCCACAACAGTACTTTTGCAGTCGTACTACTATGCTTGTGCGTCATGACTGGGCTTTAACCTGTCAACTTGCAAATCTAATATCACGTGGTCATTTGACCCCATTTCCCCTTTTTAATTCGCTTTTATTATTAGATCAAATTATAACTACGTAACTTTGCAACTATGTATTGGAATCTATAAAATTGAATTTGGCCAACTTGTTATAATTATATCAACATGACACTTGGCTGTTATGTAATGTAGATTAGAAGATATTTTCAAGCTGGTCTGATGATTGATCTAGACCTAGACTTGAATAGTGGAACTATTTAGAGGTAGCAACCTCTGAAGAGTGACGAGAATGGTTGATTCTGGATTAGGTAAATAATATAATAATTTATAGCTTCAAGCACGTTCTACAGCATTTTTGTCTCTTTTATGTCTTAAGATTAAAATACAATGTATCTTTTCAAGTGTGCAATAAATACTTTTTATATTATCTTATCCTTCTTAGATTTTTTTCCTGTGTAGAATCTATACATGGGGTTTTCCAATTATAAATTTACAATAAAGAAAAGAAATGCACTCAAAAAATATGGTTTCTTTATATGAAAATTGTATAAGGAAAGGATACATGAATAATAACTTGACAAAAGAATCACAAGGAAAACTTTTTTTATACAACAACACGGCTTAAATTCAATTTTCCAAGGATGACGTTAAAATAAAATAATTCTATGTCTTCGCAAAGCTGGATTAGGCTGAGCAAAGGAAAAATATGATGAAATGAATTTTAGCTGGTGTTATTAAACCTTTTCACGATTGTAGGCAACATATTTTAATTTTTTTACGAAAGGTACAGCGAATTGAATCCGAATTTACGCTAATTGTTTGTTATTGAAGGTTTCGTATGATTTTTATTTAAGTGAATGTCGAAATTACTTTGTTTTCTTCTTTTTGAATTACCTAACGTTTTGTTATCTTAGATGTTGTTTTCTGGATTTTCGTTTACATTTCACGCTGAATCCTGAAGTAAGTAAGCAAAAGGAAGACATTCCATTTACAAATTCGACACCGTGCTTTAGGTGAAGAAATAAAAATATTATTTCTATTAAAAATATTACTATCATAAATATTGTCACTATTATTTATGTGGAAATCAAACTAAAAACTGTCTCGTTATACCCAGACACCTCACTCGTTATTTGTTTTTTAATATCACTTTATTCTTAAATCCTGCAAACTTACAAACAGGTCTCTCGGCTTACGCCTCTCGGCTTCATATCCTCTTTTTCATACTGTTTCATCATAAAATGTTGGTATAGAAGAAACATAGATAAAGGAATAAACAAAATGATTTTGAGTATTCCTTAAATAAATTCTTTGCGTCTAAATTAAGTGTAATTTTTTTAATGAAAGTAGATAACACAGTGATTTATTCTTTTGACGGAACTTACCCACTTGATTTTAGGTTAACCAGAAGCAATGGGAAAGTAGCGCTATGATACCCCTTTATATTTTAATTTTTACCAGATCTAATTATTTTAGCCTTTCACAAGGTGGAATTTTCAAAGGAAGAGACACTAAGTTCCCTATCCTATTAGGTGCAGAATACAGGGTAAAAAAAGAACAAGGCATAGAAGAAAAAAAATAGATTAAATAATTCCGGATTCCCTCACTTTAACTCTAAAAACTTTAAATCTCAAATGAGCCAGTATACCTGCCTACTCACACATATGAATATACGAAGTATTGACGCATGAAACGTCGTAGCTAAGTGAAGATACATGTTTCGCAAATAAAAGATCTATTATACTGTAATACTTTATGAAGTGTCGGCTACTGCCGCCGTACGTTTGATATGTCAGTGAAGTAGAAAATCAAATATCACTTTCTAGAGCTTTGCCCTGTTTTTTATATTAAAATAGAACTATATTTCTCTGTAATATGAACGTTGTAGCGTTGTTGCTGAGCTTGTAATCGAATGATAATAATCAAAAGCACTAAGGTTTTGATTTCTATCGTCTATTTCTATTATAGTATATAAAACTTTTTTGGTAGTCTGTAACTGACAAACAATGCACCATATAATTAGCACCATTGATTATTTTTTATCACTGTTATTTATAAATAATATTATTTATATATAATAGCGATTGTAACTACAACGATTGTGGGTTCGAATCACAGTCGGGAGGATCAAATACTTTCGTTTGTTCACTTGTCAAGCAATATCCCGAAAATTGGATAAAAAACAGGAAACGGAGTGTCTTAATACTAAATATCCTCTGCCTACCCCGCTAAGGTAAATTTATGAAATACAACTTGCATTTAACTTATTGGAAAATTTACTGTAAAAACTACTACAAATATATGACACAAGTATGTATTTTTCCATCAAAATTGCTCACAAGAAGCTTAGTTTCGCTTCTGTGTCACAAACTATCTATGTGCCAAATTTCACGATCGATTGAAGGCTCGCAGCGTGAAGTCTTACAATTTAGAACATGTTTTATTATGTATAATATAATAAAAAATATATTTTAGACGTAGAAAATTATATGTTTAGAATACTATAAAAAGTTTATTATGATATATATTATTAGTATATATATTATTACATTTTTTCACTAGGAAATGAAAACGTAAAATTTGCGGCCACTTTACTTGCTTGTACTAAATAACTTACCTAGACTCCAAGAACTGCGAATGCCTTTGAAATTACAAAAAAATAATAATTATTATAAAAAAATAATCCATATAACATCGCGTAAGAAACGTAACAGTTATTCACTTATTGCTATCGAGTGAAGTTCAAAATTAACTTACACGCTCGACTCGCTAAAGTTCGTCTAAATAAGTTAAAATTTGGAATTAATAGCAATATGGAAATAGTTGTGACTTCAATTGGAAAGGAAACAACTTTCGAGGAACTGTTAAGCAAGCGAAGTTCTGTGTGAGTCTTAAATGTTTCTTTACCATAACTTTAGTACAAAGGCCGTTATAGTGCAGTGGGGATTGACAGTAAATAAGACGAGTATGGGTTCAGCTCTGTCACTCAACATATTATATACAGCCAAATATTATATATAGCATAAGAGGCTTATTATCGAAAAAATCAAAATGTAAATAACAATATAGTACAAAAATAAATTTATATGTAATTTACATAATTACATCCCCACTCGAGGAAGTGAAATATTTATATTTCCATTTCTTCGCTCTGATGTCGAGGCAAAGGGCGGCTTTGAGGTCTGCCACTCAACACACAATGCCTTCAGAATTCGGCAGAAAGTGTGGATCGGAGTGTTTTAACACTAGGTTCCCTCTGCCTATCCTGAATTGTGCGGAATACAGCAGCTGATATTCGAAAATTTTATGTCTTGTCATTAACCATTTGCGAAACCTCGTCCTTACTGTCAGGCGTGTTTGTATTTCTTAATATTTAATTTCAAAGCAAGTTTGAACTAACTATAAATTTATTATTTAACCACCAACACAAACTAACATAAGCTATATTAAGACTTTTGACCAGAAATCAGTAGATCAGTCGAAGTTGGTCTTAGGAGTCGGTGACTTAAATAAATTGATGTATTCCGATCCACTGGTATAAGGAATATATCAACGATCGAATTATTTTCTGAGTGTTTAGATAAAATTTTGTTTCTTGGTTCCTTGGCTGCATATGTAGGAGACACTACGGAGCAAAAGAACAATATTCTATTTCAAGAAACAAAATTTCAATCCAGGTAACCTATATAGGTTCCCTGCGTTCCCTATGGAGCTTAGTTATAAGATGCCTATCACCATCTAATTTTCGTGAAAGTTACGGGCAACAGCTATTTCCTAACAATTCACAGATAGATGCAATCCATTTTATCTTTATTTCTGAAAGGTTTAAATATAGCCTATTGTTAGATTCTTTCTTTCTCGTCCATCCCTTCAATAATGTATCACAGAGCGCTTTGTCTACAATGCAATCAATCTAGGCTAAACGATTTTTATTAAAGTTCTAAATATAGGAATATCTACACATACACACGGCTATCGCATAAATTTGTACGTATGTATGTACATAATATTATATAGGATATCAGCTTAAAGTTTCTTCATACAAAGAAGGATAGGCAATGTAAAGCGAATGTTAGAGTTGCAGAACTCGACGCTGCAAAGTGCGCGTCTTATCAGCGCGTGAACTTAATAATAATATTCAAACTTAAATGAAAAACAAATTTCAGTTTTGGCATTTTCATTTCTATTTAAATAGGTTATGTCAGTTGTTTTTGAAACTTCTCCAAAGAGAGAACTTCAAAGAAATGAATGCAGGTTATGCAAATTACAGAAGTACGTAATTTTAATAAAGTGAAATACTCGAAAATTATGCTTCCACTTGATTTTCTAGTTTTGTCTTGAATATTATTAAAATCAGCATAATTAACTTAAATGTAGTAGTGGCTTAGTACTCGAATAACCTTTATTTAAATGAGATTGTATTAATGTTAGAAGATTTTTTTGTAGGTCCACGATGTCTCAAAGGAGTGAAACTAAGTGACACGGGAGTGAAAGTACGTGATTTGATGTTTTGATGTTTGAGAAAAATAAAGGAAGGCAACATTTCAACGCGTGGAAGGAAGTTCCATGGTGGGTATGAACTTGCGTCCACGCGCCACGAAACTGTAGAATGGCCTACCCGAGGCAGTGTTTCCAGGTCGATACGATATGGGTACCTTCAAAAAACACGTCTATCTCCATCTTAAAAGCCGGCAACGCACCTGTGGCTCCTCTGGTGTTGCACGGGGTCGTGGGCGGCGGTGATCACTTACCATCAGGTGACCCGAATGCTCGTTTGTCTTGTCCTTTTCCATAAAAAAAAGCAGAAAAAACGTAAAATATTAGACGACAAGAATAAGAAGAAGAAGGGAAGCGGAGAATCAAAACACTGGGCTTCCTCTGCCTATTCTGCCACAGGCGGAAAAGAACGTAATATGGAATAAAGAAATATTTCACGTATACATTAAATTTTATAGAGATTATGCGATATCAGTACAACATTGTATTAAAATATTATTGTAATGCTGAAGCTAACTAGATAGTTAAAAATTGCAACTTATTTCATATTCATAAAGTGAGTATAAACTTTTGTATTACAACAATGTTATTGTTTGTTCTTGTATTAGAAAGTATAATATATGTTCTTTTGCCTTTATATTTATATTTTATCAGCTTAACGCTGCATCCTGCACTAAACAGTAGAGGCAGAGGGAACCTGGGAACCTAGTCCTATGACGCCCTGTTCCATGACCGAACTCAACGCCACGTTTTGTGCCAGGGGGAGATAATTCTTTTCCTTGAATTGGAATCATACCCCCCCCCCCCCCCCCAATCCCTTTCTGTTAACTAGATTTATCCTGGCGATGGAAAATTCGACGGAATATTTGAAACGGAATCTCTTTACACCGGGTTTCCTTTGACTACCCTGCTATATATAAGATACAGCATGACGTTAAATAGAATAGAATCGCTTATATTACAATACTTAGGAACTCGATCAGATCCATTGCATCATAGCATGAAAGTGTTTTTAAATATTGTTTAAATATTTATTTAATTATTGGAGTTTGACATTTTTCACAACAAGATATTTATAGTTTTCAATTGACAAAGGAAAACCTTTACTGTTGGTTTTACTTCCTCTAATTTGTTCATATATTCAATTAGATAGTTTTCATAATACGTGACCGTCGTGGTGCATTAGAACAGCCTGTAAAGTAAACGCGGGGATTTCTCACTTTCCGGCGAATTGTGAAGGTATTGGAAGAACTCAACGCTTGTTCCTCCAGTGGGAATAGAACTCATGACCTGTCGCACTTACTCGCACACGTGTACCGTTGGTCTTATTTTATTATATTAAAATACCAATATAATAACAACAAAAAGCAAGAAAAACAATATATATAATTATATAGTATATTCTAACCTTTCAACTTTTCATAATTTTAATGGAATTCTGAAACACGAGCTTTCAGTTACATGTCCAATGCAGCGTCGCACGTAAAAGATTTAAATCTACACGTGATGTCAACTTCCATATATAGAGTGTACGTTTTGAGACTACATTTTGATAATTGTATTTTTTTATAGTGTCACGATCTGTCCCGTGTAGCAGTATAAGAGGGTTAATTTATCTCTTCTAGTGTTTAGACACTCCGTTGCCCATTTTTGGAAGATATTTTGAGACATTTTTTGTTAGTGGCGAAATCAATACCGCATTTCGTCACTACAAGAAATCAAATTGAATTTTTCGGCGACTTAATACCGTCTATAATTGTAATTGCTTCTATATTAGTTGATAAATTTTCTTGACTTAGTTTTAGAACAGTATAATAGGTTGTGGGTTCGATTATCACTCCATGATATCTTTCTTTCTTTTCATTTTCTGGAGGCATTGCGTGTTGAGTGGCAGAACTCAACGCCGCGCTTTGCCTCGACACCAGACTGGCTCTGGCGTCGAAATGGAAATATAAACGTAAATAAATATTTCACTTCCTCGAGTGGGAATTGAACCCACAAACGTGGCGTGTACGCGCGACACCCTTGTGCCACTGCGCCGTAACGGCCTCAACCGTGATATAATTTATTAAAAATTTCTGCTTCCTCGCCTTGAGCTCCGCCACTCAACATGCAATGCCACTAAATTTTGGCAGAAATTGGGAACAGAATCGATGCCCTATTCCTATTCTGCAATATGCTAGATACAGCGTAAAGTTGAAAAGAAAACATCAAATCATATCATATAACAATGGAAACGAACTAAAGTATAAAGTTATACAATTATTTAATTTAACTAAAGCAGCCCGAGAATTAAAACTAGTTAAAAAATATTATATTATAATAAACCAAATCTCTAAATAAACCTTCCTTTTATACAAGGAACCACATAATGTAAATTAAATATGCTGGATATAAAAGTACAATTCTTTCGCGTATTTGTTTTTTTTACGAGCGGCCATAATTTATGAATAAGACCATTTCTATATTTATACTCGTGGAAAAAAAGCATTTCCTATTTTATGCCTTTGAAAGCGTTTGGTGAATCATCTTGCTTATTGCGATTGAAGATCGCTCCACTTTCAGCTTTCAGGCCTATTGACTTAATAAATGTGAACGTGGAGTGTGAATTCAAATCTATTGAGGGTTAATGTTTCTATATAGAAAACATTGAAGTTTATTGGTTTTTGAATGTTTTAGAAATCGCCTAATTTCTAAATTCATGAAAGTTATTCGTGTTTTATGACTTTTATCTTACAATTTGTCCCTGTACTACCTTATTGAAGACGTTCTTGTGCCCACAAGCATGCGATATGTACTCAACGATTATGGGATGAATTCCAACTCGGGGATTTAAATATTTCATTTTTTAATTTTCTCGGTCTGTTAAGGTGACAATGCGTGGGGAAAATGTGTGAATAATAATGATAATATAAGGGATATAGCGTGCAGGAAAATAGGCATAGCCAGCCAGTGTCATTACTCCGTTATGCCTTTTACGTTCAAATGTATTTTACCTGGGTGACTCCATGGTTTGAGTATTGAATCCACAATCATCAGGTTTAAAGTGAGACACTGTCCCCCCGTAACAAGGTGACTATGTAACTATAGTAGGATTATGTATCCATTAGTTTTGACTCTATTTAGAGTTTTTGCTAGCAAAAATTTATAACATTTCATTCCGATATTAGTTATATTATAGTATTTTTTCCAAACTTTTCAAACATTATAGTTTCTTCAGTGACCCAGTTGTTTGAAATCTAATTAAAACTTAACATCACGATTCTATTCAGTTACGGTGTTTATTTCTATGAAATATTATAATTTTGCCTTTTCGAAATGGATAAATAAAAGAATAGCTTTTAGCTTTCACGATATTTGTGTATACAATTTTTTTTTACTCTAACTTGATGTAATTAAAACCTACACAATCCTTATTTCTGTATATATACAGAGATACGAATATAAATAGGGCTAAAGGTTGTGGGTTCAATTCTGACTTGAGGAATTGAAATATATTTTTTTTTTTCATCAGCTCTGGTAACGAGGTAGATGTGCGGCGTTGAATTCTGCTACTCAACTGCATGTTGCTCCAAAATTTGGGGGAAATTAAACGGAGTATCCTATCACACATGTCTCAGATTTCTTACGCCCTAAATATGTGCGTGATACAGCGTGAAGTGGTAAAAACAAATTAAAAAGTTAAATTAAAAAATAAATTAAACAATTGACGCTATCCTATTACAATTGCAATATAGAAGAGAATAAGAAATCTTATCAAGAAAAAACTAATAAAAGTCTCACACATTCATTAAATAGTTATGAATTTAGCAATTTTTCGTAAACCAAAAAGTAGATTCACGTTTTTTTTGCAAAGTGTTTAGATGCTCTCTTGGAAACGAAGAATCTAAATACTTAGTCTTAGTCGGTGTCTGTCAACTTTCGGTGTCAATTTTTCAGACATTTTTTGTTGATTGGCGTAACTAAATACCAAGCTTTGTCTTTAATTTAAAAGAAAAGGCAACTCAAAGATACAAACATTTCAACATACAAACAAACATTTTTTCCTACAAGTAGTTTTGTTAAGTAAAACACACCAGATTTACTAGAGCAAGATGGATAATATTATAAATTCTTAAATAACCTATCCGTCTTAGAGAGCCCTAAAGCATTTCGCAGCTCTCTCCTCATTTACTTCTCTCAATTTTACTCTTCTAAAATATAGAGGTAAATTTATAACACGTTTTAAAGGTGGTTTTAAAGATCTTCCTCTTAAGACCTCTTAGAAGGGTTCACGAAATATATTAGAGACGCAGGTGTATCATTTTATATATTTACATATCTTTGTTGCCAATGTTGCTGTTATATTATTAGTTGTAGAGTTTTGTATTATATTGTTGTGATCAACTGCACTAGCTGTAGTGTAGACAGAGGGAAGCTGGGAACCTAGTGTTAAGATACTTCCGTTCCCACTTTCCGCCTACCTTTACAGGCATTGCGTGTTAAGTTGTAGAACTCAATGCCTTTCGCTTTGCCTCATTATCAGAGTGTGGAAATTAAATTTTAAATATTGAATTCTCTCGAGTGGGGATCGAACCCACAACCTATCGCGTTTACACTCTCACGCTGCCCCTGCACCAAGACTTGTGATTACTATAGAGAGTTATTTTTTTATTGTTCGTCTTTTTTTGGACTGTACAGGATTTTCATGAAGTTTTCATTAGTTTTTTTTTTTGGTTATTTCATATTTCCAAAAATATAATAGAGGCAGGAAGAGAACTTTGTTTAGCCTATGAGCTCCAGTTAGGTATATAAGATGCAAAGTAAAGTCAAAAAAATATTTTTTTAGAAATATCAATATTTTAAAAAAGATATATACCGCCTTTCTATTCAAAATAAGAACATCGTGCAACCAAAGCCACTATATAAACAGAGAGCTTAGACACAAAAGACACTACAGAATATAAAATATCGATTACAAAATAGAAAGTTTCAAGTAACGATTGCTCTAGTTTAGTGACAACGACAATTATATTTTGCTTGCAATTGTATAATATCTTCATTTTTAGATCAACCATTCGATACGATATGATAGAAAATATTTTGTGCTGTCGGTACTCGTAGTTCCGAGAGCTTTATTGTGAGTTTGTCGCGTCTATATTAAACGAAAGAATTCTTTGGAGTCAATTTCGTTTCTGGTGGAACATTTTTTTATAATATTATTTATTTAAATTGTCAATTATCTAATATTTTGTAGTAACAAAATGGCAAGTACGTTTGTAATATGGCAAAAAAATTATGGATGTTTTTCCTATGATGTACAAGTTCCACCTTCCGTATTGCAACACGAAATTCCTCAAAAAATTGGCGGAAAGTGGGGAACAGACGTATATTAATTAGAACGGAGTGTCGTAACGCTAGGTTCACAGGTTCTCTCCGTCTATCTGACTGTGTGTTTTATTTAAGTATTTTAATTCTACTGGTGCACAAGGCTTTGAGTACCACTACCTACTCAACACAAAATTTCAACTTCGGAGATTTCTTCAAAAAAGGTAGAACGAAGTGTCTTTATATGAGCATCACTCAGCATATCCACTAATTACGTGATAGAGCGTGAAACTGTTTTAAATTTACATTACTGGTCAATATATTTAAAATTTAAACACAAAATTTCAAACGAAGATAGATAACAGTCAAACCACGACTGTGCCACGGATTCAAAAATATAAAAAGCGATTTAGGTGATACAACGAGTGGTTTTAGTGTAAATCCCGTAGTCGAGTCCCAATAAAAACACAAACGCACGATTAATGTACCCTATCCAGGTTTACTGCGTGCTCAACGTTGTAGTGGACATGTAACCTATATAAGTGTAAATGACTTTGGTGGTAAAGAGATAATTTTTTACAAGTAAACAGACAATATATATTCTTTTTGGTGCTTTGTTGTTTTCGTAGTACAGTGCGACAGCTGCGAGTAGTAAGCGTGGCAGTTGCAGGTTCAATTTAAATTGGGGAAGTTTTTTTATTTACTCGCTCCATCTATATAACTAACTAGTAATATGTATGTGTTTAAATCATGAAATGAAATTAGTAAAAGTAGTCTTTAAAGTATGAGGAGAATAAAAACCTTTAACTAATATGTTTTTCCATATGGAAATATTACATGCTGTAACTAAACCAAAGTCAGATGTCCTACAATCTACGTGTAGCTCTGTTCCAACGATCGAAAAGAGCATGTAGTGTGGGTTACATTGTAACGATGAACGTGATGTAGTATAACCTGTTCATTTCTGTTTTAACTATTAGAAAGTGGAGAGATTTATCTTAAGGAATGAATACGGTGAACTAAATTTCCTTCAAATACACAGCCCCAATCGAAATATATTTTTAATGATAGGGACATATTAAGATTTTTTTAAAGTCAGTTTTCCTTCAAAATTTATTCCTTATTTTCTAAATTTACTCAACCCTCAGTTCAACTGCTGGACCTGTCTGTAATGCAAAATCAAATTGTGAAAACTAAAAAACAAGACCAAAATTCATTTCGAGCAAAACTTTGTTTTTGGCAGAGGCGTGCACGATGAGAGTAAGCCATCCGTCTCTTTTGTAGCAGAAATAACGAAAGATTAGGTTTTTCTGGCTTTTTCACTTTGAACCGACTTGATTGCTATTTGGATATAAAATATTGAATGTTTCATTACAGTGAAATATTTTTGTGTGCTAGTAGCAAATAAATCATCTTAATTCGAGTTAGTCATTGCCAAGTTCCGATTTCTCCATTGGTATAAATTCCATTTACAAGTTATATACCCAATTTTTGCGAACTCACAGCAGAGTAGGTAGAGGAAACCTGGGGTTGAAGTTTGAAGACACTCCATTTTCATAAAGATACTTCCATTCCCCATTTACCGAATTTAACACACTTGCGTGTTGAATAGCGTAAATAAACACTGTACTTAGCTTCGTTACCAGGCCGCGAAAATTAAAATATTAAATACTTTATTCAATTGATTGATCTTGAATTGAACCCACAAATGTCACGTTTAAACACATGCACCCCTGAGTCCTTACGTCTCACTAAAACTGATAAGAAATGCTTAAATATCCTAAATATACATGTGCAAAAAATCTGTATTATTAGAAATTGGTCTAAATTACTACTGACGAGACTTCTAACCCGAATAATCATCTAACAATATAGATTGAACAGTACAGGAAAAGTCAGTTTACCTTCTCCTTCCTGTTCTTGACCCAAGGTGAAAGCCTCTTAAGATGTTAGTCGAAGCTTTTGGCTATCGAATCGTTAACAGTAAATACTTATAGTGCATACGGCAAGGATTAGCATTTATTGATTTTTAAGTATATTTTTTTAAACGTTTAAATATTTAAAACAACAATCTTGACACTGGGTTCTCCCTGTTTAACCTCCTGATAAATCCTGAAATTAATAAAATAGGAGTCACAGAGTCACTTCCCAATAGCAATATACAAATACCTGATACTGAATCCACGCCTTCATCTTAAAATTCAAGCTATTCAACCAATCACTGTGCCACATGATCATAACAAAAATAAGTATAAACTCACTGAAACTGACTGTAAAAATATAGATTACTTTATAATTTGAAAGTAACCGGCCAGAGCACCTCTTAACTAAATGCAAATTTGCCTCAAAAAGGATTGTTAAAAATTTTTCCAACTAAATAGTTTTTTTTAACTGAGCTCCAGGAACCAGCTGCCGCATTTTTTTTCCTTTTACGTTTCATAATAATTTTTGAAATCTCAAGTGTTATTTTCGCTTATATTAAATAAGGAAAAAAATATTAAAAATTTTACAACATACGTACATGTAGGGTTGCCGATTTACATTCTATTTTGTAGATCTCGTTCTTTTATATAATATATTTTTTCATCACACCTATTTACAGCAGAGCATATAAATTAGAATTTTGAGATTCTACCTTGTTCTCCGCTCTCCATCTAAATTCCACCAGAAAAAGAGTAGCGCTCCTATCTTCTATGTACATGACGAACAATCACATACATTTTTTTTGTAATTATAGATTACAAAATTTCCTCACTCTGGTAGACAAAATGCGATGTTGAGTTCCACAACGCGACACACAATTTTTCTAAACTCGGGACTCGGAAATCGAAAAAACAGAGTCTTTTTATCTTTTGTCTACTCTGTTATATAGTAAAATACATTAAGAAGACATTTTCAAAACTACTAGCTTATACCTTTAGTTTGCTTATATAAATTACTGAAAGTTTTTTATTTCATTAATATGGCTTATATTCTCCTGACGGGAAAAGTTTTAATCGTTAAATTATACGACGCTTTTATAAGACATCAATGACTTTTACACGTATTGTGTTAAAACAATTGACCATCGTAGTTTATTCATGTCTGTTGTGATCAAAAGCTATGATTTTAAGTTCAAATCTCACTCAAAGGAATATTTGTTTAGAACTTTTTTCTTACCTTTTTTTTAAGCTTTCTTCGGCTTCACATTTTAAAGTATATACAATACAATATTCTTTACTGCATATGAACTTTATATAACGGAACGACGACAAGTACTGTTTAGAGCAATGTGCATAATTATTCCACCAAGTGCGAGTCGCACCGACAATCATTGAGTTTACAATGCGACACGAAGGTTCTTAATTAGTTTTGTTGTGATTGATTGGCTGAAAGAGGCTTGGCTTAGATTTCCCCCATCAGATCTATTGAAAGTGGAAAACGTAGTAAGTTATACTCAGATAGCAAATATATACTTTAATAAATAAATGAAGCTGTTTAGTATTTTCATTACTTTTTTCTGGTGTTGAGGACAAGCGCGGCGTTAAGTTCCGCCACTCAACACAAAAAACCTCCAGACTTCGACGGAAAATGGGGAATTAAATGTCTCAACACTGGGTTTCCTTAGCCTACCTTCCTGTATCCGCATTCCCTTCACGCTCTATCCCGCGATAGAGCGCGAAGCTAAAAACAATAATGGAAAAAACTTAAACTAGAGCCCTAACTAGCCCTCTAGAGAGGAAACACAGTTTGAAAAATATAAAATTATCTAATTTCCACAAAACTAACTTTAATAAATAAATTTTATTTGCTTTTTTTTCCTGAATAAGGTCCCATAGGACGGTAGTTGGGGACTCTCGTTAAGTGAATTGGACGACAAGTGGATAGTGTACAGTTTTTAATATCCGACTAATATTAGAAATGTAAAAGCTCGCGCATTTCGAGTGTCTGACAGTTTTAATGTACTGAGTAATTTGAAAGGATTTTGGTTTTAGATTTCTCTTATGTTTAAATTAAATTTGAATATTATATTACATTAACATTTTTTATTTATGTATATGTGAGGCCAGTTGTAGCGCACACAAGCGTCTGACTGTTAATGCGAAATCATTTGTGGTTCAGGTTAGAAACAGCTACTGCCAATATATATATTTTATATATTGGCACTAGCTATTTATAACATTTTAAAGGCTAAAAAGTATGTAGTTATGTAAGTACTTATGTAAGTTTTGTTTTCACACTTGTCTATCCCTGCGTCACGACTGGCCTGATTCTGTTTAAACAGTTATAAACAAATTCTGAATTCACAAAAAGTTATGAATATAATATTACTGTAAAGTATCAAATGTGTGTATAACTTATAGTTTATGCAATTACATGTATATTTCACTGTACTAAAATTACAGTTAAAAGCTCTCATAATTTTGTATTATTCATGGTTTAGAAGCTCCTCGTTATATCGTACGGCGTCTGAAGATTGTGGGTTTGATTCCTATTAAAAAAAAATAATAATAAACGAAAATTGGGCAGGAATTGGCAAGTGGGAAATGTCTTAATAATAGAATTTTTAGCCTATCATGTTATAGCGGGATACAACGTGAAGCTAAAAAAGTTAAGGTTATTTGGTCATTACAAATTCCATAGCTTCAAGGAATATGAAACAAGAAAACTTTAACACATAATTTAACTGAACTTCACAAATTCATATTCAACTGAACGAACACAAACACGTGTTCACTGTTCGTAATGGTAGCGTTTTATATATGAGCCTGAGATTTTATAGTTCAGGAAAGTGGTGCATTAAAATATATCTTTTTAGGTAGTTTCACGCTTTATCCCGCACAAAGCAGTTTAGGCAGACTAGGTATTAAAATCTTTCCGTTGCCCACCGTCAATCTAATGAAGATTTATTGTGTGTTGA
The DNA here is from genome assembly GCA_037355905.1 of Heliconius aoede. Taxonomy (NCBI): domain Eukaryota; kingdom Metazoa; phylum Arthropoda; class Insecta; order Lepidoptera; family Nymphalidae; genus Heliconius; species Heliconius aoede. The sequence continues at coordinate 62,090 of JBAIZZ010000432.1, forward strand.
GTGACGGTACATAACACCACGCTTTGCCTCGTTACCAGGGCGAGGAAATGAAAATATTAAATATTTAGCCTCGATTGAGAATACGCCACGAATCGTTAAAAAAATAACATTCTATTTTTTTTAAAAATCATCCGAGCGGAAATCAAAGCCACCACCACGAAACGTATAACAAACCCTACCTGTCACGAAAGTTTGAAAAATAATTTAAAAAAGTTAACTTCCAGTTCTATTTAATAGCGCATCTATTGGAAAGTTAGAGTAAGTACTCAACTCCAGTATAAAAAGCCTACTCGCTTGACGAGTATTTACTATGTAAAAGCAACCCAGTGAGCTTATTACTATACTTTGATACAGCGACTGCTACAAATAAACTAATTAAAAAAGTCGGGTTTTTAATTAATATTTTACAAATCATTTAGTAATCTGTTGTGATGATTCGAAAACTTTTAAGTAGAGTAGTTTTTTCGTATTTATTGCCGTTAGAGCGCGAAGCTATTCACGCTGTAACTAGTGTATTGCTGAGTAAGCAGAGGGAACCTAATTTTAAGGCACTATCCACATTTTACTTCTGCACAATTTTTATAACGATGTGTGGTATGTGGTCGTAGCTACCTCTTTATCTTACCATACTGAAGTAATATGAACAATTTTATCTACCGAAAAATAAAATTAATATAGACAACTTACTTAAGATGTGACCAATTGAAAACTACCCGAGAAAGTTTTAAGTGAACCCGTTCTTTCTTTTACAACAGCACCTGAAGAATAATGTTCGGTTTTTTAAAATTAAGTTTACTTAGGATTCTTACATTTTAATTGTGCGGCGGAGACGAAACTTTTGAAGGCGCTTCGATAGAAAAATCTCGCACTTTAAAAAATTCTCAGTACTTCATCACTGAATAGTTTTTAAAAGTCAAGAACTAACAGATTAATGTGAGATCTTGATTCAATAGTTAGGTTATTGGTTCTGGGTTTTCTTTTGGACGGAGATTTATAATATATTTTAGTTGATTTCAACAAATTTTCTTATTTGGTGTGACATAGAAAACTCACAAAAAAAATCTAAATTGTCATTAGCAGAGACTGAATCCACAACCTTCGCGATCAGTCGGACATTTCCGCTACACCACGAAATCGTCAAATCAAACTAAATAAAAAAAAACCGAACATTTTTCTTCTAAAAACAAGTGGAAAGAAAGAATAGTTTTCACTTAAAACTTTCTTGGCCGGTTTTCATTTGGTGAGGTCTAAAACATAGAAGTCTAATTAAACAAAGTCACTCTTTTTACTACGAACTGTAACGACACTAGAAGTTTGCCAAATCGAGTTACACTAATTGTCCTAATGGGACGCCAGAACTATATTAAACTTTTATTTTTAACAGTTCACGTTTTCAAACTATAGTAGTTTGATGGAATCGTTTAATTTCCTAGTTGCTGGGTGGAAGTGTTTTGTTTTTGCAGGCTTATATAAAAACGAGAAGTTGAGTTCTGTCATTCGACACGTAAGGTATCGTATTCAGGCGGAAAACAGAGTGTCTTGACTACAAGTTATTACTATAGTATATAAGGATATGCCTCTTACTATGATTTAAATGAAGTGTGAAGCTGAATAAGAAGGATGCCACATATTAAATATGCATCATATATTGAGTACTGCTATCAGTTATTTACATTGGATCACGCAAGTAAATCCGCTGGCAAAATTAAGATTTTACCTGGTACCCTGACGCAGGGTAAGCAACTGTAAACGTGATGGTTATACGTTTGATACCCACTCGGGGGAATTACATATTTCATAATTCTATTTCTTCACTCTGGTGATGAGGCAAAGCGCGTCATTGAGCTCTGCCACGCAACACGTAATCTTAAAAGCAAACACTGATAATACTTTATATATACATCATTATTATATTAAACACCATTATTATATTATAATTATTATAAAGCCACTAATTCAAATTATGAAAATATCTCGTTCTCTACTACGCTGGGAAATACGCCTCAGCGTGAAACATCGTGAGAAAATCTGCAGGTTTAAAAGTTCTTGCCGTTAAGCTTCAAATTTACTTTCTTAATTATAAATTCCTTGCTTAGTATCGTTCGAATAAATAAATATAATATTTTAATATGGATTTTAATTGTTTGTGAAAGCATATTGTCGAACTATAGAAGCGACGGTTGTGAATTCTATTCCTATTCGGAGAAATTTATTATTCTGGTAAAAGAACAGAACTTAAAGCTTCATTTTTGAGCAAAATTAATTAACCAAAAATTAATTTGAGCAAAATTAATGACCTATTTACACAAACCCTTTCCATTATTCATCTAAAAACCACCTAACCCAAACCCACCAATTACAAATGTAGAACTTTAAAAAGTGGGAAAATACAATACAATAAGTAATAAGCCCAGAGAGTTCCACTTTTAAAATCTCAAGGCTCTATTTTACGTGAAATATAGGTTGCGAGCATTGAACGATCAGAGTACAGCGCTGAGAGCTGGGAAACAATTCATTCGTAACACTTTATTACATGTGCCTTTTGAATGTGCTTTGAAATCTCGGCTGTGAACGTTGAGTCACCTTGATTTTTTTTTTCTATAGTAATTTTGTAACACATTTGTCGATGTCAATATGAAAGATAGATAATGACATCGAAAAATGAGTCATTTAATACATGTGTATTTTCACGCTGCTTCCCGTATATAAAAGCGTATTTAAAAGTAAAGGGATAATATTGCAAATACATTTCGTTTCCCACGCTTTCTACAATATTCAAAGATATATATCGATTATATGTTTTGATAACAAAGACGAAAAAAGAAAAGTTATAAAGAATATACACCAAACAAAAATAAAAAAATCAAAATTTCCAGTTTCCAGTTACACGAAGTCAGTCTAGTCTGGCACTTGATCCAAAAGTTAAGCGATAACCTCTTCAGATATTAGCATAGGCTTGTCTGTATTAAACTATTAACTGGGACAACTATTGGTACAGCGATCGCCATATCGACACCTAAGATAATAGTTTCTCGTTTCACATCCCGCACACAGCAGGGTAGGCAGAGGGGACCTAGTGTTACAATTTACAAACACTCCGTTCCCCACTTTCTGCCGAAATCTGGAGGCATTGCGTGTTGAGTGCCAAAACTCAACGTCGCGCTTTATCTCGACATTAGATAAACGTAAACGTAAATAAATATTTCACTTCCTCGAGTGGGGATCGAACCCACAAACGTCGCGTTACAGTCAGATCCTTGTGCCGCTGCGCCACGAAGGCCGGACCGGACAAAGAGTGAACACAAAAAATAAATAAACAGAAATTACTTAGTGTACATGTTATATTGTAGTAACACAGACAAAGTCACCGTCGTCTCTAGTACTGAAATGACATAAAGTATTGATCAAACAAAATAAGGCCCTTATTTATCTCATAGATTTCAATTTATAAGGAATTCCTCGACGATATTAGTCGATTAATATTTCCTTTCAGCGATGTTACATCAGCTAAAAAGAGAATTGTGCTCCTTTGTCCGGTTTTGACAATGTCCCGTACAAATATTAAAAGGTTTATAACAAATCGGTTGTTGTAAATACGAGTACATAATATATTGGATATTATTTATAATAAAAAAATACTTAAAGATGCGGTTTTGTGAAAAAAAATACGTATGAAGTGAAAAGTATGATAGTAAATTAAATACAAAGAAGTAAAATAAAAGAAAATGCGTTTCTGGATTCCGGATCTATCTAGCCCATAACTATCCCGGGAAGCCAGGGAACAACTCCTCGAAATTCCACGCCAATCGACTCGGCCGTTTCGGAGTCTATAGCAAACAGACAAACAAACATACGAACAGATATATTTTTTATATATATAGATATTTAAAAAGCTATATTTATATACGTATGATCGGGAAATGGGCAAATTTGCATATTATTACAATGTCCTCATTCCATAATCAGTTTCAAATTAATCTGCCGTTTCAAAATCTGTCAAAATCAAGTTCAAAGTTTCCGTAACAAACTTACATAGATAAGTAGATATATTCTACGATCGAAACTAATAAAAGTGTGTAAAAAATTAAACTCTCGTGACGTAGTATGATGTAAGAAACAGATGTAATGTAAACGTGATGGTGGTGGTTCGATACACATTTAGGGTAATGAGTTATTATCATATCCCCCTCTGGTAATAACAAAAAACGCGTCGTTTAGTTCCCCTACTCAACAGTAAACATTTCAAAAATTAGGTAGTGCGCAGTGTCTTAACACTAGGCTCCTCTCTGCTACATGCGGGATAGCTCTGTACCTACCGTGAAACTATAAAAATATAATAAAATATGATCCGTCTTTTCATTTGCTTTTTTATATCTATTGACTTTAGAAAGTTATGAAAATTTTAGTGCTTTCCTTATAAAATTGAAAGGATCTCAAGAAATGGTAATTCGCACAACCTCAACTTTGCTCTAGTTCTCTTAATTCTACAGAGCTGCAGTTTTAATTTGTTCAATTTAATATTCTAATATATTATAATCAGTAACTTTCCATCGTTTAATTTAAATGAAGTAAAGGATAATTTTATTCTTCTTCTATACTGCTTTATAGCTTCAAGCTACATACCACACAAAGGCCACTTAGAGTTGAGACACTTGATTCTTTCGCCCAAATGCGTGTTAATTGGCGGAGCCGGTCGCGCAAACATTACATCCTATTGGAATCGAAGCTATAACTCTCTAATGAGGCCATTCTAGTGAATTATGTCTGACTCGGAAATGTCTAATTATCGGAGCGAGAAAATTAAAATAATTGATTTCCCAAAATGAGAATCAAACTCACTACCGTCTCGTTTACAGTCATTATCATATTTTAATATTTAGGCTATATGAACGCGGTATCGTTCCGAAACTCTACGTACAATTCCTCCAGAATTTGGCGTAAAGTGGCTTAAAAAGAAGAAGAATTACTATATTAGGTTCCGAGGTTCCCTGTGCCTAAAGACACCTATAAATATTCTTATATCAAACAACCTACGCACCACTCACATTTGCTTTGCTCCAAATATCCTCTTAACGCTAGATCCTGTAGTGCAATAATAATTCATAACCTATACGCTGGCAGAGAGCCCAATACCTATCAAATTCAGTTAAGTATTTATTGTTAACATCGCTTATGTGTACGCCGTGCGGGTTGGCGTTTTCTTAACATATTGCCTTACTCTTATATGTTAATGTTGGCATAATGTTTGTAATATATAGAAAAAATAGTTAAAAAAAAATAATAATATTGAAATAGAAAAATAAAGGCGTAGTGAAAGTGTGTGGAATTTTTTGTAAAACGCGACGTTGTAATCTATCGATCTACATGTAATGTCTCGTGTTATCTTGAAGTTTCATAATACAAATAGGCAATATACTTCATTATCTTACCGAGGGTTGGCAGACAATGCATATTTTTTCTATATAAATTATAATTGGATTAAAGATATATTTTGAGACTATTATGGCACAGTTAAATTGTATCACGGCTACACGATATACAAACACGATATTTCTTTAGATTTTCGATTTAGTGTCAAGATACTCCGTTCTTCATTTCCCACACGAATTCAAGACATTTCATGAGTGAAAAAACTCAACGCCGCACATTTGTTTCTATGTAATTTAGGGAATTGTTATATTAAAATTTATTTCATTTCCTCGCATCGGTAAGACAAAACGTTAAAAATTTTTTGCTTTACTTTTTACTGTTAAGAGTAACTGAACTAAAAACAAGCTAATCTTAGAACATAAAATGAAATATAAAAGCTGAACATTCTCTGATAAAGCAAGAAAATTATGACGTCAATCGTCAGCCTGTGCTGGTCACTGCGAAAAGTATAGATGGTTACAACAGTGTTATATTGTATAATTAGTGCCAGATTTTTAATGGATTTTTAAATATCATTCTTCTTATACAATCTAATAAAAAATTTCTTTTTTCATTATTATAAAGTCTTCGCCTCATAACGTCTATAATTATTTGATTTAATTTTAGTTCCATACTTTAGAGACAATCGAAACTTTAGAGACCATCTAGAGTGCAAACACTTTATTTTTCGCTTTCCATATACATTCCAGACATGGTGTACTAAGTGACGACACTCAACGCCGCTGTTTATCACGCCATAGCAGGGAAATGAAAGCGATCAATAAGTAATAATATCAAGCTTAAGAGTCTGTTTAGTTGAACGTTATAATCCTAAGAACGACTGGTGAGAATTACAGAAGTTTTTTTTAATATAAATTAATCTACACCACAGAATTAGACAGATTGTGATTTATTTTTTTTTAGGTTCACTCTGTATTCCTCTATAGCTGGGTAGTATTAAGACACTCCGTTTCTATTAGGACACTTCCGGTTCCAATTTCCTCCAAGTTGGTATTCGTGCTGAGTGGTACGCTTACGCCCCTGCTCCACGACTGCCTCAAATATTTTTTTAAATAATGAGTTATAATGAGTATAGTACTTTGCTAAAGTAAAAAAAACAATAATATAATAT
>JBAIZZ010000433.1:0-67199 GCA_037355905.1 Heliconius aoede
AGGCCACCCAAATATATTATAAAAAAAATATACATTAAAAAATATATATTATGACATCTATGGTTTCAACATCTATGGTTAAATTCATTTCTATTATAGAATAGAAATGAAGGGTTAACCATAGATATGAATAGCCCATATATATGATGAAAATTTCAATTATACTATATATTTTGTTAACTAACAACAAAAAAAGGTATTCAAAACCCTTGTACTGTAAATTTGTTGCTGGTTGTTGTTGCAACTTTTTAAGTGACTATTGCGTACAACAAAACCTAGAACTTGTCATTCCGCTGTTTGTTGTGACTGGTAGAAAGGAGGGAGATTTTAAATTGTTTTATGGAAATAAACGGAGATATAAAATACAAAGTTATAAGAGTGTTGCAGGAAGAACGATGATGATGATGTGAATGAAACTGCTGACATTGATCCTCTTTTTGTAGAACTAGAAGATCAAGAACCCTCTCCCATCAACTTCATCCAATTTGCAGTCTTCATCCAGTTTTCTATTTGACAAAAGAAGCTTGAAAGGAATCGGGTGTATGACACAGATAAAATTACTATCTTGGGGAGTTCTACTGCTTCAGGTGGTCTATCAGACCTAAAAACTCCATATCAATGTTTTAACCATTTTATCACTTAAGATTTTATCAAAACATTAGAGGAGACAAATTTATATATAATACAGAGTAATCCCAGTTCATCTATAACATTTACAGAATATGATCTATATAAGTTCTTTGGTATATTATTATACATGTCAGTAATCAAATTTCCTAGCACAAGATCATACTGGTCGCCAAAGTTTGGATATGAGCCTATTTCTTTAACAATGCCACTGAACAAGTTTGAGAAAAAAAAGTTATCATTACATTTTACTAAACAATGATCTTCACAATCCAGAACATGACAGGCTTTATAAAATCTGCTCTGTTATCAAGCATCTCAATGAGGGGTTTGCTACAGTGCCAATGAATCAAGGACTTTCTGTGGATGAACAGATGTTTTCTACCAAAATAGGGCATTTTTTAAAACAGCATCTGCCTAAGAAGCCCAATAAATGGGGCTTCAAATTATATGTTCTAAAAATGAGGTCTAAAAAGTGGTATCTGCATATTTATTTTCATCTATTTGATCTAGCTATTATAAACTCTTGAATTGTTTATAAAAAATGCTCAAGAAAGAGGTGAACCTAAAAGAGTCTGCTTACAATGGGCCAATTGTATAATATAATGTATAATGGGACAATGAATCGGCCTTTGTGCTGTGCAACAGAGGAACCACTAAAGAAGCTAAAAGTAAATGGTGTCCTAGTACCAGTGTACTAGAAGAAGAATTACAATAAAAAAAGAAAAGGTTCTCCAGCTCCACCACCTCCAAAAGACAAGAAAAGATGGTGCTGAACATTGGCCAAAAGTAGGTGGGTCACTCCGGTGCAAAATTTCCCAAATGTAAAGGCTATTCCACAATTACCTGTAATAAATGTTGCGTCAATTTGTGCTTAAATAAGAATAATAATTGTTTTTTAAATTATCATAAAGAATAAAAAAGATTGAGTAAACTATATTTTTTTATTTATTTAGTACTGAGCTAACATGTGACAATGCATGATGATGTAAATTTCTAACATTTCTAACATAATACATATTTTTATTTACACTAGGATTTTTAAAAATATCTTTCCTTTAACTTAGAGCAATAATTACATCACCCTGATTTATTTAAAAAAAATAAAAAAATCATGCAAAGAAAAAGAATTAGTAAAAACTAAGACGCTCCATTTTTATCTCTTAGACCTCTTAGATGGGTTGATAGGGTTCCTCGTCAGGTACTCCAGACCTTCATTTATATGACGTGTGTGGAAATTGCTTGTCATGTTGTTCAATTTCCCTAAGGCAGTATATTTATATTTCTTATAGTTTAGACAGACTCTGACATTTTTACTTTTTTATTATATGTGTAGATTATAAAATATAGCTTCACTTGTATATTAGTAATCTACGTAATTTGATAATATCAAATTTTTATTTTTCTTACCAAAATTGCTTTATACTCCATGATGAAAACTATCCTATAAGTTGCTTTACATCAAGTAGTTATCGGTAGTCCTCTCGCTATCAAAATGTAACATGCTTTTATCATACATGTTATATATAAGTGTATATTTCTTATGAGTTAATTTATTTTTATCTTTTTAGTTTCTTTCATTAACAAATAATAAAAGCTTGTTCTTAAAAAAGGTTTTTTTTCTTTAATTCATCCATTTCTCTCCAAACACAAGCAGACAGATTGATAATTCAAGATTATCCATTACTTGGACTCTGTATTTGCAACTCTTATTTAATTGGAATCTCTGGGTGATAATAAAACTACTGTATTTGTAAGTATTATATTTATTTAAATGGGTTTTTTAAATGTTTTTAAACTGAAGCAAAAAAACTAAAAAACAAACATAGTGATCAAAAAAGTAGCAGGACAAAAGTAGTAAGTAAAAAGGTTTTAAGTCTATACTAGAAATATAAGAAAGTGATAACTAAGTGAAAGAAAAAAGTGATAACAAAACAGAGTTTTCGCTCAAATTTCAAGATTACATCAAGATGATCATTCGATCAACATGATACACAATTAGGTGATAAAAGAAATTGAAAAATAATCGAAACGAAATAAACAAAAAGCTAGTACAGTAAAAAAAAAATTATAGTAATCTGTAACGGCGCTCATTGAGAGAACGATACATGCGCTGCACTACAAAAAATGGCCTATTATAATTTTTCCAAGGAGATGGATATTTATTTCTCAACATAATGTAGGAACGCATCGCCCGCCTTTGCATTTTACAAATTATTGATATATTTGTACTTTTGCAGAGTGCTGCCCGGTATCTGGAATTATTTTTTTTTAGAAAACACTAAAAACACATTTACTTACAATTATTTAAAGAAATTTACACAATTGTTTATAATTTTATTATAAAATTTAAGATTTTTTTTGACCGTGGTGCATTGGTGTGATTTTAACACGACCGTTAGGGGATCGATCCTCACTCAGGGGAATGCATGACACCAAGGCAAAAGCCCGGCGTCGAGTTTCGCCACTCAACTTGCAATGCATCCAGAAGTCAATGGAAAAAGGGAAACGGTGTGTCATAGCAGTAGGTGTAAAACTGAAAAAAAAATTAGAGGCTTATCTTAAACTTGGACTTACACATTATCCACACATAGTCTCCTCATAGCTAGCTTTTTGCCCAATAACGCTACTGCGTTCGTTACAGCAGCAGCGGCGATCAGTGATGGATATTCGTGGCAGAGCTTTTTGTCAACCATCATGCCAATCATGCAAATAAAAGTGGCAGCCTGTTCTATTTTCTGCTGACTACTGATATAATCTCGATCAGCACAGCAACTTGATAAATATCTTATAAATACTTGTGGAATAACGGGTTTCGAATTGTTTACCTGAAATAAATACATTAATTTACAATAAGCATTATATTTTTCTATTATGCAAACATTGTAAAACTGAAAAGAAAAATCAATATTGGTGATATTTCTTATTGTCATTACATTGGTAACAATTATTTATATAATTTTAGCAACCTACACTTATAATCTTACCAATTTATACAGAATGAGTGCTCCAAACTTCTCCATAAGTTTACATTCGTATGCTTTACTCGCGGAAGTTAGAAGTCTCTGGTCCTTAAAAGCTGGGTAGTACGTACGCTGAATTAACTTGAGGCACGCTGCTGCCGTTATCATCAAGGACATTTTAACCTTGCTCTTAGTTAATACCGTATCCCAGAACCATCGGGCCATCTGCACTAAATCTGTATTTCCTTCGCAAACCTTATTGATTTGAAAACACTAACATTAATTACAATTTAACAATCAAAACAGAATACTGATAAATAAAATGGCGACGTCCTCTAATATTTATTAAATATATACATGTTAATAATAAAATATGACTTACTCTTTGTTTCATCATCCAGTTAAGTATTTTAGTCCGATCTTCACTCATTTTTGGCATAACCCCTTTCTTTTCTTTTTCAAGTAGGTGGAAGACAGTGCACAAATCGCCTAAAAATATCCATTAAATCATATCATTATATTGAAATTAAAATATTGTCAAATCCATTGCGATACGTCTAAAATAAATATGATATTAAATTATAGCTTTAATATAATATTTAAAGTATAACTTTAATATAGTATTTACTTTAGACGTATATAAGATGATTATGGATTTAAAAATCTCGTTGAGAAATAGCACTGACATCAATGAATTACGCTTAAGAAATTTTTACTTACGAAATGTGGCGTTGAGGCGTGATATAAAACATATATAATAATGAACACTCACAAGTATGGCAAGGTTGGAGTGAAGCTGGAGATGGTGCACTGGTGGAGTCAGGGACCGCATTTTGAACTGTGGTCTTCTCAATTCTTTTCGGCTGGTTTCCATTTGTGTTCTCATTCTCTGCTTCTAGTTGGCGATACATTGTTGGTAAAGTATTTGTTAAAAACAAAAATGTTATATTTTATTTTCTCTGTTCAATTGCTGCAATGCAACGCTTTTAGTGTTACGAACAAAGTGACTAACTAAAGTGGCTATCCGTAGCTATAACAAAATGTCATTAATAATTTTCAGAGTACCCACATACGAAGTTCGTCACTAATCTACCCGCAAAAGGTCAATTACGGGTTAAAAAAATGCATAATTCATAATTTCATAAATGAAACTCCTGGATATTATTATTTTTTATATATATAATTTTTTCTTTGCCAATAATATAATATTATCTACAATAATTTTGGCACGAAAACATCGGGGGATCGGCGGATGCTTATGCTTTTTATTAAGGATGGACGAACACATTATAATATAAATAGTGAAATAATGTTGATGAATGATGATGATAATAAATGAGGAAAAAGTAGGCAATTTCTACCAGGAAAGTGGGGTCGTAGGACACGTGAGAGCGGTGAATAGAGAAAATATGGTAAGGTTGGCAAAACTGACATGGTATTTTTGTAATAAATAAATCTGTGTATTTGTGACGTAAAGTACAACATAAATAAAATAGTATTTATTTGAAAATCATTACACTGTATCCCGTACAAAGTAAAGTAGGCAGAGAGAATCTAGTCTTATGATACTCCTCTCCCATCAAGATAATTCCATTCGTTTACTTTGTATCAAATTCTTGATGAATTCGATTTATTGATAATTATAAAATAATTCGAATATCATTTTTTTACAATTTCCAATAAAAACAAAAAATATATATTTTTGATAACTTTAAACATTTAGTCATATATATTAATAAATAATGTAAAGAGATTAAAAAAGACAACTTTTTGGTCATATCCTTTAAAATTTTGCAATTTTTATTATTTTTTCTTCAGAAACATGCAAAATGAAATTAGATAATATATAAGACATTATATTTCATGTTCCTACTATCTTTGTACCTAACTACAAAAAACTAATATATATAAATAGGTCATATTTTCTTAAAACATATTTGACAGACTGTCTATACTTTTCAATTGATCATTCGGTTACAATCTTCGTCTCTGGACATTCATGGTCCTTCAGGAACTTGGCATATTGTCTTATTAATTTGCATTAACTGTGAGAAATTAGAATCGTGCCTTATATAAGAGGCAAATGTTAGCCTTTGACCAATACTTTCAACTCCTTTATTGGGTCAATCTCCCAAGTTTATTACTATCTTTGACAATAACTTTGGCATATAAACTCCTAGCGTTGAGAAGTCCATAAAATTATTCCAATGGTTTACTCACAATTGCACATGTAATTTAGGCATTTACTTATCTTCAAAATACAGAGAAACTATACAAATATTATTTGAACCGTGTCCTGTTAAGTACCATTGTCATAGTTACATAGTGATGCTGTGTTTGATGCAATTTCATTGTAACTATTTTATTATTACAAAATGTCTTTCCCCACTATCAACGCCATGATTTGCCTCGACACCAGAGCGAAGAAAAATGGAAATATGAACATAAAGAAATATTTCACTACCTCGAGTGTGCATCGAATCCACAACTGTCGCGTTTACGCGAGACACTCTTGTGCCAATGCACCACGACGGCCTAAACAAACATGTACAAAATGTCTTCAATAGTGGATTAGGAAATTCATGCTATTAAAGTGGTAAAACATAAAAAGTGACATCTTTTCAAATCTGATTTATTTAATAATAAATATAATATTAAGTTTTATTTTACAAAGCTTATCTGATAACAAACCCACCAGCAAGATTAATCCTATATAAATTTACTATTTCACTTTAATTTCTATGTGTAAATCAACATAGATTCCATGTCCAGGAGTCAATAACTGCACTAAATTATTTATTTACAACCAAAACGAGTGAATTTTGACACAATTTGCACAAAACAGCTTCCCCAGTCTCTACATCATTTACAGCAGAATTAAATTGCCTCATCCTTTCACTCATGAATACCTTGCAGAAGAGGTTGAATTTCTTAGATAGGTAAGATGAGAAAAAAGTGTAAAATTGTATTATTTCATGGTGTGCCAGAACAAAAATCCAAGAATATAAAAACTAGCATCACCGGGCATATAGGAAAATAATATTTCCTAACTTTTCTTCAAGCATAAAGGCCTCATATCGGTTAGGTAGGTCTTCTGATAAGCCCAGGCCTATAGAGGTTAAGTTTACACTTGTGTCGACACAAGACATGGCAGTCTGCATTGATCTGAAGGCAGCGATTTGATGGGTCCCGACATCAAATTGAAACGTAACCTTCGCGTCTCCAGTCTCCAGTTGATCAAATTAAAGCATCCGACAAAGCAATAGTTCCTCGTCCTAAAAAATTTATAAGAGATATAATAATATTATATCAAGTAGTCAGTTGTTTCTGTTTGGTTGTATTTCATGTAACACTTGATGTCAGTTTACCGTCTTGTGCTAATATCTAATACTGTTTTTTAAAATATTATTCGTTTCGTTTCCATTCCAAAGAATATTAACTTATATTTGTTTTTCCTATTTCTTATTTGTCATTATGATTTGTCAAATACTATATCCGATTGTATATATGCGTATATTAATGATGAGTTATGACAAGGGTAGTAGTTCGGATTCTTGTAACGTAGATTTTTTTGTAACATTGATTATTTTGTGGCTAAAATTTTTTTTTTCTTTATTATTTTTTTAGTTAGAGGAATTATATATTTATTTTGTTTTGTTTAATTCTCATTTACTTACAATATTTGTTTTACTTTCGGAGATAGCTCCTATTTAATGTACACGTCCAGCTACGTTTAAATAGAAACGCTCGTTTTTATATATATTTGTAATAATAATGTGAAAAATATATATTTATTATTACCAGACCCTTTACTCCTGCCAGACGTCTTAAAGGTTGTTTAAAATTCGGGCAACTGATGTTAAAATATCATAATTTCATATTAACTATATTTTGACGGACTATTTCAAGACTCCTCATAAGCACCCAAACCAATCCGATGGCTTAATCATCTTCCAGATAGAGACATACACATATTTAGCGCTAGTGAGTAGGCCTACTATCCTAACTACATTTTAGACTAATGCCCCAAAATTTTAGCTTTGCCAAAAAGACATAATTCTGGCGGCTCTGGGATCTTGGGCTATTTTTATGATATTATACGTATTTAATCCAGCTTATCAAATAAATAATTATGTTGCTCAAGCGGGCTAAGAACAAATGAGCTTTAGATAAAAAAAATATTTCATTTCTTCCAGTGGGGATCGAACCCACAATCAGCCGCGTTCACAGTCACTCTTTCTGCCCTTGCGCCACGATTGAACTCAATCTTTATAATATGTGCCATAAAAATTAAGCCATATTCGACAATATATTGATATAAATAATATTATACAAAACGTGGGGGAAAAAGGAAAAAATGCAGATATATTGCATTTCTTATTTTTTTCATGACTTGTAAACTTTTAAAAAATTCACACATAAAATATAAAATACAGTTTAATTCATAAAATATATTTGATACTTTTATGTTATGTATTTTCTTATATACACTCTTGAGAAAGTTAATCTGTCTACTATAAATGAATGTCACGCACATATACATTATTAAAATGTATTCACATCATGTGTCATCTAAACACGATATTAACGGTTTTTATAAACTGACAAACTTTTTTTCCAAAACAGATGTAGTTTTATTTTTATTTAATGGCCTGATTTTGCTATGACAGGCGCAAAATACTTTGCCAGTGTCACGTATAGTAGAAAAGACACGAATGATAAGAATCAGTAAATTTTGAGGGATATTATGAACTGATATATGTAGATGTAGTAGTATTGTGGTGGATGTACTTGTTACGTTTCCACACAACCAGGAAATCGCTGACCGAAGTTTCCTCTACATTTCTCACACACAGTGACACCCCACATGTAGATCTTGGAATTGTAATAACCTGTAATATTGTCATTGTGTAATCCTGATGAAATCATCCATTGTTCTACTTAACATTAAAATTAAATGTAACAATCCAGTCATTCTCGTCTCCAACTTTGAGCAAGTCTGACCTGTTTAATTTTAAGCTAATTTTAATAAAGTATTTTAATTAAATCGGTTTTTTTGGAACCTACGCTGCCATCGTACTTAATTAATTCCCTCTGCTCTGTCTATGAAATACATATAAATTTCAATTTTTCGACTTGCGACCACAGGAGTAGGTTTAACTTTACCTTACCTTCACTGATCAAGCTCAATATATCAAATATCTCAAAATTATCTCAAAAGAAATAGCTACCGCCTTTTATTTATTTACAATTTGTCTCAACATTCAATGCATACAGCGTTCGGCAGAAAGTGGGGAACGGAGTGTCTTAACACGAGGTTCCCTCTTTTCTTTTTAGTTAGAGTATGGCTGCCTATTGAAGCACAATTTTATTTATTTGAATCTTTTCTAGTTGAAATCATATTATACTGATCAATTGTGTACGTCAATAAGAGAAGTGTCTGAGACATGTCTGATAATGTTGCCATGCAATACTTGTAATGGCATACTACAGATAATTAAAATAGTTACAGTATATTATCGTCGGTAAATATAGCAAGTAAGTAACAAAAATTGGTTTAAAAAATGTCTGATCGAAAAATACCTTATAAACCTAAATGTGCGGTAATAATTACTAACAGGTACTTAAGTACATGCTATTAGATGACTATACATTTTAATTATTTTTAATTTAAAATTTTTCAATCTAAAAGATTAAGTTCTAATCTAAGTTGGTGAAATACACAAAAAGTTTAAAATATTTAAACTTTTTGTGTATAATTTTAGATATGATATTTCTTTCTTATATACTGGTATATTTATGTTTATATTTTTGTAAACACTGATATAATCTGTTGTTTTTATTTTATTTACTACCCACCCAATAGTATCACAGCTTGGCTGTGTATACACGCAAGTGTAGGTAAAAAATCGTATTTGAATACTATAAAAATATATATATATATATAATCGTAGTTTTTTGGTAATATGCTCTAATTCTAATAAATATATCATAAATGTGAACTAAATACCAATTGACTATCTCTATATTTTAATAAATAATTGGCGCAATATCAACTTCTTAATTTTTATTTGTATTTAAAATTTTATTAATTAAATAGAATTATTTATTACTATATAAAATATAGGTTACATGAGTTGTAGATTAGACTACAACCTTGACCATAAGGAACCAAAAATATATATTTTTTATAAAATAATGAAAAATTACGTGAATACTTAATAATTACAAACTTTGTTTTACATTATCAGAACCTTATGACCAGGAGATTCACAGTATGGTGACGAGGCGATGGAATTGAAGCCGCTATGCCGACGAGGCGGGCGGGCAGCGATCGATAGGCGGGCGCGGCGCTGCAGTCGCCCGGCGCTCCTCAGCCCTCAGTCCTCAATCCTCGGGCCCCCGTAGTCAGTAGTTAGTGTGCCGCCCGCTGCTGTTGACACTTGCTACCGCGGTGACCGCACACGCCGGGACAACACGCGACGATGCGCGGCGATCGCGCCGGTCGTGACACGCGACACAATAAAGACCATGACAACTTAAAGTCCTCTCTCAAGAAAGGGGCGAAGACTAAAAAACAAAGGGTCGTTTTTGACGAGAGTGCGAATGAATTCTTTGAGGCGGATTATATTATTGTTGTCAGAGATGAGTGCGGGTACTCTGATGAAGGAGAGTCCGAGGAGTGTTCGGGATGCGGGGCTTGCGAGCGCTTTCAGGAGCCCGAGCCCGGTGCCCTCAGCCCGCCGGAGGGATATAAAGACATGGGTCTCTTCAATCGGGATGGAACTTTACGAGAGCAAGCTTGGTGGGAAGCTGGAGATGTCGTCCTGGTCGGGGAACGATCAGGAACAGTTTTCACCCCGCAGCACTTGCAACTTCTTAGAAGACTTCAACGAGAGAGGATGTTACGCTCTACTGTGTGTGCGGACTGCGACGTCCATACAACAATTCATCAGCCACTCGGTGAGTCCGCCATGTCCTTGCCAAGGACGGCCGCAATATGGCTGGTCTTGTACTCGATTTATCTCAAATTTCTTATTTAGACAAACTCTATTTTACACATCCCACCTATGATATTCATGAAAAAGGGTTTTAAACGAAGAAGCCACAATAATATGTTTATTTTGCAGCTATTAATACGTTTAATTTTTAATAATAATTAGTAGAAAGGCAAATGCGACTTTGTATATATATATGCATAGCGAACCTTAAAATGTTTTATAATTACAATTTTTATATTCGTCACAATTTGTTATATAAGCGGCAACAGCGAAAACACCAGCAATGCTCTTAATTAATTACTTCGACCTTATGTTCAATATTTATGGGTCAAAATGTTTACTACGATTACAAAGGACGTTATGAAATACCATGAAGTACTAACAAACATTTTGAATTATGATAAGTATAATGATAAGTGTAATTGATGTCAAAGAGAAATAAAAATGTCTGAAAGCATGCCCGCCATGAAAATCTACTCGTTATAATGTGTTTATCGATAATAGTATGTTAAATATAGTAATCCTTTATATTAAATGTATAAAAAAGATTAAAGGCATAAATACAAAACTAATAAAATTATTAGACAGGTATATTTTCTAAAAGAAAGTTTATAACTACTAAGAACAACGATGACGAAACTAATGAGTCATACATACATTTTCTTCTGTAACTATAGAAGTTACAAGAGGGAAGTATTTTATCTGAAAACAAAGTGACAGTGGAAGACGATTTTAAGACACATCGTATAACGAATCCGAATATCTACAATGTATGAGAAAATACTCTTATATATATATATTTAAATAAAATTAGGCTCTATCAGTACTAGAATTTACTCTAGGAAATTGACCAACTCAGTATTTAGTAAATATATTGTGTTTATGTTTCTCTGAATTGTTAATAAGACGACGACGAAAGACGTTTACATTAACATGCTTGTGCCCCAGCGCCACGATTGTGGTATTTTATGTTATTTATATATATATATATCTCATGAAAAAGTGACATAACTGAGTAAAACAAACACCAACAGCCATTAATGACGACTAGTTTCTAGAATAGACATATTTTAAAAAATTTCTCTACATTTTTTATTTTTATTCACGAAGCCACTTAAGTCTATAAATAGGTACTAAAAATCTTTTTCAGTATATACCAACTTATGTTAAGTGCCTTATATTCCCTTGTTGTGTGAAATCAAATGATATATGTTGAATATTAAAAATATTAGGCACATCGATAAAATAAGTATATAAATACCAACCTAATTCTTTTATTTAAAACAAACAATATGAAAAATAAGTAAATTTGACAATTTTTTCTGTCTTTCATTTTGATAATAATTTATCTGGTTTTTGCATTAGTAAATTCTAATTGTCGTATTAACTAATCTTCAAAATCAGTCAACCTCTATCAATGCATAAGAGCACATATTATTTACCTACAAACATACATACATACTTACACATATAAACATTACTCTTATTTAAGCCGCGCTAACGGGTATAATAGCTTACAAATGCAAATAAAATAAATATTCGATTCGGAGAAATTATTAAATAAATATGTAAAAATGCATTTCTTTAAGTTTTATTTAAAACTAGCGACTAGCGACTTCATCTGAATATTTATTTCAGTGTATTTAAGACAAATTTATTAATTATTTTAGTATTATGTCTATTTATATTGTTATGCACTAAATAAATCGTAATTAAAGGTTTATGGGAATTTATTTAATTTTGTTCGTAAAATTTAATAGAAAAATATAGCTATAGGTAGGCAGGCGGTAAGTACGCGAGCACAGAAAACGCAGTTTTTTCCACTTACTATATAAAATATAAAAACTTGCCTATATGTTGCAAGCCCCTCTTTGCATTTTACAACGTACGCCCTATATAAATCAGTTCAGATGGTCCGGAGATTAACCCGGACAAACGGAAAGAAACAAAAAAAATGTTTTGAAATCACTAGAATAGATCCTGTAATTTAATTTGTATGTATAGATAATTACAAACAAAATGTAACAAAAAAAAAGAAAAAAGAATATTATGTAAATTTTTTAAAAATTTCCTACGAATTATGCGACCGTATTATAATAAAAGAAACACCAAATGTTCAGCGAAGGCTGCTAGAATCCAATAGTGAAAACTGCATTTAATTGCAATTTCTGAGATTAGCGTGGACAAACGCACAAGCAAAAATACAAAAAAATAAATTACATTAATAAATATCCCCAGTAATAGTTTTTCTGATTCTTTTTCTTCTATATACTGACACCGATCGGTTACGATTTTATTATAAGTATAGAGTATAGATATAAATTATCAATTAATTTTTGATAGAGTGAGAAAGAATTGAATTAAAACTAAGTTTTTATTTAGTAGTGTCTCAATATAAGAATGTTGACTCTCGTAGCAACGTTTTCATATTTCAATGACGATTTACATATTTAAATAAAAAAATATTTTTAACTGTTTATTTTAGTTTATGTTTAGATTAGAGCATTTAATCTATCTAGACTATCGGAAAAATATCTCTTGCCACCAATGGACGAAAATAGGATTAAAATTACTAAGTAGCCCTTGTATTTCTTTGATTATAATATGATTGCTCGTTATTAATATCATCTTTTATAATTATAAAATATATGAGTATTGTGGTTAGAGTCACTTACTAGAATTTATCAACTTTTGTTGATACAACCACCATCTAATTTAAATTTTAAAGACAAACAGTATCTTGAGTACCTCGCCTGCTCAGTCGGCCTGTTCCTAGCCCGACGGCAGCAAGCCTGGGCTTGAGTCCCGCAGGAGACAGACATGCCCCCGTCAACATCCTTTCAAGCAGTACTTGCAAGCATAAAAGCTTGCTTATAAAAATACAAAAATAATTTGCAATAGAAACAGTCATTCGATTGTCATCACATTTATTATTTTAGTACTAAGGTTTTAATATTCATAATCGGTGACGGCATAATACAAAAAGGTAAAAAATAATCAAATAAACCTCATGTTTGTATAAATGTATTATAAAGAAAATTTAATGCTAGTATAGGTTTGCTTACAAACTTGAACTAAGTTAATAAATAAACGATGGCTCATCGAAATTCTATAATATAGTCTTATAGCAAAAAATGTAAAATTTTATAAAATGTAAAATTAAATGGAAAGTGGCGGCTCACTTAGCCGCACAGTAGTCGTCTATTAGCGAGGCGGTAGCGAGATTTGTCTCAACTTCTTGACCATTGACCTGTTTTTCACGCGGGCGTCTGCGCGCAATGGATATCGATACGTATCGTGCTAATATATTTTAAACATTACACACAATCCCGGTCGTAACACTCTTGTCAGAGCGGTTGTGGTCATCACAAAGTGACATTAGCACTCTTATAAAGACTTTCAGGCTTTTGTAGCCTCTTTTAAAAGGGTTAGTTAGGTTTAAATGGATTTTCCGCCACAGATTGGTCGCCAGAGCCTCGTCCGTGGCAGAAGGGAGCAGGGAGTACCGCGAGCAGTATAGGTTGAAATTTGGAGCCGACGCGATGTAATTGTCGTTCTCCCCCTTACCCCCCCGCACAGCACCATAGATGATTATTTTTATGAATAAAAATATACACTTTCTCGAGTGGGAATCGAACCCACATCCGTCACGTTTACGCGCGACACACTTGAGCCACTGCGCCACGACGGCCTCTTCTTTTTACATGTCTACGTAAATAAATGAAATAAATTTAAAAGAACATTTCAGTATATTACTTTATAGTACGTTAATACCTATGGCATGATTCAGTTCACCAAACAAAAAGTCCAAAGGTGTATTTTCGTAGGTAATCCGGTTTAGTTCGTTACTATGTAAGAATGGAAATTGTGTTAACAGATGCTGAGCGATAAACTAGTTAGCTTGCAACGCTGGCGCTGGCGCTGGTTGCACTGTGCATCGATCTAGTGTCACTGGACAGACACCTCTGTCACGGTAGATAAATCAATTTATTGGAATTATAATATTTATTAAGACACTCCGTTCTCCCTCGCCTCAAATCCAGAGCGAAGAAACGGAAATGTAAACGTAAATAAATATTTATTTCACTTCCTCGAGTGGGGATCGAACCCACAACCGTCGCGTTACAGTCAAACCCTTTATCGCTGCGCCACGACGGCCTCAAAGTGTATACAGCGTGATATGTTGATAATATTTATTACTTTTTAATAGGGCTAACATATTTATTTTCTTTTGAAGCGTAACCGTTTTTCTTTTCCTAGCGTTTGGAAATTATGTTCTGTTCTTTGATAATGGCGTTCCGAATTTGCTGGCTTTGAACGCAATATATGACATCTCTTCTACTGTTAAGTCAATTTAAAATACACTTTTGTTACTGGAATTGTAGCCAATGTAAAAACAAAATATTTACCAAACTTCGCTATATATACATTTAGTGAGATATTAGTAGATTACGATCGGTACTCGATACTCTATCACGAAGTCAATACTGTAGTATAAAGCAATATAAAGTTCAAAATAGCTAATCTAACATTCAACCACTAAACATTTAAACGGAGACAAATAATATTTAAAATGACATCGTTCTGTTTTTCGTTAACATTCATATTTTAATTTACTTAATGTGAAGTAAATCAGCCAAAAATTACTTTTTTTTTAATAATGATGAGGCCAATCGTGACGCAGAAACACAAGCGTGCGACTGTAAGCGCGACAGGTTGTGGGTTCGATACCCATTGGAGGAAATGAAATTTTGTATATTTTCATTTCTTAGCTCTGGTGACGGGGCAAAACACGGCGTTGAGTTCCGGCATTCCATAATGTCTGCAGAAGCGAATTTGGCAGAAAGTGGGGAACGGAAGCTTCTTATTGGGAACGGAGCAAAAGTTAAAATTATTACATTCAGACATAAAGACTGTATCAGTCACCCCTATCTAAAGCGCCCCCTTCTGATTCTACAAAAAACATTCAAAGTGCAAATTAAATATTGTAACTTCTCAAGTACTTTTCAGGGGGAAAAGATGTCACTTGCATATATATATATATATATATATATATATATATATATATAATATATCATTTTGTAAGTTGTATGTCTCTTCGAACATTTATTTCGTAAGAACTACTTTTAAATGTCAACAATTCAGAATATATATATATTTATTAGATTTAGATTAGATAGAGATTTCACATGGTGTATTTCATTTTAGTGTCCATGTGCATATCTCGTGCATGTGCATATCTGTATCTTGTTCATTGCATGTTAGGCAACGGAAACTTAGGAGAAGGAGGTAAAGTTCTCAAAGATAAAGTAAGCAAGAGAAAATAAAAAAATAAATTTGATATATAAATGAGAAATTAATTTAATTCCCAGCAAAAATAACAATTTCCCTTGTACACTTAACCAAGACTTAATTTTAAGTTTTAATGTAAAAAAATTAATGTTTAAATTTAAGCGAGTGAGTAGTTAATGAAAATTAATTTAAAATGAGATTCTTTTCCCGTTTACCCATGCATGTGCGGGATATAGCGTGTAGCGGATTTTTTATATAGAGAAGATCGTGGTTCCTGAAAATACTTGTAGAGTCGATTTTCATTAATTTACGTTACATTTTTACGCTGTATTTTATCTGATAGTGTAACGTAGATAAATTATGTTAAATACAGTTATTTCACTTAAATATTATATAATTACAAAAAGTGTTTCCTATATATATTTATTTTATCAAAAATGTCTATAATATCCCACAATGAATAACATCTAAATTTTATAAGGTCATATTCATTTTGTTGTCTCAGTGCTTTAAGTTCAGACTCGCTGGAGTCACCGAACTTTTACGTGTAAGGTGACCGTGTAACGGGGCAACGTACTGAAATACGAGTATATTACATGGAACCCAATTTTGTCGCGGTTTCTTTTGTTTTAAACAATGATATTTGAAATTTTAAAAGACTATCGCTTAAGCAGTCTCTAATTTTCTTTCACCTTATTACAAATGACTTTTTTCATGAAAAGTGAAGTGAAAATAGTTTTTCATAAATTATCTCGTGGTTTATATCAGTTTGGTTGAAAATAAAAAATGCCATCTATAGAAACTATTTTTTCTTTTATAAGAACGAAATTCGTTCGTTCGTGGCAATGTGTATACATTATACATCGATTTGTATAGAAATGAGGCCAGTCATGGCGCAGGGGCACAAGCGTGTGAGTCGAAAGGCGACAGGTTATGGGTTCGAAGTTAGAGTTCATTGCAGGAATTAAAACATTTAATATTTACATTTCCTCGCTCGGTTAACGAGCCAAAGCACAGCACTGAGTTCCGCCACTCAACACAGAAAGTGGAGAGCTGAGTGTCTTATCACTAGGCTTCTCTCCTCTGGCTTCCCAGTTA
Organism: Heliconius aoede; assembly: GCA_037355905.1. Classification (NCBI taxonomy): domain Eukaryota; kingdom Metazoa; phylum Arthropoda; class Insecta; order Lepidoptera; family Nymphalidae; genus Heliconius; species Heliconius aoede. The sequence continues at coordinate 16,982 of JBAIZZ010000433.1, forward strand.
CACAGTATGATAAGAACATAATTAGGCATAATTATGTTCTTGTTTTCTAGTTTTGGTTTCTCCACACACAAAAAAAATAAAATTTTAACTTACCTATAAATAGATTAAATTTTACTATCAAACAAAGACTACTCCGTAGAAAATAATTTTAACAGATTCTATGATCGCGCGTCTCTTTCGGTTTTTCCGCGCATGCGCCGTGTACTCTTTATTCAGCTGGGCAGAATGGACGCGGTCTGTATAAACACACCCCGTGAATACCATGGTAGCGCATGTACCAGCATTTATAAGTGTTAGGTGTACCGAACAAGTGAAATAACGAAAATATCTTAGATGAAACCTAATACACTAATTCATTAACCAGATGATAAATTTGACAATTGAAATATATATATATTAGCGTCTAAATATTTCCTCGAGAGGTGATCACCACCTGTCGCGTTTACAGTCGCACTTCGCGCCTCTGCACCACCACTGACCTCTAAAAGATACTATTATTGTTTATAAAAAAGTATTGTTCGATAAATAAAATTATTGAGACAATTAATAAATAAATGTCGTTATTACCACCGACCTTTGTTTTTAATACCGTATACTAAATTAATAAATTATATTATTAACTAATTGTTAGTGAAAAATTAATAAGAAACGTCACATATAATATTCTAATTACATCCTACTGTTACTACAGTACTATTAGTTAGTGTGTATTTTTAAGAGCCTTTCATCTTCAGCCCCAATAAAAGAGAGCCTTACTGTATGCGTGGTGATGCACGGGATACTTCACTTGTTTCTTTTTTCAGTGGAGGTGCAATAGGGAATGTAGGTTTTGCTACAATTTTGCTTTGCGTCTGCATTTAAGCTTTATTTTGAGCTTTAAGCCTTTAAGTAATAGGTTTCAAAAATAGTTTGTGTGTGTCAGTGCAGGGCGTCAACCATAGAGGGCGCTCCTGTCGTGTCAGCAACCCTGCATTGTACCCTTCTAGTACATTCAAAATAAATAGCTGAACGTTACGTCCCAAGAATGTTTATTCAATATAAATTTAGTCACTATATGCATTACAAGCATGCAGCGAATTAAATATGAATATTAGTTTTTATTTTTTTCAAATTTTTTCTTATATGCCATCTTACATGGCATAAGAAGCGTGGAGTCGATTTGTCTTATGTTTAAAATATAAAATCAACTACGTTCAACTATCTCATGTTAATTTTGTTGAATATTCAAATTAAATATGTTTTTAACACATGCATTCTTTCAAATTTTTTTTTATCACTTCTTTATTATTGGGTATTAGTGAAGCTTGTGATATTCCTTAGCGGGTCTGACGCAACAGCACGCAAGCAGCTGACAGCAAATATCTATAGATTATTTAAAGCCTAGTGTTAAGACACTCCGCTCTCCACTTTCCCGCGGACTCTAGAGGCATTCCGTGGCTGAGCGTGTTTACAGTTTCACTTTGTGCACCTGCGCCACGACTGGCCTCAAAGCCTCAATAATTTTTTTATTTTGTGGAGTAGGCAAAGCTAGTCTGTAGAATGTATCACGCCACGCCGTTGTATACGTCCCACACAATAAGACACATTATGCACCTTGGTGGCATAGTTTTCTCTCAAATAAAAGTTTTTGATTTCTCCTATCTATTTATAGTGCATAATCGTGTGGCTTTAAACGTGACATGTAGTGTGTTCGATTCCCGCTCGAGGAAAAGTAATACTTAATAATTTCATTTCTTTGCTCTGGAGTCGAGGCAAAGCGGATAAAGATCCGCCACTTAACACTCAATGCCTCCAGAATGAGACGGAAAATGGGGATCGGAGTGTATAAACACTATGCGTTCCTCTGCCTATCCTGCTGTGTGCGGGCCACGACGTGCTAAAAAAATAACAGCTAAAAATGAATTGGTACGAATAAAGTGATAATGACAAAATTGCCCCTAATTTACAAAAATATATTAATAGAGCGTTAAGTTGAACGGACGACGGAAATTAATTCCGTTTCATTATAACATTGTAAATTGAAAGCTCAATTTTCAGGCTTTTTCAATGGTTTACGAATAAAATGACACGAGCTCATCACTTATCTAGATCGGTCACTTCAGGTGTGGCTAACGTGACCATTATTTCTTAGTCCCAAGGGGGGAAGGGGGGGTTTTAGTTTGACATTGGATTTTTTTTTCCATAAATTTTCATATTTAATAACATTTGTATTACGACTGTATAAAAATTTCGATCAACTATAATAAATGATCGAAGTGTTAAAACCACCATGGTTTTGATTGTTTTCGGTACTTCCGTTTTTATGTAGGATTAAAATATGATTCTAACGACTAGATACGTGCCATTTCCAAAAATTGGGACGGTCCGTTCAAAACGGTCACATTGGTCACATTAGGTATGACAGTAGCTATATATAAATTATTTACATTTGAAATAAAATTTTTTCCCTGTAAGAACTTAGAAGACTAGAAACTTTTTTTCTAAAAGTAAAAGATTAAAGTATAGAAGAAGAGAAATGTCAATCCAAATATGTATGTATTTCAATTTCTTTAATCAAATTTTAGCCACAGAGAAAACAGAACGTTATAAAATATAAACGCTGCGCATATTTTTTTACGATGGATGAACTGGAATTGTCAGCTAATTAAATTAAAAATAACGACTAAATGTGAAACATTTTTATAAAAACTTACTTTTGTAAGTGCAGACGCTTTGTCTTTCAATTTGTGTGTACAGTGAGTAAATCGGAATTTTATTAATTTTTTTTATTGAATCACATTTATTAAATGATAGCTAGCGACCAGATCGCGGCTTCGCTCGCTTGAAATACTGAATAAATATTTGTTAGTCATTTTGTGATATATCAATTTCGTCGAACAGATTCAAATTTTTAATTTTATAATGGAAACTTATTAGATCTGTTCTATAGTTACCTATTTCAATGTTATTCAAAATTTACTATTCACATTCACACTGATAACAGAAATTTACATTATGCTATGCTACGTTTGATGTTGTTTTTTTTTTATTTTGACACAAAAAAAAATTGGACAGGCTTTTTCATTTGGAACGCCATAACCAAAGAACAGAAGAGAACAGAACAGGCTTTGTTTTTAAATCCAACAAAGGCAAGTGTGGTGTTATGATGTTGTATTGAATAAAGCCGGTCACTGATGTACTTTGTCAGCCCTTCACTGTCCGAATTTTAAAAGCGCTTCAATTAAGAACAGGTCAAACGCAAACTTTTTTTACCACCCATTGTACCTACAACGAAGAGTCATTAGAGTCATTTAACCGAACAAATAACCACTCTGCGAAATTATATATCACTTCATAAGTAATTATTAGTTTTGATATGTAAAAAAAAAAAAGATTGTCAAAATATAAGTAAAAAAAAACATGGAAATGAAAACTCTAAAAGAAATCTTAATATCTAAACGGCATATCTTTAATATGGTAGTATAAACAGTACATGTATGCACATATAATATTGTATTTAAGAAATGCTTTATTTTCAATTTTTATATTAATGTATTGTGTACAAAAAAAAAAGCAGCACAAAAATATAAAAACAAAATATGTTGCAAAACAAAAATGTGCAAAATATAAGCACATTTAATGTGAATTTTTTAATTAACTAATTAACATTAATATTATTAATAATATTATAATTACTATTGGCAGAGCATAATAAATATTGAACTACAATTGGTCAAATATTAATATCAATAAAGTAATCGAAATGTAAACGCCGTTTTCATAATATATTACAAATATTTATTATTTTCAGTTTTAAGCATCTATTACATAAAAATAATTTATTTATTCGTTATATTATTCTAATTAAGCATGCACGTATTAAATATGAAAAGAAAACTTTGTTTTACATACAATATACATATATATTTGTACAAGAGATCTGCCTATTGAGAGATTTCGTATTTTGGTGTCCTTTGTCTAGATCGTTCTAGTTTCTTACAACTGCAAATAGGAAGACATCTGTGTATACTTTCTAGTATTTTATGCCTGCTAAGTAAAAGCAGGAGTACGATTCGGTTATAACAAAAGAAATATTAAGAAAAATTTTTGTTTCCAATTTATCAAAATCACAAGGAATATTTTCTTAAAATTTGAGGACGTCATAGCACTGGGTCATAAGAGTGAGACTGTAACGTGACGGTCGTGGGTACGATCCCCATTCGAGGGAATACATTTTTAATGATTCATATTTTCATTTCTTCGCTCTAGCACCGAGGCAAAAGTTCGGCGTTGAGTTCTGCCACCCAACACGCCATAGTGTAATCTCCTTTTTTATATTATATATATATATATATATATATATAGTATATATGTTTTGCCTACATTTTATAAATAAAGATAAATGTTTTCAATTTATAAAGATGATTGTTTTCGGTCGGCAAGTATTTGCACTAATCATATTACTTCAAAACTTATGGGAGTATATTGTTATATGAAACTTTGCTTACAAGAATGACGATTCAACATTTAATTGAGACATAACATCATTTTAAATATTAATTACTTCGAATCATTGGGTGCTCTGTGATTTGTGAAAGGCACACTTTGGCTTTGCATAGAGACGTCACCTCGTTGTGTAATCTCTACTGCATTTATTGTGAGGAGTATTGTAAAGAAAAGTTTGAAAATGATGCTTCTATTATTCAATTTTATAATATGTTTAATGTACTCCTGATGTAAAATCGCACTTAACAAGTAAACAAATGAAACAAAACAAGAACAAAATGACAATAAAAAATTGAATTGTTTCTATTAGTAATAATTAATGTTGATAACTTAATGCCTACAGTGATTAAATAACGAATAAAAAACACTATGTACTATAAACGCATGAATTGTAAAGTTAAAATAAATGTAATATAATTGAAAACTGTAAGTTTGAAATAGGCAAAACTTTGGAAACAACGAAAGTGTCGTGTTACGTCATTACACCTTGAGACCACTTACTACTTTGATATCAGCAACTTGGGAGTACACCAACTTGACTGGAAAGTTTCGCTTCGGTTAACTCTACTGACAGTATATAACACCGTTATACTGTTTTCTTAGCCTTCCCTCTTGTTTATAAGTTCATTGTGTCATGTTTCAAATATAACTTGTAGATTTTGATATTATGCAACGTTTAAAACCCCAAAAAGTGGAATGAATAATTATCTAAAATTTAGTTTACCTATATATTATGAAAATTTAATTGAACGCTGTTTGCTCATGGGAGGCATATGGAACTATTATTGGTGGCAATTATAAATGTATTAGAATCCAAACATAACATTATAATCGTTAATATAAAAATTAATCGAATATATTGCGACCGATTTCATGGAAATTTTGGGATAAAAAGGCTGTGTATTACACCACAGCCCCTTCTATCTTTTAGTGAAAGTCCCATAAAATCGGTTCAACTGTTCCGGAGGAACAGAATAGACCGGAAAAATAGAGAGTCGAATCGAAAACTAAATGCAGTGCAGCTCGGGAGAAGTGCGACGCGATGGAAAAGCACCGCACCGAGGTTCTATAATAATATTTATTTTTTTCGTTAAAACCGATGCAAAAATAACATCATTAAATAAATTTCACTTTATCCTAATAATTTAATAGAATAAAATAAAAAAATAAAACAATTGAGAAAATTATTTTGACAGACGAATAAATAAGCTGAGCATTTAAATTTAATAATAATCTAATTCTAAGACGTCCAAAGTACGATATGGTACCTAAGTGGTTGTGACCAGGGAGTGCAACGTGTTTAACCTGACCGCGGCCTTTGCGATTCTTCTTGTGTAACAGTCCGTTACGCGTGTTTATTCTCTATGATGTTCTTCCTATTCCCTATACCTACGCTTTAGTTACATTAAGGAAATCGTTTTATGTAAAAATTTGCTGAGAGGATCAAATAGGAAACAGTCCATATCTATATTTAAATCTTTCAATTCTTAATATTTTAATAATCTATAGCAAGTGTGCAATAATAATGTATTATAATCAACAGCATTCATATGTGCACTTTATTATTTAAATTTAAAGAGCACGTTAACTGCAGTTAATAGACTCCTCAATTTGTTAGACAACGAAAATTAAACTTATTTGGCTGAATAAATTTTGAAAATTCTTCTTCGACTTTACACTGTGTCCCGCATGTAGCATGATAAGCACAGAGGCTAGTGTTAAGACACTCCACTCTACTTTCCGCCGAGTACTGGAGGCATTGCGTGTTGAGCTCAACTGCCTGTGGAACTCAACGCCGCGCTTAAATATTTCATTTTCTCGAGTGGGAATCGAATCGAACTGGCCTGAAAGCAACGACTGCCCTGAAGTCTGGTTCTTGTTATAATTTTATATGACGAGACATATTGCACTGGTTATCAATCTAGTGGTAAATAATAATGCTTAACTGTGTGTTGTAAAATGATAAGAAATTTTCAAATTCGTTGTTAAATATAAGTTCTTAACTATGTAGAGATACGTAAATACGAGATACGATAATTTAAAATACATTTTGAATGTTGTATACTTGTAAAAAAGTGTACGTAATAGATAAACTATATAACAAATCTATTAAGATTGAAAGAGAATTAATTTAATATCTATTGTGTCGATATCAGCGGTATCCTTAAGTATTTTGACATGTTAAAGTGTAAAAGTTAGTAATATTTTTTACCACATAGTAAAATTGCCCGTAAACATTATTAAAAATTAGTGCATTTATAATATATGAATATATATGCTTACTTCTTATAATATATAACATATTCATATAGGCTTATTCACCGACACCGAAATGGGCTTGGTGCACATATAATTACTCTAGCATACTAAAATTATGAACATATTTGCGGTAAATTACAGATCGCCACTACATGCATATGTTTGCCAATATTGAGTTAATATGGAAAGTGTGATTACCGCGTATCTACACCGTACTGTGACGGACTTTAGTTAGTCTACTCACGCGTAGTAATTAGATGCTGTGGCTATTTGTATGAAACATATAATAGTGATAGTATTGATTGTCATAATTTGTTAAGGTCTTTTTTTGCGGTTCCAAAAAAATCATTACCAACATATATTTAATACAAAACGAATGCATACGTCCGCAAACTTAAGTTTGTAAACTTTTACAAGTAGTTGGTAGTTCGACCTGAATTTGTTACGAACGCCATACGCCTCTGGTTTGGCTTGCACTTGTTGTATCACAACACGCACAGAGAGCATTAAAACACTCGGTTGCCAGCGTTGGAACAAATAATATCTAATAGAAAATTTCTTTATAGAAAATATAGAAAATAATAATATTTTATAGAACAATTTGCTTACAACATTAAATAATAATTTTGTCGCCGTTTTTCCGACCGAGAGAATTTTACTTTCAGCAGCAAGTAGATAGTTGTGTGTGTGTGTGTTTGCATTGACAAAGTGTGGTTATATTGAACTTTTTTTACATTGCTGTAATTTGAATGGCACGTGTATAGAGCACATCGACACGCCGATAAAAGCGAACGAAAAGTAAAACAAATAAGTCTTTAGGTTAAAAGTATTTAAAATTTTAGTGATAAATATACTGCGGTGAACGTAACGGGGGGTTTGTCTTTGTTTTTGATTACTTTTACATTTTTAACCTAAACATTTCAGACTAACTACTATTTTAGAAATAATTAAGCAAAGGCAACATTTATTTAAGTTTTGTTTATAACTAATTATCAAACCTTTGGTACTGTGATTTCGAAGGTCAACCGAGCTCTCTTACCACTCACTTTTGCGTCATAAATGTTTTTTGCCATTCTTTCATCACTCATTCGTTGGACGTGCCCAAACCAGCTGAGAACATTCTTCTTCATTCTCACCGTGAAATCGTCGCTGCCATTTTGTGTAGCTCTTCATTGTGGATTTGATCAGCTAAGCTGACCCCGCATATTCTACGAAGACCTCGTTTTCTTTCATTCCTCTTCTGTAATATCCACGTTTCGCTTCCGTATAACAGCGTTGGTATCGAAATTTCCATTTTCACGGCTAAATGCGCAGCTGTGCTGACTTTTCGCCGTCTCTATTAATCTATTAACAAATGTAGAGCTCTTTAGACGTTTATTAGTAGGTTATTTAAAAAAACATACACATTTTAAATTAAATCGTCTTGTAAGTTAATTTTTGACTATACATACAATAAGGTACTTCTTTCTTTAACTATTTTTTACAAGAAAGTAATAACCCGCCTTCACAAGCAGGCCATTTTGGGTTAGTAACAGTTCACGTGCTAACTTTAACTTTATATGAGTATAAGGAAACTTGGGAACTAGTCGATCGATTAAAATGAAACTTTGCAATGCTTTTTATACAGACTTATACCTGCGCAAAAAGCTCTAGTGCAATTCACATACAGATGAAAGTTTAAGATTGTTGATTTGGATTTCGCTTTACCCCTGCAACTCCATGTTAAATTTTTCAATTTGTTTAGTGCACTCTCTGACTACATTTAAGAAAAAAAAAACTTTAAAATCCTCACTACGAAATTGCAGGATTCTCTTTTGCCTGATGTTTAACTAAATGCAGACGATTGCATACATTCCACTGACACTAGGTAGGGTCAGTAACAGTGGATAGAGATATTTTTCAGTTTGAGAGCTAAATAATCAGTAATTCGTTATCTTTTTAATGTAGTAGGCAAAAGGCCGTGTGCCGTTTGCCCACTTTCAATGTCATGTAGAATTTAGGCTGAAAATTAAATATGGAAATGACTAAGAAATTATGATTTAATGTTGAATTCCTCTTTTTCTTTTAATTCACTTAAAATTTTCATAATATTCTACATAGAATTAGTCTTTTATTACTAGGGTCTACCCTCCGACTCAATCTCAGTATCTCGGTCTTTATCAACTTCAGTATAACATCCATCCATCCTTTCCTTGTAAGTAATCATATAGATTTGTAGATCTAACAAGTAACAGATAATTTGGTATATAATAAGGTATGCACTTAGTCTGGCCATAAATACTGTTACAATTAAAAATAAACAATATATTTTTACTATACTTTTGAATTTGGAATCTGTCATTATTATATAATACGATAGTTCATTGGTTTTCTTGTCTTCGCGCCAATGTGTTGTAAAATATTTTTTGATATTAAAACGGAATCGAATCGCTGTGATTACATTACATAAAGTAGGCATGCTGGCAAATATAAATTTTGAATTGATATAAATCAAATAAACATTTGATTATTTTGTACCGATTGTACCGAGATGTCGATAAGTATAAAGAAACTTCTGTTTCTCTTCTCTCTATGTGGCTATCCACGTAGCGTTCTCACGGAAAAGGCGATCAAAGCAGTTGATGAAAGAATTCGAAAAATGTCCGAAAGCAAAAGATTTTATCTCGGAGGTTGAAGACATCTGGACCCATGTTGCGATGGCACCTGGAACCATGTCGCCTATATTGTCGCGCTTGTAATTTCTTAATTTCTAATTAATAATTAAACTTGTAATTGAAAAAGAATAGGGTGATAAAATCTAACAACTGCTTAAGTGATTAGTAAATTAATATCTATATACATATAAAATATAAAAGGAGATGTTCCCAGTGACTGAGGCAAGACGCACGCACAGCTGTAACCGCTGTGCGTAGAAATGTAAATTTCGAACAGATGGTTATTTTTGTAATGTGAGCAGCCCACTAAGAAGGAAAACAATTTTGAAAAATTTTGTCCCGAAAGGGATGAAATACGTGCTGAAAGTTTGTATGGATTTTTTTAAATTGGCACCGATTCTTATTTGAAATATTTAATTGAACACGTATTTCATGGTTTTTTAGAGTTCACCCCCTATACTGTAATTAATTCCATATACATATTTAATAAATATTCTTATAATTTATCGAAGGCGAAGACTTTATACATATTTGTAGCGATCTCAAAATATTTTGAAATTGCGTTAAAATTATATTAACTTAAAATCAATCCAAAACATCTCGTTAACCATGTGTGTCAGACATTTTTACCAGATTTGTTTTGTTTAAATAGTCATTAAATAAAAATTAATAGGTCAAACAAAACAAGTTAGTAGGTCGAGCCACGTCATAATGTAACAACACAAAAACGACGAGAAGTTAGAGAACGCGATCGATGCTTACTGACGGTAACCCACGCTTCATTTACATTATGCTCGACGGTAAATAAGTAGGTAGTATATAAATTGATATCAAAACGTGACGTATTTAAACAATACTATAAAACAATGAATTGCACTAAAATAATGTTATACATGTGTAATAAAATTGTCATCTATATGTCTCATACGTTTTGTAAAGTTTTACGTGAAAGTGGAACAGACATCTACCTCACAATATTTCACATTTAAAATATTGAGGCCAGTCGTGGCGCCTCGCCGTAGTTCGATCCCCACTCGCGGAGATTTTAATTTATATTTGAAGAAATGGTTCTACGCTCTGGTTTTCAACCGTATTTATCATGGGGAGTGTTCTGAAGAACTGTTTGACCTGTTATCTGCCGCCGAATTTTCTAACCGTACAGTAAGTGACAAGCTCGAATATCATCCACTCCACCTGGATACGTGGCACTCCACTACTGTACGGTTTCGTAGGAACTTCCTTCCACGCGCCACGGACCTATGGAATGGCCTACTCGTGGTGGTGTTTCCAGGTCGATATGACATGGGTACCTTCAAAAAGCGCGTCTATCTCCACCTTAAAGGCCGGCAACGCACCTGTAGCTCCTCTGGTGTTGCACGGGGTTGTGGGCGGCGGTGATCACTTACCATCAGGTGACCCGAATGCTCGTCTACCTTGTCCTTTTCCATAAAAAAAAAACTTTTACATTCTAAAGATAAAGTTCCATTTATCTGATACTTATTCCATTTATTATACGAGTATGTATAATGTTCATAAATTTTAAATAAAAACTGAATTTGGTAAATAAAATGCGGAAAAGTAGTGTAGAGATAGGCTGAAATCAGTCGACACGTCGGCAATGTAAATATGTAGCTCTTCGAGTGCATCTAACCGTAACATATTTCCTTTGACGAATGAACTTTTCATTTTTATATCCATGTCATATAAAATGTGTAGATTTTATTTACAGTATTTTAGTTTACAAGATGAATATAAATTCATCGTAGTACTTTATATAGTCAAATATTTATATGAATCGACTGTGCGATGAATATATATTATATTGTTGAATTTCGAAATATAACGTTGAATAAACTCTTGAAAATGATTGGTTCGGTTAGATTCGTAACATTTTAAGTGTCTAATTACTTATACTAGAGACTTCCTCTGGTGTCACACGAAGTCTTTGGCGGCGGAGATTACTTGTCGCCAGGTGACCCGTGCTCTCCTTTGCCTTGTCATTTGTTCATTAAAAAATAAAATATTTAACTCTATTTTATTTAATTCTATGATAGATAATGATATAGTGTTTAAAGAAGAATTGGTCAACATTTTACGTTGACATAAAAAACGAAGATCTGATTCGAAATCAAGGTGAAAACATTTTCTGTGAAAGTTAGGCAATTGATATAAAACCCCAGAACTCAAAGGAATCATTATATTTTTTCGCATAACTTACGCTCATTGAGTAGTACGAGAGCTTTCCTTACTTTTCTATTGGTAAAATAAATAAAGTGCGAGTCGTGTGTCGTATGGAGTTTTTTGAGCTCTGTGTTGAAAAATTATTACTTAAAGATTATTATTGGAGATGAAACGTGGGCTCATCACTATGATCCTGTAAGTAAACAGGAGATCATGCAATAGAAAAAAGAAGGATACAGATCCTCCAAAAAATTTAAAGTCACTCCATCTGCTGGAAAGCTTTTGAGACTCAAAATGAATTGTGCTGATAAATATAAAAATAAAGTTGGGACCATACACACGCAAAATCCTACGCGTCAACCTTGCGTAATTTATGGGCAATAAAAAAAAAAGGTGTAATTTGGCCGCCGCTGTGTTACTTCTTAATGATTACACTTGTTTTCAAGGCTGCTGTCGACGATTGTGGCTTTGAATAGGTTAACCACTTACCACCACTTGATTATAGGATTTGTGGTTCTCTTGAGCACTTGTCAGGCCAGGAGGAAAGTATTGTGTGTAAGACATTTCAATATTATTTATATGTATAGATACTAATACATCTTTATATTATTTTTATTAGTAAATAACTTATATATACTTATATACTGTAAATAATTTTATATTATAAAAGTGCTTAAAATCATATAAAACAAACAAAATATCATAAAAAACAGCATAATATTTTTTTAATAATGATTAAAAAAATATTAATAAATGATATAAGAAAGTAGTGTAGAAGTATTATAATCCTACACCAGCCACAGAGTACGTATGTTAGGTCTACACACGGGAAATCAAACACAAACGTTTAACAGTGCGGTCAACAAGTCGTGGCCACCCTGAAGTTAAGTCTTCTGAAGTATTACATTCGGAAAAAAATAATGATAATTAAGAAAAAAATCCTCAAATCAACACTGTATTTGACGTACTGTACAATTCATGTAGTTTAAAAGCGTTTATATATGTAAGTTAGATCATTAAGAACAAACTTATAGATATATTAGATACTTAACTTAAAAAATGAATATTTCTTTTTCTCTACAGAAATGGAATATGGTTATGAGGAGGAAGAGGGGAGTGACGTTGACAGAGAGTTGCGGCCGCTCGCCCGTAGAACCGGGAAACATATCGCCGCCGGGGAAGAACGTCCCCGCATTAACTCTAGCCAACAAACGACTCCCACTGAAGGTAAGTAAATATACTAAAGCTTGCTATATTTATAGCTTTTCTAGTGAATTCGCTAATTGGCAAATTGTATTATATAAACTGTTATTTATGTAGCTCAGACTGCAGGCTTTTTAACAGTCATTCCATATAGAGTCGAACAACGAAATGTAAAAGGAATTTTGCCTACCTTTCTATTTGCCTACCAGATTGAAATCTAATATCACTGATTGCTCTGTACCATTGTTATTTTGAGTACTTTGACACTTAACGTTGGCAAATTAAACTTATATCGATAAAAGTATTGTAATTAATATTTTTACCACTGATGTGAAAAAACAATGCCTTAATACAGCTATGAACGGAGCTTTTGCCCACAATAATGTAACAAAATGATCACTTAGATAAGACATAATCGTAAATCATGCTGAAGTACTGACGTAAATTTTCCAAAACATGTGTTGTAATAGTCAATGAGGCACAGGAAACACAATCGTTTGTCATTTTTGTCCGTTCAGTAATTGGGTCAGTAGAGCGGCGAATATCTCGTTGTGCAGTGCTGAAAATAATAGCGTAGATTCCCTGACATCAACAGTGGACGGTCTGTCGGGTGACTCTTCAAAGTTCCAGTATTCGCCATCAATGTATCACAATATTATTCAGTTTAAGATTCTGTTTAACAGTCCTCTTTTGCAGAAGCAAAAGAGGACTGTTAAACAGAATCTACTATAAAAAAAAATTGTATTACTATAAAAAAAAATTGTGTGATATAGAAATATCACACAATTTTTTTTTATAGTAATACCGTAATAAATTATATGTTAAAATGAATTTACATGTCGTAAAGCGTAAGAGCTAGCTGGCTTACCGATCGACTTCGTTTTGTAAAAAAAAAAATGGCCATACGATAACCAAATAAAAATCTACAAACATCGAAAACTAAAGGAACAGTGATGGTTCAATTGCATTTTCGTGAACTCGTGCTGTACTAGCGGAGAAGTGACGGAATTGGCGGTAATCCCCATTACGTAGAGCGGTATTGGCTATATGGGCAGGTAGTATATTTACATGCATATATTATTCAAAGTTTTCCTGAATTCTTGTTTAACAACTAAATATGATCAAAACTATCAATTTGCCATATTGTCTTTTCGTATATTATATTTATTTATTTTTAGTAATTTTGGCGTCTCATATTTGTTTTAGTTTTATAAGTTTTTTGTTACCTAACAATAAAGCTTATATAAATAAACGTTATAGTAAAAAAATTAAATTAAAAAATCTCATTAATTTGAAATGTTATTAAAAGTAATATTAAACAAGTACATAATTGAAATAGTTTCATATATAATATATAAACGATTCTTTACAAAACATAAGGATTAACTAACTAGTCGAGGCCAATTCGTCAACCAATGAAATTAACAATGTAAAGCGAAATCATCAGCGATAGCTTCTTTTTTGCTATATATAAAATTTTTTTGCGAACTTTTTTTTTGAGATTAATATTGAAAAGATTTTTTATTTTATTATTTGCCTTTTAGTTTTAGTCGGTCGGTAGTTCGGTATACTTTTTGATTAACATTTTTTTTTTACCGAGGGACGAATCACGTACAATGATTTTATTTAATTGTTGTAAAAGTGAAGTAAAGTAACATCTCAATATAATTGAGAAATACTTAAAAAAATAATTTACGTTATCATTACGTAATTTACATATTACTTTGGCTCGAATGATTTCTCGTGCAGACGATTATTTATTAATTACGTCACACATTACGTCTTTATGAAATATATCGTAAAAAGTAATATATTTGAAAGATTTTGAAAAGATATAAAAGTACTGTAATATTTCGGAGGTATTTGTGTCGTCACTCATAACTCGTGACGTGTGTGAGGGAATTTTACACATATTGCTGTATGGAAAATATGAAGTAAAAAATATTTGTGACTGTACACCACTGTACTGTACTGTACGTCGTTGTGGATTCGATTCAGAATAATGATATTTTTTTACATTTTCCCTTAATAATAGACTTTGTCTGTTAACACTAGACTTTAGCATAGTGCCCTAATACTAGACTTTGTCTGCCTACCCTACTACATGGGTGAGATAGCGTGAAGTTAAAAAAAATAAAGGCTTTACGGCAAATTCAATCAAGGCTTTATTAAAGTAAAACGATATTTTGAACTCTTTTTAATTGGAACTTATCGTGCTTAAAATAAAAAGGTACCTACCTACCTACGCCAGTTGTATCGATGCTGGTAATAAATGAGCCTTTAAAATTGATCAATCTCTAAGAGCCGCTTTGTTAAAGTTTGCTCAAGTTTTATAACCACCATCTGCTCTCGGCGGGCTTTTTATCTTATTTATATATATAAAAAAGACAGTACAAATATTTTGTCTGTATACTCAGTATTTTTGACTGAAATTGATAGAGGAACATATAAAAAGAATAATAGAAATCAAAAATTCTTTTTAAAAATTTTTGTCTGTCTGTCTGTATATATAATCACGCTAATCTCCGAAGGTACTGAACCGATTTACTTTAAACTTGCTAATTGTTTCATCAAAATCGGTTGATTACAAAAAGTTATCGTCGTCGTGAACTCAAGGCATGAGTTTCATTTCGAATATATAAGAACCAATATATATACTTATAATAAATCTATATGAACTTAAAGTTATCAAGAAATTTATATTCGAGAAAGTAGAAAAAGACAGGCAACGATATCTAATGGCTACACGTAGTAATGAATGCTTTATAAACGTCTTGATTATATGACTGTTCATGAAAAAAATATTTTTAAAGTTTAAAGTTCATAGTAATTCAGTCATTGTTCAGTACAACCTACGAAGCAAACAAAATTGAATTGTTGATGAAGGTGACCTTCATAACGTTTAAGTTTAAGTCTTAGTTAAGTCAACACAGAGATAAAAAAATACTTGATCTCTAAATAAATATCAAGTAAATAAATACAGAGATAGATTCTTCAGTTAACGAACTGAACGTTCGTTTGAAATAAATATACACAAATATACCTTATAACATTATTTCCACGTTTACTCGGTAATAACTGCATATTTATTGATTGTAGCTTATGATATATGTATCTAACTTAAAAACTGTATAGGAGTTAATATGCAATCGTTACAGTGATTTTACAATAATCAATAAGCTATTAGCATTTAAGGCTATAGGAGTAAATTAAAGTTTTCAAAATAATCAAAAATCCGTATAGAAATTACGACAATCTTGTCAAAAATCTCATTTGATTAGAAGATTACATATTAAAGTATTAATAAAAAATAATATTAGAAGTCATTATAGTCGTCAATCAAATCGATTTATTAATTGAATAGACATGGAGTTCAAGCGGGCGAAGCCGCGGGCAGGCCAGGCTAGTCTCACTTTAAATAGATGAAAATTGGATATGAATTCTTGAAGGAAAATAATTAAGAAAAATTTAATTATCAACGCTCGTCGTTATGCAATTTTATGAAATATTCAAATTAGAATAGATGTTTTATGCTGAAATAATCAAATATAGGTCTTCGCTTTAGAAACTACTGGTGGAATGTAATTTTAAAAATTTAAAACTACCTAGGAACAATTAGTATTGTGTTAGATAGTCCTTTTACCGAAGCCCAGGTACGTACACCACGTTTCGTTTCGATTCAAAAGTGAAAATTCAATTCTTATATAATTACATTACAAGTGCCGTGGCACAGGTGCTCAAAGTGTGACTGTAAAACTGACTATTTGTGGGTTCGATCTCTACTGAACGAAATGAAATATTTATTTAAATTTATAATTTTATTTCTTCGCTCTGGTGACGAGACAAAAGCGAGGCGTTGACTTTCACCACTCAACATGCAATGCCTCTAGAATTCGGCGGAAAGTGGGGGATCAGACTGTTCTATCACAGGGTTCCCTCTGCCCACCCCACTGGGCGCAGGATCCAGGGTGTAACTGATTTATTGAATGACATTTGTTTTGGTTTGGTTATTTAATAACACACGATTTTGTGTTCAAATTCATTAAGAGATTAATGAATAAAGGACTGGTGATCTTAAAAACTTTAAATGTCATTTGTTGGATAAACTTATTTTATAAAGTGAAGACAATTTAAGATACTTATCTAAACTGCAGTGTCAGTTAGTAATAGTAATGCTGCGACAGTCGGGGAGAGGTCACGTTTTGGAGTTTCAGAGTCTCGGCGGACGCCTCCGCCTCAGGTGTTACAGTTTAATAGAACTTTGCTTATAGCTCGGTCTGAGCTGTATTTGCGGATTTGTTTAGATTTAACTCGATAACTTTAAACATACCAACTGCTATTTTAATGTTTTCATTTTAATTAATCTATTTATGTTTACTGTTTTTTTTTTCTTTAATAAAGATTTTGGGCATTTGGTTTCGTTCGCATTTGTTTAAAAGTCCAAAGTTCGTAGAAGATTAGGTTTAATTAATTAAAAAAGAATTATTACTTGTATCGAATAAAAACTTTTCCAAGGATTATAATATTTTCGCGAGAATATATTCAAAATACACGTTATCGTTATAAATATCAATTACTAAAAATTGTGTTTCAGAAAAGTTTAAACTTGGATAAAAATTTACATAAAAAATTAGCTAATTTATTCAAATACGCTAAAAAGGATAAAACAAATTTTTACTGTCTATTACATGACTATACAATTTATATAATTTAAAAGCTTGTCGTGTGATTAATGTACTCGTATTTATTTAGTTTCGGATCAAGTTATTATTTAATTAATCTACTTGTTCATCGACGCAAGTAAATGTCGATATGCTTTTAAATCATATAAATTGTGTAATGACGTTATAAGTTGATAATAAGAGTTTTTAAGAAAAAGATAACTTTTACAGGTTTAGCGCATTTAAATAAAAGCTTATTTTTTAAACGAGTTTCTTTTATTTAGGTTTTTTTTGAGTTATTCTTAGCAAGGACTTTCATTTGATATCATTGAATAGGAAAAATTTAGTCCGCCATCTTTGATGTTCCTCCATGTTGGATTAAGAATGACGTTACTACGATGCATTGTTATTTAAAATAACCGTTTATCCCAAAATTCTGCACAACCGGGTGAAGATATATGTTTTATGTGATTGTGTGATACGTACGTGGCACTTTGTAGCACTTCCCTTTGATCATATTCTCACGAGTCTATTTCAGTCGCACAGTCGTAATGTAGAGGAATAAGCGTGTGATTATGAACGAGACAGGTTGTGGCTTCGATTTTTATTCAAGGAAATGAAACTTTTGATATATCTTCGCTTTGGTGTAGAGGCAAAGCAAAAATCATATTTTATATAAATTTCTCTATCCTGCCGTAATAGAGAGACTTAAAATTAGGTTCCCTCTGCCTACCCTGATATATGCGGGTAGACAGAGGGAACCTTGAGTATATATAATATTTATACATTATTTAACAAATAATTTCAATAAATGCATACAAAATTTATTTCATATATATTAAGTGTGCAACCGACGTGAGTAACAATATGGAGTGAAATTCACGAGTCAAGTTTGTTCCTGGAAAATACAGTATTGCAGTGCATTAACGTCATATTGTTTTCTTAATTGACTTCAAATCGAGTGATATATGACGAGTTTGATATGTGTGACATACTAGCTGTCCGAACTTGTTATGCTATTGCCGAATTTATAAAACTTAATAACTACATAATTTGTAGCCTATGTGGTGTTCTGTAAAATGAGGAATTATAATGAAAAGTTTCATCCAAATCTGTTCAGTATGTTTTGCGTTAAAGTGGACACACATCCATTCTCATAAACATTCACGTTTACAATATTAAATAAGAATTTGTAATAAAAATTGATACCGTCGACCGTGACTGTAACGCGACGGTTGTGAGTTCGATTCTCACTTGAGGAAGTGAAACATTTATTAACGCTTATATTTTCATTTCTTCGCTCTGGTGTCGAGGCAAAGTGCAGCGTTGAATTCTGCTACTCAACGCAATGCCCCCAGAATTCGGCAGAAAGTGGGGAACGGAGTGTTTTAACACTAGGTTCCCTCTGCCTACCCTGCTGTGTGTGGAATTTTGATATATACATAAGTTTTTATACGTACCTCACTGATTAATTCTTAACGAATAAACATTATCTATATATTGGATTTTGGCAAGCTTCCTTTAAGATATAGACTTATTTTATTAAAATCAGAACATAAAAAAAGTTACATAAATTTAAAGTACACAAATTTGTTAATAGCTGCAAGAATTTGATTTTTTTATGAAAAGAGCTTACGCGGGATAGATTGCGCTTATCATGCAAATTGGCGTACTTAGCGCCTACCTAAATACCGTATAACTGAACTAAATATTTTTCTTTAAATACAACAAATTTAATTAAAATTCAAATAGATTCCAATAACATGATCCGGACGAATTGAAGTCGGTTTTTCTTTTTGTTAAAACTTTAGTTCTGTTTATCCAGGCTAACCTGTAGACTCAAAAGAAAAAAAAAAACGGAACCCTTATAGCATCACTTTGTTTTCCATTTGTCTGTCTGTCAAGACCAAGATGGGGGTTGTTAAGATTAGGTGTCAATCTGAAATTAATATCAAATGTTCCGGTTTAGAGCTTCTTAGAGCATATAATACAACGCAAGCTTCTAATACAACGCAATCAAAACCTATAGAGTGCTTCCCGTAGACCTACAGTTATGAAATTTAGGAAAAAGTAAGATCTAAATCCGAAAAAAAAAATCATTACAAACATATTTGTAGTTAATTTCTTTCAATATGAGAGCATGTGCTTGAAAACTTAAGTTTGTTCACTTTATTCGCTGCATCTTCGATTTTTCTTAAACACTCTTAAATAAAGATTCGGATATTTTAAGTAATATAGGGCATTATAGAATAACATACACTTATTTCGAGATGAGACGCATCAGCATCGGTAGTTCAGCGGTAGAATGCTCGCCTCCCAGGCGGGCGACCCGGGTTCGAATCCCGGCCGATGCATTTCATGAAGAAAATGGAGTTTTTGTTATTTTATTATTTATTTAAATTTTTAGTATTTATTTGAATTTTTTACCCACTTATTTTAAACGTTACAATTAACCAAACTAATATAATTATAACACATAACGAAAAGTAGAATTATGTAAAAGTTCAACGGCCTTTAGCAGATTTAAATCCGGTCGATGAAAATATTTTTTGTCATAGCGTGGCACGGACCACCAAAGGCAGTGGTGAATTTGAAAATTGCGCCGTTGAGCTCCGCCACTTCTGAAATAGACAAGTGCATCACGCTAGTAGCGATTTAACATATAATGTGACAGCCATTATTAATAAATTAGCTTCACGCTGTATCCCGCACACAGCAGGGGGAATTCTGGAGGCATTATGTGTTGAGTGGCGGAACTCAATGCCATTACATCTAAACATACTGTCTAAACAGTAATATATGAGGTAATGCCATGAAGCTTTTGTATAAATTTACATGACGATTGTAGATTCACTTATAATTTAGGGCAATTATAATATTCTCACTCGTGGGAATAAATTGTTATTAATTAATTATTTCCTCCTTCTAGCAAGGTAAAAGCTCGGCGTTGAATTCCGCCATGCAACACGCAATGCCTCCATAATTCGGCGACCGGAGAGTCGTAATACTAGGTTCCCTCTGCCTACCCTTCTATGTCGCGGTATACAGTGTGAATCAGATTTTTATTTATATTATATTTTATTTTATATACAATATAGTAGTTGTTAACGTAGCATGATTAAAAATAAAGGGTTCTTTTTTCGTATATATTCAAAGTTAGATTGGTCATAAATATTTCCAGTAGTATTATATGCTCGATTTATATACGCTTCAGAAGAGGGGGTCGCCCGGCGGATTGCTTTACGTCCTTGACCCACTTAGCTCCATGGCTGCTGCGACTTCCGAAAAGTTTTTTTTTGTTTTATTGTCTTAACCTTGTAAAGAATATCTCAGATATACAGTTATTTAATATATATATAATTATTTATATCTTTAAAAATACCCATAAAAGCAGAGCAAAATATCAATTATCCGCCTGTAATTGCCTATTGTAACCTACATTAAAGTAGGACACCGAATACAGGTGCGTATCGAGTAACAAAAACAAGTCGACCAATCGAGACACGCGACGTCACCTAATATTATATTTAAGATATCGTCTAAATTTAAAAAAAATCGTTTATTAATCTATATTATATATTTACTCGTTTATATTTAATCGTTTATATATTTAATCGTTTATTAATCTATATTATAATCTATATTATATATATACTATATTATATATTTGGTTTTTGTTGTAGCTACAAAGTACTTTTTTTAAAACAACTGTGGCACTAAAATAATAGAGATAATTTTGTATCAAATTAAATCGAATTGAAGGCGTAGAGTTTCAAATTCATAACTCAAACACGACAAAACAGAGTTGGTTCATCCAACTCCGTGTATCCTGTCAATTTGTATTTCATATTTCTAATTAGGTAGTTGTGTTGAAAAATATTTTACATATTTTATATAAAAGTTATTTATTCAATTTATCATAAGAATGATTGAATCGTAATCATTTATGTTTTTTTTATAAACGCGACAAGCAGTGGGTTCAATGCCCACTCGAGAATTAAAACATGCAATATTTTCATGTCTTAGTTTTGGGGTCGACGCAATGCGCGGCGTTGAGGTCCGCCACTCAACACGCAATGCCTACGAACTCTACGGAATAATGGAGAACATACGTGTCTTATTGATAACAGAGTGCCGTAGCACTAGCTTACCAGGATCCCTTTCTACTTTACTCTAATATTTATAATTATATATTGAGCACATATTATACTTACATATAAATTTTGGTTTTCAACCACTCGGTTCATTATTGAAATAATTTTAAGATCTATTCCATAGTTTAAAACACTAAGATTCTAAGCGTGCGTAGGATGTGTAGGGCGGCTACTGCATTGCATTCTACATACAAATATTTATAGTTTAGCATGATGTGAAACCTAAGCTTAAAAAATGAAAAAAATTAATTAATGACCAAAAGAAACTTGAAGATAGTGCGAGCGACATGCAATTTTACAATTTTTACTCTCGTCTCTCTCGTCCGCGCTTTTCGGGAAATGAAAAGCAATATTTCAATTTGTCGTAATTTTTAGGAAAATTTATGGCGCATTGTTTGGTGCTAACAATGTATATGCTAAGGGTATTATAATAACGTAATTACCTTATTTGATATCATCGAATGTGAATATCGAATTACACGTTCCAAAAATAGTTATATCTCATTAAAAACACAAATGTGAAACATGACAGCTATTCCACATTTATAATCCTATTCTTTTAAATAGTTATAGGCTTTTCTATAATTTTTGTATTCGTGTTGTACAGACTTGTTGAGAATAAACAACGTAACGTAGCCACCCGCCTTTTTTTTTATTAAAAAAGAGGTCACGGCATACATACGAGTTAGGCTGTGTGACAACACATGTAAATGTAGCGATTGCAAATATTAGCATATTTTAAATAATTATGTAAATAATTACTTCAAATTTTCTCTTTTAAAAACTATATTTGTAACTATATTTAAAAGAAAAATATCAGCCAATTCAATGAAACAATTATTTATATCGATCAATATTGGAAAAAAAAATAGTATAACCTTATTTATAAACTGAAGTGAAAATATATTCTGAAATTAGTCTGAGCAACCGGACAAAAATTTCAAAAGTCATTTTTTTTATTTTTAATACGTTGAAAAATGTCCTCTATGCCAATTTTCCCACATATCTCCCATGAGTTATAATTTTATTATATGTATAGATTACACGAAACGATTTTACTAAAGCGTTGTTAAAAATATTGTAATTTGTGCCAAATAATTTCCATTTAGATTTTTTTTGTTAAGGGTGGATTATTCTCTGTACTACATACGCAAAGACAAACAGGACAAGATGTTTGGCGTAGCGCCAACCTGCTTCATTTCTAATTTTGAGGCACCATTTCACGCGGATATGCCTCATCCCTCACTAACCTGTCTAGGCTGTGTGTGGAAAGGTTAATGTACATCCACAAGGCCTGTTCTACTTTATTCTCCCATAGTTATCATTATTTTGTATTGACAAAAATATAATATATGATGTAACAATATATATATTTCTATATTCTAAAAATAAAATATAATATAATAGAACATAAATATATATATATATATAAAATCGTAATAAATTGTTGGCCTAATAAATAAAATATTGGCCAATTCCGTAATCGAGAGGAATAATTGCATTTCACGTCGCGTTTGTCCCCAATCCACGTAACAGGGTTTATAGACTACAAATGTTTGGAAACAAGCTTTGAATTTATACAAGGCGCAAACAGTATTGGTTAATTTGGTAAAATATGCGCGATATTCAATATTTCACTTGCTATTTACATGAATATGCAAATTTTGTGTATTGTTGAAATTGAGGCCGTCGTGGCGTAGGAGTATAAGGGCTTGATTGTAACGCTACGACTTTAGATTCGATCCCCTCTCGAGGGAATGATTTATATTAGTATTTACATACGTAATGAAATTATATATAATTATTACCAATTATTAAAATGCATTGAAGTGATTACCGATGTGGTAAATGACATTTCCAGTTAAAACTTTTCGAACATGACATTCAAATTGTAAAGAATAATTTGCATGAATTAAATACCGTTTAATTATATATAAATACTAGCGGCCCGCGCGCGGCTATGCCTGTTAAAGCTGAAAAATTCGAGTTTTTACATATTATGTCTGTAGCATACTTGTATAGGCTATTCCATTAATATATTAACTGGCGGAAACCCCAATATATCGAAGGAAAACATGCAAGCTAACTAACGCGGCCGATCTCTATAATAAATATTAAATACACCTTAGTGAGAAAGAGCAAATTTAAGAAAATTTACACGGTTTTAATCAAAGAAAGTATTGCGTACATTGCAAACATCATTGTTTCTGTTTTTTTTGTACTATTTTCGAGAAAAGGAATTTAAAAAAGTTGAGGCGACTAGTATAATCTACTGCATATCTACTCAACATTGCATTGAGTTATATTCATGTACCTACATTTTTGTTTAAAATAAGTCAAAATGTTTTAAATTCATTTTATATTTATATAAATATAAAATGAATTTAAATATAGTATAATATATAATATATATTATACTATAATACTTCACGCTGTATCCTTAGCGGGGTACTCAGAGCGAACGGAGCGCCAAACGCTACAGTTCCTGCATACATCTTTCGCATCGTCCACTGTCTAGTAGTGTAACCACGTCTGACTAACAAATTTTTTTTTATAATAATTACATGAGTAAGCTCACACAGAACAAAAACTATGCAAAAAATGTTACTAGCATATTAGATAGAAAGAATTAACTGAAGTGAATTCATCAATCACTTGTCCCCCTGCGTCGTGACTGGCCTTAAAACTAAAATATTAATATAAATTCTTTATATTAATATAAATTATATCATTATAATAATATATATATTTTTATATTAATATATTAATATAAATTACTTGATTAGTAATGCAAATGCAATTACAGGATTACTTAGATCTACCTAATAAATCAAAATTAAGGTCTCATTGCGAATGCCCATCAGTATTCCAAGGTACATACAGAAATAATAATTACGGTAGTGCTGATACAGTACCCGCTCCCACTCAAAGCAGACACTAAGCTGTTTGTCAATATCTTACTGCTTAATCTCTGCATCTATATACTGTGAAGTAATTGCAGAACTGTGATCACTTGTAGTTGCAGCGCAGTAAGTATTTCATTATATTTAATCTTAAATATTTGTCAATAGTACCTATGTATAATAATATATTTTACATACATAAATTGCTCTAAGCTATTTCTTTCAAAAGACGGGAAAGAATTGAAAATTGTGTTATTAAAATTCTATATTATGCCTATATTAAACAAACTATAATATCTATTTTTTCGTTATAAAGTCCAATCCGCTGCGCTTTCCTCCCAAATTAGAGTCAATGTATATTGAGTTGGTATTCAAAGAGAGAGCAAGAAATAGAAACTATTTAAATACGATGGCTTACCGGAGTGGAGATCGAAGTCTCAATCATCGCAGTAACATTCGAACTGTCTTCTACTGAGTCACGATGGCTTCAATATTCAATAATTTTTAATCAATGATTCAATATTCAATGATTTTTATTTGTCAATAAAGATAGACTACCATATTGAATAACTTATTTATTATTTTAGTAATTCCAAATGCCTATTACGTTGAAAAACGTTTACAATAGCGGTATTTCAGTGGTGATATGTTCCAGATCTTCAAAATTAACGTGTCAATGGAAAGTAAATACTAATCTCGACCAAAATTATTTGTTAAGGCGGTTATCTTATTATTTCTTATAATTTTTCTGGGTTATTATGAAATAGATGAAAATATATGTCGTCCGAGAGTAGAGTAATAAAGTTAAACGGGACGCGACGTGCGGTCAGATGGGCGCGGATGAGTTTAAGCTGCACTAAAAAGTTATCAATATTGAAAACCACATAGTGATGTGAATTGTTTTTGTTTAAGAGAACTAACCGCATAGTCAAGTTGTCTTAGTTACAGATAATATATATATACGAACGCGGGGATGCGTGTGGGCAGTTCTGACTCGTTGATTTTATTGCTGTTGATTTTATTGCTGTTGGATTAGTCTTGACAGCGTCACTGGACGGGAAAGGAGTCCGCATCGCTCGTTCCCACTATATACCGAAATACACCCAAGTCAAATATGTTGACGTCCCATATTCATACTCTGCGACACGCCATACAAGTCACACGTCCTCGTGCGAAGCTGTAAGAAAAGACTATTAGGTATCAAAATTGTACCTCGACATATTCTGATTAACTGACACAGTAAATCAAGGATAGAGATTTTGGAACAAGTTAACTTTAACTAATTTTTTTTTTCCCAAACAGCTAACATCTCACTAGAGACCATCCATCTGATGCACATTCATCGCATGCATTATGCAACCACCTCTACCAATCAGTTTTGTTGACACGTCAAACTGCCATTAAATTAAAATAGATCAATCCTCTTGCTATGAACAGTACTCCATTATTGCCTCAACTCATGCCACTCAGCAAGTGACGACAATCTTGCCGACTCTATCAAGAGTTGCTCACCTGAATTAAAAGTCGCCACTCTCACCTAAATCGAGCGAAGCCCATAATAGACCGGGTACTTAAAAACAACGAGCTAGATCCATATCCTACGACATATATATATATCGTAGTTAAATATATATATATATATATATATATATATATTTATTTATTGTCAATTTTGACTGAACTAATTATACAAGTTAAGTTATACTTTCTAACTATTTACTATATAGAAAAATAAACGGCGTGGCGTAAGAAAATATAAACTACTGACGATTTAAAATTTAAGCTAACTGTCAATATCGTAGCTGATTAAAAATTTGACTGTAAATAAAGTTGTAACAAATATGATTGCGAAATCGAGCTACTGGCTATTATCCAAGTGCAATTCCGAAATCTATGTCACGTACATAATATTATACATATTATTATATACGAGAAAAATAGTAGCGAATCTAAGGCAACTACGAATTTAGTACACCATTGATTAAAAGGTTACTGCTATCCTCCACGCACCGCTTGAGTCGCTCTTTTCTAGTCAAATAACTATTTTAGTTCTAACTTTCACTCTTTTTTCTTTCAATTGTTTCTATCAATTTACATTTACACTTATTATAAATTCCTGTCTATGTACGTACGTTTGTCTGGAAACAATTGAATATATTATGTGAACATGAATTTGACTATGCGTTAGTGGCTGCCAACTACTTATAATTTGCTGTACGGTTTCCTAAGGTTCAGATCGCCGATTAGATTGCGAAATGGCTTCCGAGTCGCTGCGCTGCGTCGTAAGAATGCATTCTTCATATCGCTCTAAAATATAAAACAAAAATAAATACAAATATTCGGATTATATACAAGGATTTCGCAAAATCGAAATTAGATTATTTTTTAAATGCTTTTTAGAATTTATTATTCTTCAACAACTTGCTGTCGGTAGTAGGATATCAAGGTTGATTTTTTTTCTTTTTAGTTTTTTATTGCTTATTAATACTTCTTTTAAAGGTTTTTTTATATAGGATGTTGCTAGGCTATAGAATTAATAAACAAAATCATACTGTGCATATATATATTTTTTTCAATATATATCTCCATGCTAAGGTTTCAATGTTATTTGAGATTTGATAAAGGAGCGAAGTAACATGGAAATTCCGGGTGAAAGTAGGGACTTGAATGTGAATTGCTTGCTGAAATCAGAGATACAGTGTTCATTGCATTGGGTATTGCTGCCGGTAACAGGGGTAATGGTGCCTTGGCTGCATTGGCTGTACGGCGAAACGTCAGCACAGCTGCATGTTTGGCTGTACACAATGCAGTTTTGGTACTGACTCTGTTATACGACAGCGAAACGTGAGTAAATGGTGCGCAGCTCCGATGACAGTAGCTTAGTTGATTGAATCTGCAATGAAGAGACTGTAGGCTGCAGGCAGGACAGGAGACTACAGGTCGGTACTAGCGAGGATGTCACGGCGAGAATAAAGAAGAATAAGTATGAGGACCCCCGTAGGGCATGTATGAAGAGGTTGATGACAGTGGACGAGGCGAAAGACGTATGTAGGGACCATAATATTTGACACTCCGTTGTATCGGACTAGGACCCGCTAGGTATACAGCGTGAAACTAGATACTAGATACATAATAAATGACAATAAAATTATATTACAAGTATATTTTTACCAAACGTCAAAATTACTTTTACGTAACATTAATTTATTTCAGATTTAATCTGATAATATACATGAAAATGTTTCAGTTAAATTATAAAAAATATATATTATATCCTCACGATACTAACTCCAGCAGGCACGTTCACCTGACACCGCTGTGCTTATTCGTCTCAAATGATGGATGAATGGCGGTTGACGATGCCTCTGCATTAATGACGTAACAACATTTTAATCTTGCGACTCGCTCGCGAAGTATGCCGTGAAAAACGTACACGTTAAAAAAGTAATTAGGTATAATATCTTACTATAATTGTCATAAAATGTTCTTTGTTTTCTGAATATTGATGAAAAGTTAATAAGAATTGACTAAAATACATATGAATTTCAATATTTCGTAACAGATTTAAAATTCTTATTAAATTTTCATAAATTTTATTGTTTTTAATTATATTTAATTTATTTAAAACCAGCGTGAAACACACCTGTACTCCCTCTGGTGTTACAGGGGGTTGCAGGCGGCGGTGATCACTTATCATCAGGTGACCCGCACGCTCGTTTGCCTCCCATAAAAAAAAGAGAAACACTATGTATATATATTACAATGCGAAAAGCGCCACGCAATACCTCCAGAATTTGACGGATAGTGGGTAACGAAATTGCCTTAATGTGACCAGAATGTCGTCTGTGTTACATAGACTTTTATGTCGTTGGTTGTGATATAAGACTATTTATATGCAAGGGATTTACATGTAAACTACTCAAGCTCGCGGCGGTTCATACAAAATCCTTTGACAAAATGTGTCATTTAAATGATGGAAAATTCTTAAAGACATCCTTTCTGTACCAACTTTTAAAGTATGTACTACAATATCTTATATATGTTACATATATTATATATATGTTGTCTTGATTGTACTCGTAGAGGATAATGTAAATTTCTTGTGAGTTACAGCGAAAGTGTTTCTTATGCAGATGCACATGTTTATCTGCATAAGAAACATATCTTTATCATACTTCTTGTACGTGTAAGGAGTGCCGTTATTCATAATTTTATCTCTTGGAAACAATCAATCTTTGTCGTCTATTTTTAAATAACCATATATATCTCAACTTTGTTTAGTAATAAGACTTACTTTGTTTGATAATATGAATGCCTATGTAATAATACAAGGATGTCGTGGCGCAGGGCACAAGCGTGTGACTGTAACGCAATGGTTGTTCGTTAAATTCCATTCAAAGGTTGGCATTATTATTTATTAATATTATAATTTCTTCGCTCCGGTACCAAAAAAAAAGCGCGGCTTGGAGTTCCACTACTCATCACGCAATTTCGAAAATTCGGAGAAACGGTGTGTTAAATTAGGAAACACTAGGTTCCCCCTGCCTGCAGGGTAGGTGCTGTATGTGGGATACAGCATGAAGTGTATATAATTATACTCTTGTATATTATTTATTAAAGAAATAAGATACATATAATATTTAAATCAAAAATATTAATCTACTACTTTTAAATTTATATTTATATTGATTTGATCCTTAATATCTAAAACTAATCAGTAGAAAAGTACATATATTTTATCTTAGATAAATATAATTGTTTTCGATTACTTTCGATAAATGGAGAAATGCAGTTTGTACTGTATAAATAATACAAAAATAAGTTAACTTCCAATAGTTTCCTAGCGAAATATTTTAAAAGATATCTTTAGAATTTTATGAAATAAATAAAAACAAATAGCTGTCACGATAAGAAAAAAAGCAATTTCTTTTTTATTCTTTATTCGCGGGATGTGTAAGCGTGGAGCCTTGCGGGACACCGGGGTGGATGGATGGAATAAGCTAACTTATATCTGAACTCACTGTCTCCGGTGACTCGGGTTCACTAGAAACATGCCATATAGTTAAAACTTGATATGTGCTTCAGTACTATATACAGAACAAATTTCCCGGCCAAGGTTATCTCATTAACCTATCATCTAGGTTACCAGAACTGTTTGAGTGCTACTTTTTACACGACGATTACCAATTTACTATCTCTTCATTTTAAAGTTAAAATTATATTATGAAGATACAACTTTATAATAATTTATTTATATACAGGTTGGAAGTGTAAGAAACAATTTCAATGGAACCACAATTTTAATACTCTATAAAAGCCGTATATAATTAAGAATTAAAATAATTTTATAGTATAATAAGTTTAAAATAAAACACAATTGATAAAGTATGACATTAAGTAGGATTTCTATAGTATTTTTGTAGTATTATGTGTATGTGTGCGTCACACGAAGTTTCTCATACTTTGTTTCATTTAAGTAATTCTTTAATTTTTTCTTTTATTGTTTTATTTGGAGGATGTAACCTCTCCTATACCTTTTAAAGGTTCACTTATTTTTTTTATTATTATCATTATTTAACTTCTTGCACCATTTCCTCAAGAAAATAAAGGTACATAACATATATTTTCATGAAGCCTCTTGCACCATTATTCTCACGCAGACAGCTCGCGTACAACACGATCGGAAAAACATAACAGGCAAAGCAACGCTTATCGTATTCATTATTTTCATTAATAATTTACATAAGTTAATTACGTCCCTCTTATATTTGATCAAAAGGAAACGTCAAATGGAAAAAAATATGAACATATCCACAGTAACATATATAAACACATCACATGTTATGTACAACTGCACATATATCGTCATAATATATTTATATCGCACCGTCTTTTACATATAAGCACTTGCAAACAATTAAATATTCTCAAAAAAAAAAAACTACCAACGAAAATAATCTCTTGAAATTCTTATTCTCTTTCCACGAATAATAAGTTTTTTTTAAGCATCAGCTTTTTAAAGATCATTTTAAGATCATATTATAAACAATGGAGACTTAATAATGCTTGCATCAGTAAGTCCAAAGAACAGTCTGCAACAGAATCTCGAGGATCATATTAGTGTACGAATTCCTATCCAAATATGTACGTGGAAGAAACGTGTCGTGAAATATGAAACATAGTTTATAGTTATGAATCTGCAATTATTTCTAAGAAGTATAGGCGCCTTTGCCTCTGTGCTCGACGGGTAGAGCTGAGCAAGTTCATTTATTAATATAACGTTTACATTGTATTGATAGAAAGTAAAGCGTCATGTCATCACGCGTGATTTAAATTTACCGATATATAGATAACGCGATTTAAATCGCGTCTTCCAATTTCATCATCAAACTAGCTCGATGGTAACATAATATTATATTGTCACCATCAGGTGCAGAGAGTAGATTACTACTCTCTTCTTTTATCTTTACAAGTTTCATGACGATACAGCAATTAGAAGTGCTTGTAGCTTATTACACAGTTAATTAGTTATAGCATTATAAAAGCGTGTTGATTACAATGTCCGATGTGAAAGAATTGATATATGTATTTTTTTGTGATTTTTTTTATTGATCTCTAATATTAATTTTTAAATTTAAAAAGTATATTTCTGGCTCTATTTTTAAAGGCACAAATACAGAGCTCTGCTCAAGCTTTGCGGACTGTAATATAATGTAAATAAAAAAAAATAACAATTTAGTACTGTTGACCCGAAAAAAGATTTATATAAACCATTCTTTTCAGAATGCACTCCAGAAAGGAGCATAGAAGAAGTGCAAAGAGATATACCGAAACCGGCACCGATGACAAGTTAGTATTGCATTAGGCTTATAACGAAGTAAACGCATTCAATTTCTATTTTTTAAGAGAACTTTATAATTTATAACTTCACTAAAGAACTTATTTTTTTTAGGTGAAGAGAGTGACACAGCCGAGACTGAGGGACGAATATCGTCGGAAAATTCGCCTCTTAGACAACGACGGGCTGGCATTTTAAAAGGCGGGAGATTGTGGAAGTCTTTAGACAACGATAGAGATATTAACGAAACGGTAACCAGACATTTTATACAATGTCTTTTAAAGAATAATTTATTTAAATATATTTATATTTTTACCATAGAAATATACCTTTAGGAATACAGCTGCACGACGTCAGTAGGTACATGTTAATAAAGTTATTATACTGTGAGATTATATATATTCATTTCATTAGCACAGCGGGAGAATCGAACTCATTACTGGTTTCTTTATTTCCTGAATATGAATATGAACTCAATTTTGGCGGAGAGTTGATAACATGGAGTCTTGTCACTTAGTTTCCTCTGCTTAGCCTGCTATGTATAAAGTTTTATATTGAAATGTACGATTTCATAATTAACTGCCAAAAATAATCCGCTTACTCAAAATAATCTAGACACTCTGAGTTTATCGATTTAAATACTATGATTTTAATGAACTTTTACGTAAATTTGAATTGTCAGAATATACACTATGAGCGTAAACCAATAAAAGCAAATATCCATTATGTACGTGAGTAAATATATTTATATTATGAGAATTTAGCCGAGTTTTCTATTTGATGTCACATATTTTGTTCTAAGCAACATGCAGTCTGGTACTCTCCCACGTTCAGATTGCAATAAGATTAAAGGGATATTAAAACTTGATCTAGAAAGCTTAGAGTAACTTTAATATAATATATTATATTAAATCTGGTTTTAACGATAGTTATGTTGGGTTCTGATTTGACGGTATACTTTAACTTTGTAATTTTCTTAACTTGATGTATGTATTTTGAACATTTTAAAGTGTTATTCCGCAAATATTAATAAAAATATATGGGGAAGTAATGAAATCAGTTTTTTTTTTTACATTTTTTATTTTTATTAATTTCAGAACTGTATCCTGGACAGGCAAGCAGGATAGGCAAAAGTAAGCTGGGAACATAGTGTTATGACACTCCGTTCCCAACTTTCCGCCGAATTCTGGAGGCATTGCGTATTGCGAGGCGGAACTCAACGCCGCGCTTTGCCTCTTTACCAGAGCGAGGAAAAGAAAATAATATGTCATTTTCTTGAATGAACCCACAACGCCTGTCTCTGGTAGTTTGAAACATAATTCTTATGTTCAACAGAACGACGATCAACGTTCAATAACTACAGCTAGTGACGAGGATGGATCAATAACGCCCAGATCAGTTCGATTTGTAGAGAAATCTAACGACAATGAAGAGGATATTATAGAAAAAGTAGAGCCACAACCCCCGCAATTAACAGAATCTGATCAATCTTTACAAAGAGAGTTTCCAACCAGTACCAGCCACAGGTACTTCATCTAAATTATTGAAATATCAATATATATATTATATGTTTTTTCATTACATAAGTAACGTAATTAAAATATTCACATGTAGTATATAAGCCATGAAAAAAATAATATTTAAGTATTAAGCTCAAGGATAAAAAATCACAAGAATATACTTACGTAACGGAAAATTCTATTAACAGATTAGAGACGCCACTGATACTAACGATTAGCGCTCCGAAGGCGAACTCGGCGGTTCAACAGCTGTTCAACAGTGGCCGACCACCGCCACCAGCCATCGAGCCTCAATTGGTCACTTCTGAAACTCTCAGGTACTTTCTATTCATTGAACAGAATCTCTGAGCTTTTCATCAAACTCTAAAGCTATTTTAATCCTACCAGCACTTCGCTGCAAATAGTTCAACCGACAATAAGATAATGAAATCTATGTTTTCATTTTAGTTATATATTTAGTTATATATATTATTAATTATAGGAGTATCTACTATAGATAATGAACATTCGTAAATATAATAATATGTATTTAAGCCTATTTTCAAATGTCGTTCTGAGGTTATAGGTCAGCGGATTACAATTCATAGAAAGAAGAGAATGGAGTTATGTATCACATGTTTTCTCTATCTACCCTGTGTAAAGCGGTTCATTCGGTAATTTCCTGCTGCTGACACTTTGACAGGCTTTCGCTAAATCTACTTGTTGCCTGAAATTGTTGTTTTGCCTTTTCATTTGCAGTATCCTAATGCAGCAGGGTAGGCAGAGAGAGCTTATTGTTAAAACTCTGTTCATCACTTTCCCTCGAATCCTGGTTGAGTGACGGATTTCAACGCCGCTCTTTACCTCGACACTACAGCAAAGAAGTGAAAATATTGAATATTTCATTTCCTCCAGTGGGAATCGAACCCACAAGCTGACAAGTTTTACAATCACACGCCTGTGCCCCTCCGCCACGACTGGCCTGAAACTGTATAAACACGAAAACATATAAAAACTTTGTAGCTATAAAAAATATAATGATTTTTTCAATTACAATTATCACCAAACTTCTTAGGATCTTGGGATCACCGTGTCGTCCACAATGATCCTGCAAAATTTTAGATCTATAAGTGTAACACCTCTTGACCAGTAATAGCTTCACTACATTCAGTTTATTAAGTTTGTAATCTATTCGCAAACTTTCCTATTATAAATAGAAAAAAACTATTAATATACATGCTTTATATATGTTTATTACATGTCAAATATAAATGGCATAGATAAAATGTTAGTTTACGTTGTTATGTATTTTTATAATGAATACTGTGTTCTATAATAATTAAATAATTAAATACAAAAATTGACAGTTAAAAAAAGGATATAAATTAAAAAAAAATTCGATGCATATAAAAAATTGAAATAAATAATTTAATTCAATTATTTTTACATATATTCGTATAATGGATGGCTAATAAGAACAAAGACTCAAGCTGGAACTGTTTGATATCAAAATATTTGTTGTCATATTAAATTTTGAAGTGCAGCTTGTTGTTTAGAAATGTTAAGAAAAGCAATTTTACACGTGCGGTCAGTGCGGGTTGGTCACGTATTTTACGGGCACAATGTGATGTGATCGTGACGCTCGATCTATGAAGGGCGATTAGGTGTTTCCACAAGTATTCTATATATTTGTTAAAGATTGTTGAGCTGGACTGAATGAACTGAATGCTGCTGAACGGCCGCATCAGATGTGTGGGTTCGATTCCGATTCGAGAAAATTAAATTTTTAATTTTTTCATTTACACACTCTGGTAACGGGGTAAAGGGCGGCATTGAGTATCACCAGAAGTGGTCTTAATGGGAACGGAGTGTCTCGGATATGCGAAATATAGAGTGAAGTCAAAGAAAATGTTTATTGAGCTGAAACATGAGGAAAACAAATGTGTATATATGTGTAGATACGTAAGGTCCATCCGGTGCACTGTTGAAATCTGAAATGTAAATGATATTACTACGTGAAATTCGATAGAACAGAACATGTTCAACGCACTTAGCTGATCGATGAATACCTCTGGCGATATTATTACATTACATTCTCGTAGGAACACACATTCAAACTTAGCCAGTCACGATGTCTGCGGTAGCTTAAAATTTTATTGTATTATATATATTTCAAAAGTAATTTAGAAATTAATTAAACATTTATATAAACAAATTTTGGTATAGAATTTTTAGAGGCCAGTCGTGGCGCAGGGGCACAAAATTTGTTTCAAAATCGACTGGTTGTAGGTTCGACCTGCGGTTAAGGAAATGAAATTTTATTTACATTTATATCTTCGCTCTGGTATCGCTCTGGTAAGTGGGGAACGGAGTGTTAACACTAGGTTCCCTTTGAATGTCTTTAATACGAATATTTTTTTTATTATATTGTTTTTAAATGTAGAGCATGGGACGCTGGCGTGAGACCAAAAACGGAAGAAGCTGCAGTTAGACGAGTAGCGGAGAGAAACGCACTAAGGTGTTCACTTCTCAGAAGTGAAGCCAGAAAAAAACAACAACCTAAGGTAACCCGACTTAGTTCAGAATATGTATGCCATAAAAATATAATTCAAAAATCCAAAAATAAACAACAATTAAAATATTTTACTCTTATCTGACTTAAATTGGAGTGAGAAAGTGACATCTTTTATGAGATAAACTACGGGGATTTCAGATATTTTATCTGATCTCATTTTCAACTTGATAATTTAATAAATATAATATAATATTAAATAATAAACACAAAGTTCCATTACGAGGACTCGATATAATTTGCTGCACTTGAAGTTTAATATACGCGCTGTAATTAGTTCTGAAGTTAATTCCTTTCTGCTTTGCGCGAAAGTTGTTTCGCAATTCTAATAACTTGAAATAGTCAAAGTGAGCAAGCATTAGGGGTTTTGTAAAACTAGATTCAGAAAATCATGGGTTATTTTTTTTATTAATACTATTTTGATACTGATATGAAACTATTTCATATATTATATACTTTTTTAGAAACATGAAAATTTGAAAGTAGCGAATTTGAACGTGCGCTTCTTGGACCCGCGCTCCTAGCGCTCTAAAATCTAAACTTCCCTAAAGACAGAGGGAGAGAGCAACATAAATAAATCGTAAAAAGCGTGTACGAAGCGTAGCTTGATGAAACCGTATGGCTTAGTGGTCAGAGCGTTTGGACTGATTTTATACTTTCCTAAAAAAGTATTTTTCTTCGAAAATTCAAGAGAATCTATCTGTTTTAAAAATCAAAATTTTTGATTTTTTTGAATTTAAGTTTTAATTAAAAAAAAAAAACAAAAGTTCAGATTCAAAAGGTCTGTCGCACCAAAATGAGATTAATAATTTCTAAAGCTCGTATCGCGCAAGGATTTTATTTAGTTTTAATTTTCTCTTTTACATATGCGCTACAAGCTTTTGCAATTATTATTTTCATCATAGTAAACCTGACCTTTTGAATAATAAATCTTTTTTTAATTTTTTTTGTTTAATATTTTATTTCTAATTTCTATTAACGCATAATTAATATATGATGACTATCTGATCAAATTTTTCGGTAATTATAAATGCATTTTATAAACTAGCAGCGGTATAATGGATATATGTATAAATTAAACTAATTTTAGTCTGTTTTTTTTTCGCATATTTAATATTATAATATATTATAATATATATTATAAAACTATTTAAGTACATATAAACTATTCAATTCAATAAAGTTTAATTATATATTATATTATAAATATATATTCATCAACTAAATAGAAGTAGTGAAATTGAAATAAATATAAAAAAAATTATCAAACAGTAAAATACTACTTTCTCATCTAATGAAACTAACATTTTAATCTTTTGGAACAAATTCTAAGCTAGTTAGGGTATTGAATACGTATCAACTTCGTGTTTAGCAAACAGTTTTAAATCCTGTTTGTATTGCTTCCATTTGAAAATTATAGTCTACCGTATTGCAAATCAGAATTCTCGTTTATGTCATTATGCCTATTTCCAAGCTCGAATTCTATTTGACAACAGTACGTAGAACTAAATTAGCCATCATATGATGCAGAATACGCAATTGAACACAAAATAATGAAAGCAGACTTTCGTTATTATATAAAACCTGAAAATATCTCTGCACACATATCCGATACTATATAGTGTATCCAACACTTACAACCCTTGCAAAAATTAACGATATAAACAAATATAATAAATATAATACAAGCGTCACATTTAAAAAAATATTAAGAAATAACTTTAAGAACTTAAATAGAGCTCGTATTTTTAGTTATCAGCACCTAATTGTCCATACCTGGATATTTTATTACAGTTTTCAAAATTTTTATTATGGAAGAGTTTGCATTTGACTGATCTATTCGCTATCTCATCACCAGACACATGTATGTACAGATTTTCGAAAGTTAATATTGACTGAGATCCAAGTGCACAAGCCAATTCTAGCCTGTGCTAGGATATCTAAATTAAAATATTTTCTTCCTCGAAATACAATTTTTTACTATTTAATGATTCTGAGACCTAACCTAATGAGAGTTGTATAGATAGTTAGTTTTTTTATAGATAGATAGGTTTTTTTCGCTACAAATCTGCAATGTTTTTGTTAAAAATAATTATTTAAAAAATATTTTATAATAATTACAGAACCATAGTTTTCAATAATTATATGAGACACATATATTTTAAAATGATACAAACATTTTAACAGTACGTACAGTTTGTGTTAATGAACTTCATCGAAAACCTGCCAATTAGAGCGCCATAGCGCCGTCCGTGGCATTTATAAATATTTACACGTTTTCTTGAAGTGCAACGATAGTATAATATTTTTCGATTTCTATTGCAGAATTGTTATGAAAAATTTAATTGTACTGTAATGTTTTAGAAAAATTGATAGTACTTATACTAGTTCAATTTAACAAAATGTATATAACATAGTAAAAGCAACCACCGGTTCGGAAGGCAATTCTGCTGAGAAGAGCCGGCAAGAAACTCAACACAAGAAACAGTTGCTCTTTTCAAAATCAATGGTATAATTTAGTTATGACATTCAATAGATACTAATTCCATACATGTTTATCTTCTCTTGAACAGTGTAATAAGCTTTACTTGTTAGAATTTGTTTTACAGATATATGGAATTTTATTATATACACATATACCCATAAAAGATCCCGTCCCTATTGTATGTGAATCACTATTTTTACTATGACAAAGAGAATATTATAATATAGAAATTGTGAAGCAACTGTAATAATACTTGCATCTTTGAAAACATCTCGCAGATAATCTCGAGCTCTTAGATTATAAATATATCTCACGGCTCTTTTTTGGAGAGTAAATATTGATTTTATATCGTAAGCACTACTCCATAGCAGCATTACATAAGATAAAATACTATGGAAATAACTATAGTACACTAGTCGGGCAGTTTCAACGTCCGTCATTTGTCTTACTCGATAAATATAATTACAAATAATAATTAAATGTATCAACTAAAAAAAAAATATTTAAAAATTCTTAATTCAGAGTAAAAATCTCAATCAAGTACCAAATTCAGGATTACAGTTTCAAATTATATTTTATGAAAAGTTTTATAAGTATAACTTTGTAATTTTTTTATTTGTACATATAAAAAATTCTGTACACATAACTATTAAGTTTATTATTTTCGTCATTTACACGACGACGCGACGAAAACAACCAATTACCATTTTGTCCGCTTGTTTCTGCCGAATTGGGATCGCGAGAAACGCATTTTAAATAATTTATTTAGTATATAATGATCGTCACCACATGATACATAATAGTACAGACGATCATATTAAAATTTACGTTTTTTATTTACGTAAATTTATGTAATACACGTTTTACAAATACACACAAATTTATGTAAATACATCTAAACCATATAATATAACTAAATAAGTGTAGCGTTCAGGAGTACGAAGGATTTACCATATTTCGAAGTTTTTCCATATTAATTATATATATTATAGTAGGTCAACCAGAAATACCCTATAGATATTGATTTTGCGCCGAATAAATTTGTCTTAGTTGCGCCTACATACTAAGTTATTTTGTATATTCTCATTTCGGTGCCAAATTTTATAACTGTAGGGCCTAAGGCTTTTATTACGTATTTTTTAGTTCAGCTGATCATAATCCACACTTGTTTTTTTGTAACAAACATCAGCTTGATATCTCCACGCGATTTGGTATAAATAGTTACGACAGACGGACAGACGGACAAAAATGTGATCTTATAAGGGTTCCGTTTTTTCCTTTTGCGATACGGAACTCTAAAAAAGACGATTTTTAACTTTATATCATCAAATTTGGTATAAGAATGTGAGGCTATGTTAAATTTTTCTTTTCCATAATTTCTTTTTCTCCTAGTTTCGTAGGAAAATGAGATGTCTAAAGTTAAAATGTATCGTCTTTTCTTTGCCCGTATTTATTATTAGAGTGTGCGGGTGCTCGGGTATAGTACGAAACGCTAAATAAATTTATATTCAACAAGCTCGCGGCTTCGCCCACTCGAACTATTGTTTATTTTATATTATCTAAGTGTATTTAGAGAACATTTATTGGTTATATAATGTAATTATATTCTTCTTATATGTCTATATTCTGCACTATTTTAAAATATTCTTTCATTCTCACATTAGCGATGGATATTAATATATTATATATTGAATTCGTAGCAGGAGACCACGTCGCTATCCGAAAGGATTCGTCTCCTTACTTGTGATGTTGAGGACGATGAACAACAAGAGGAACAGCGTTCATCACCAGCCGGGGCCAGTATCGATAAGTTTTCAAGCAGTAGCGACAAATCATTTAACAGTATTGATAAAAATAGTGAAAAAGCATTTGGAAGTGCATCTTCGAGTTCCTCATCATCAACCCTGTCGGCGCCTGTACCGCCCCGACAACACCCACCTGATTTGGGAGATATTCATCAAGAACAACAAAAAGTAAGTGAAATTTTAGGATTAATTAGTAGTAACATTTAAATTAAGCAATATATTTTTCTATTATTAGTACTTAGTAGTTAAACCTCAAGTTAAAGTCAAGAACTACGATTCACGATAATTGATTTATTTATTATCCACCAAGAAAAGAAACCAAATTAAAAAATATCTTCCAAAACCATAGACAATTAAATATGTCAATTAATATATAATAATAAATATTTGTCCTTAATTTAGGGTATAAACGTAGTACTATCGCGACTTGTGTATAAGAGAAAAATAAAAATGTTGATGATATAGCAAATTTGTAATGGATTCGTTAAACTAGAGCTGTGCTGCTTAATTAGATGACTCTGAATTGCTTACTTCTCAACTTCTGTGCAATATTTGATTTACCATACAACTCTGACAAAGGCATTGAGACTGATTAAAAAACTCATTGGCAGTAATTAAATGCTATATCGTACTCGACCTTAGACTGCAAGTTGTATTTAATAGTCTAATTATTTTCAAAATAATATTAAAATATTAAGGTATATTTTTAATTTTAAATCGGTTCACAATTTGCAAATGTAGCCTTGTACAAATTTATTTAATAAATGAAAATATTCCTTTGATAATACACATGAACGCCAAGAAAATTTACTTTAGAACTCAATAATTTGAGTTTTA
This sequence comes from Heliconius aoede, assembly GCA_037355905.1. Classification (NCBI taxonomy): domain Eukaryota; kingdom Metazoa; phylum Arthropoda; class Insecta; order Lepidoptera; family Nymphalidae; genus Heliconius; species Heliconius aoede. The sequence continues at coordinate 57,518 of JBAIZZ010000433.1, forward strand.
GTTTAGTTAGCTTAATAGCTTATTAGGTATATACAATAGATTTTTACGCCTAAGGGTTCCTTTTTTCCTTAAAAAGTACGGAAACCTTAAATGAATCGATCTACTTTTAAGCGGTACACCGAATATCCCAGCTCTCTAGTCGATCGTTTTTCAAACACCACAAAACCAAAACGATAACGTCGGTGTTGTTTGCCTATCTATACACTCCGCTCCGGCTAAATAGTGATTGTGCTCAGGTGTGTCAGGAGGTTTCTTAGTTGTTGAACACTTTATTTTGTTAATAAACTACTATTATAATTATATCATTTAAAATTTAACAATTTATTCTCCACTCAAAATGTAAATTTATATATACATATAGAATGACTTGGATTTATGTTATAAAAGTCAATATCTCATGTTTTAAATATTACCTGTTAGAGCGTCTGATCCAAACCACAGCAACGCTAATTGTTTTATCTATGGTCGAGCGCGTTGGCGGGAAAATAATTGTCCTCACAAGATTGAACGTTTCAGATGGAACTTAATGCAATTAAAGTTAATTTAATACAAGTAAATATAAAATGTAATTTGAATGTTAAATTAATAGGCCCCCACTACGAGGGCCTCAAAAACTTAGATTATAGGTAGTATATATATCTACATATAATTTCATACATGTGGAAGAATCAACACCGCTCTTTGACTTGTTACCAAAGCGAGAAAATAAAGTAAATTTTCAAATGTCAATTGAACCCACAACCGCCACTTTTACAGTCACACACATCGCTACGACGGCCTCATAAAAATATATTCAACTTACTTATTAGCCAAGATCCGAGACCCGAAGGCAGTTCCTGTCGACGCTGGCCCCGCTCACGGCGTGTGTTGGTAGCGCCGCGCACCACGAAGGCTTCTATTATGTACCGCCCGGAGATAGGACATCCGCCTCTTCAGCAACAAATATAGACCTGCACGAACATAACGAAGCACCAGCTCCAGATGTAGTTGCGGGAACACCAGGTATTATTATTCTATAAAAATTTATTATTTTATAAAAATACGACTTCACATTTTGTCTAACATTTGTAAAGCTGAAAAATAATTCGAGCTACTTCTTAACTTCTATCTGAGTTTATAGTATTTTTTAAAAGAAAAGACGGAAAAGTTGCTATTACGGACATTAACTTTTTCTACCGTACATTTTAGTGACTGGACGAAAACGAGTTTTTAACCCCAAATGTCTGTTAAATTTTACTTATTAAAGTATTAGTAACAAACTAACAATCATTATATTTTATTTTATTACACGTAAACTATTTATAACGGTTTCAAAAAAAAAAACATTAAATAGTTTCATAGCGTGAGACGATGATTATATCTTTGTCCTTCACTTTGCTATTAAAAGCTCGTCCACTCTAATTAATCCGATTAACATGATCACCAGTTTAAAAACAGCGTGTATAAACGTTGCTATTGGAAAACAAGAGAAGTTAAAATCAAACTTTAGCATAGTAATATTAAAAATATATATCTGAGGCCAGTGTGAAACAGATTGTGGAATCGATTCTCACTCGAGGTAATGAAATATTTAATTATTTAAAATTTCATTTCTTCGCTCTGGTGTCGAGGCAAGGCGCGACGTTGAATTCCGAGCGGAAAGTGGTTAGCGGAGTGTCTTAACACTAGACTGCATTAGTCCAAAAATATTTAAGCAAGATTATGTAACACACTATTCTAGACTAACTTGCGATTAATATTTAAATAAGCCGTGTGCGAGATACAGAATGATGCTGATTGAGTAAAATGAAACTTCGAATTTACTTTAAGGATATAATTTTATTCATAGTTTACGCATATAATTTTCCACATAGACTATACTATTGTTCTATAATTACGAATTATTTTGTTTATTCCTTACAAAATAAAATCTAGTTTAGTTTATATTGAAAAAAAAAAAAGAAAAATTTTCCTGAAAAAGATTAATATTTCTATAAAAGCGCCACCCACTTACCAGCTTAAGATATTTCCCGAGAAAACATAAGAGGCTTATATATATAGTAATTCAACAGAATATTGAGAGGTGAGTGGTATCCAAGAAACTCTGTGAGATATGATTACACAACACAATTTTTAGAATTACACTTTATTTTTTTTATAGAACGAGTGTAATTAAGAAAGTACATAACTTCTTCAACATTTCAAATACTTTTAACATATGAACAGTTCTTGGCAATACAGTGTAGTTTGTGTCAAAACAACGATCGTTCATGGAAATAAAAGTCGAAAACCCTAGTAGAAAAATTTCAATCTACTTATCAAAGTGTGCTAGAATCTAATTTCGCATGAGATCCCGCTTATAACATCCTGTCGGCGTCGCTTCAACAGTTCATGAAAAGATTGGCTCGAACGTTCATATGATGGCTTTACACCCACCAAATTTAAACGTCCATCATGCTCCTTCTCCGTGGATTGTAATTATCTTAATAAATGGATATACAGAAATTCGCACCGTCACCCGTCGAACGTCCACTTGCCGTCAAAATGTTTTCTCCATCTGTGATTCTTAAAGGAAAATATATAATAGTCGTTTAAATATACTCATTTTCCATTGGAACTATAAAGAAAATTGTAAATTAAATAAAAAAAGTATATTAACATAAAAAATCCATCGTCTAGTCTAATTAATTTATAACTTACGCTTTAAGTATACTACTACTTTTATGCAGAGATACATAATTAAGAGTATTCCTGACTAGATGTTATATATAAACGCTGCCGTGCTTCACCGCATCCCTGTAATAAAGTTGGAAGTTAATATGAGAAAATTAAGTGACTTATTTATAAAAGGTGTTGTATTTTTTTTAGTAATAATTTGATGAAGATTTTATTTCCGGCTAATATTCATAAACATTTGTTTGTCTCAAATATTTACATCTTTTCATACGTAGTACATATATGCGGTTGCCATGGTTTTTATGAAAGGTTGAAATTATATATATATACCTATTATATATACCTATATCTATTATATTATATATACCTATATCTCAAAAAATATACAATACTGGAACTCAGCTGAGCTTAAATCACGAAGCCGGCAGTTAAATACTTGCGAAAATAAAAGTAACAAAGTTCAATATAAGCAAATTTACTGTATCGACTGCCATAAATTCCGTCTTGGGTCTTTTCCTGTATTACACTCTACTATTATACATTTCGCTCGGTCTTCAGCGTTTTCGGTGCGGTAAAGTCCCTGCGTGCAGATATCCATCATACGCTGCTGTATAAAAGAACTAGTTGGATCATGTCCTTGTGTATCGGCCCCTTGACCTTGATTGTGGACGAACACAACTGATCTCTCGCTATTTGGCCCAAGCAGCGCTTATACGAGCATTGATATCGTGATCGATGCCTCCGGACTTGTGCATAACGAATCCGATTAGGTATCTAATTTTTTCGGACTTAAAGAATGGTTCAGAAGCTATATAGACTCTTTCCAGATGTTCACTTTACACTCCAGAGTCACTTGGTCCTCGTCAAAGAATCCTATGTTATCGACATATATTATCAACCATGGCTGGTCTTGGATAGCAATGTCCAGCATTACATTGAAGAAAATGATTAATTATAAAAGACATAAAACTAATAAAACACAATAAATACTAAAAAGAAAAAAGCCTTTCTATTAATTCTAATGAATATTTAATTCTAAATCCGACTATTAACTCTAATGAATTAATAATCCGGACCTATCTAAATTTTACGGGCTTCGAATAATTATAGATGTGAGAGATGAGATAGGACTGACATACAATTATTTCGAAGAATAACGTAATATTTGTGCTACGTAGATCAAAATTGTTTATTAAGTTATTTTACCGAAATTCGTGATACGTGGTGATTTATTCAAAATATACCTATTTTAAAATCCATTATGTGTATATGCTGTATTTAGTATAGATACAGTACTGGATACTATAAATACCTCTGTATAGTCTGCCAAACCAGCTGTAGCCATTTACTGAACTAGAATTTACTGCTGAAACGTAGTGTAGTTTCATCTAAGCACTAGTGTAACATAACTACTGGTTGATCGAGCGATAACGAAGGCAATCAAAAGGTGAAGCGCTCATGATTTCCTGCAATATGTCTTTACTATCTCGAATAATATCATATGAAATTTTAAGATTATTGAATAAATGTAGTAAAAAATACATTACGAATGAAAAAAAATATATGTACATTTTTTGCTGTTATTAAACAGCTGTTATTAAATACTGCATTGTACACCGCTATAAGCTCGCTCCGCCGGCCTTTCAAGTTTCAATGTACGTGGTTAACCACAGCTGCATACAGACAGCAATAAGCTTTACACATTCATTTCGTATCTTCAATGTCTACTAAATCTATATCCTAGATTTACCTATTGAAGCAAATGCTCTAATTTTATTACCATTTCTTTGTTTTTTTTTTATCATCCCTATGAAATATAAAATAAAATAAAATGGAAATTGATTCTATTTATTACTGTAATAGTAAAAGATTTTAATAAAATATTTTTTTGTAAAAGGTGCCACTGAAAGCGATGAAAGCTTAGCTGCGTTCGCGCGTGCGTCTGCCCCGCGGACCGAGCGGCTGCGCCAGCGATACGGACAGGAGTCCCAGCCGGTCAGCAGCGACGATGAACACGACGACTATGGTTGGTAAAAATTATAATTGTTCTGTAATAGCTGCAAGGTAAAACATTGTTTAAAATTGATGTCACAAGTAATCCCTCACCTTTGGATTTCTATTTTTTTATCAAACCAACTTCAAAAAAGAGGATTTTCTCATTTTCAACTGACTTCAAAAAAGGTTCCCAATTCGCCCGAACATGTGTTATGTACGTTCTTGTAAATACCAAATTGTTATATTAAATAATACAAAAATACTCTACTCTTTTGAGAAGCACCCTCTTAAGGTCTACCCATCACTTAAATACGTAAAATAAAAATTAATTTATTCTAATGTTTGTTTTACTTGGCATCAACTTTAAACTTGTAATATCTTTGTAAAATTATTTCATACTTTTTAGTTCGCTGTTTGGGAGTCGGTTTTATTTTTGGTAAAAATGATTTTATTTTGCTTATCATGACGCTGGGAAATATACATACTTATATTATAAAAAATACATAACTAATTTTTGTTTGTATAAAAATTAGGGCTAACTTTGTAAATTTAACGTTCTAAAAGTTAATGAATCAATCATACCAATTTACTTTATGTTACGCTTTTAAAGATATTTTTTATTAAAATATAAGATTCATTTCACATTTGTTGTGATTTTCAATAGAATTATTACCATTCGTCTCTTGCGTAGATAAACATTAATTATAAAATTATTCTGTGTATTCAATATGAAAATTTATCTATTTTATTAGGCTTGTTATCCTTTTCTTTGACCAAAGTAATATCTTTAAATTTATTGTCATAGAAATCGATTTAATCATAATACCCACTGCTGTTTAGAGAAGTGAAAATTATAAGTAACTATGAAATTTTGAAACACGTAAATATATATTATAGAAATGAAAACCGTTTGCAAGACGATTAGTTCATACAGTGTGTCACATTAAAAACAATAATTACATTGTTAATAGCTATTAGTAATTGTTGATCCAGTATAAAAATATACCAAACTGTGACTATTGGAAACTTAGAGCGAAATTTTTTCAAAAGATTTTTTTATTAGGTGTAAGCGCTGTGGAAACGTCCTTAATAATTTATTTCAAATGCAAATACTTGTTCTCTTCCTACAGTAGAGCAGAAGTAAAAACTTCAATATTATAAATGAAATATTTTTGATGCTAATTTAAAGCTCACACAAATATGTCAGATGCGTCAGATATTATTTTTAAAACAATATGTTCATTATAACTTTCAATTGCATACAATTTATTATAGTCATATAATCAACCAACTTGTAGTCTCACATTAGAACGCCGTACGCGGATAAAAAAGAATTAATTGATAATCTGAACACTAGTTTTTTGTTTCATAATAAGAGTTATTTAAATCATAATTTTAACTTATTTAAATTAAATAAGATGAAATACCATTATTCTTAATAAATTATAGTATTTACGACAACATAATTAAAATGTAAAATAATTTGTTTTCAGCCAGTCAGTAGGTAATTAAGTAAATTTTCTGTTTTCAAAATAGTTATTCTATATATAAAAATAATCTTGTAGGCTTCCACCGGCGGCCAGCCGTTAGAGGTATAGCAGTGAAACAACAGCTCGGGGCTTCGGATGAGATTTTACAACAAATGCAAAACGAGCTGCAGCCAACGTCGACGTCGACATCTAGTACTACCACACCGGTTCCCAGTCACGCGTGTCAAAGGAACAATTCGACTTACTCCTGGCCGTACTACTCTGAAGCGAATTTGAACTCCAGGCCGCAGAGTAGATCAAGTGTTAATACTAACTGGTAAGTTTACAGCTGGTAGTCTACTGTGCTGTGCTGTCTACTGCTGTGTTCTTACCAGAAGGGGATGATAATAATTCATTCCCGCGAGTTGGAAACGAATCCACAACCAGACGCTGTGCCGCTGCATGACGACGGTCTATCGTAGTTTTGTTCCATATATCATATAAAAACGAACTCGATGAGGCACTTTCAAATAACGCTAGATCCGATTGTTTTTTTTTTTTTTGTATTTTTATATTTAGTTAACGCGTCATCGGCTGTTGATGGTTAAATAAATTGAATAGAAAATAAAATAGAAATTTGTGTAATCTAGTAAAGAAACGAGACCAGTCGTGGCGCAGGGTCACAAGTGTATAATTATAAATGACACTGTTTGTGGGTTCAATCCCCACTCGAGGAAATGAAATATTTTGTTTTCAATTTGGAGGAGGAGGAGAACTGATTTTTATATGAAAATCAGTTCATTTGTTTGGGAGCTACGGTGACAAAGACAGACATGCAGATACAAACATATCCACATACCAGAGACCCCAGTAGCCCATTACTACTACTGTCCTCGCGTAACTAAGGCAGAGTATGAAAATTAACGTGTTGAATGGTGGACACAACGCCGCGCTTTGTCTCATCACCGAAGAGAGTTCTTTTATTGTGTGGTTTTTTTTTTAAATAGTTTTCACTTTATTATATATTATTTTATAAACTCGTAGGTCCAAAACGGACTACGTCTCGCGCCAGTGCAGTACTACACCGGTGCCGCAACACAGCGACTCGTGTTACGCCCACGCGCAGAACATGGCATCATATTATCAAAGGCAACAAGATAATATGTACAGAAATTGTTCTCTGTACGCCAACGTCGGGTGAGTTGTACAAACATGTATAATTATTTTCAACTTTACAATTGGTGGTTTCAAGTTTGGTTTAAGTGATATTATAACTTATTTATTAGAAAATATTTATTATTTATGTAGAGGATAGCTCTTGTGTTGTATTTACATGTCCTTAACCTAAATCGATGAGAGTGATGAGCATTTTAAATCTGTACATGAAAATAAAATTAATAAAATTAATGAAATGTTATTACTATTATTACTATTATTTTATGAAACATTACGTGTATGGCGGCGAAGTGCAACGCCGCGCTTTATCTTGTATACAGAATGAGAAAATGAGAATCAAATTCACGACCGTCGCGTTTACAGTTAGAAGCTGTTTGAAGTCACCGCGACGACGTCGCAAGAATATTAATTATTATGTGTATGTTTTATGTACTTAAAAAATTCTGTAAAATATTTTAATTGCAATATCTGTAAAATATTTAATGACAAACTTGGCGTAGGTAAATGTTGACAAGAAAAGAGAAATATTTTGAATTGTTTTTTTATTCATTTTATTTTAGCTTTACGCTGTCTCCCGCATATAACAGGATGGGTGGAGTGGTAAATAGTGTTAAATACTCTGTTCTCTACTATCTACCGAATTATAAAGACATTGCGTGTTGAATTGCGGAACTAAACGTTGCGCTTCGTCCTGTTTCCATAGCGAGGAAATGAAAATATTAAATAATCATCATTCCGAGTGGTAATCGAACTGACAACCGTCGCGAATACATTCACAGGCTTTGTGCCACTGCGGCACGGTGGTCTCACCAATAAATATTAATAAGCATTATATAGTCCCAAATGTTTAATATGCACACAATATGTTATATATTGAACAAAAGAAATTATTATACTCGTATAGCACATAACTACAACAATTTACTACCAAATGATTTCGCCCGTGCAGTACTGAGAATCTCTCAGTATATAATAACTGTTGCGTAATGGAAATGGCTTTTCTGTACATCCTGTATTGGCTACCTCTATACAGAACGCCTTTATAGATAGATATGTACTATAATATCCTGAAATATATCGAAAGTGGTGAGACATTTTCTAAAATATAAATAAATCTTTTTTTTTTATAGATTTTGCTTTTTAATATTAAATATATCTACCATGTGTATAAATGTGTCTTAATTCTTCCTACAACGCCAAACCAAAGCCTGAAGTTATTGAAATATTTATCTTTCTATAGAAATTGTCGACTGTCTTTATATCCTGCGCAGAGAATTCTAAGCATCGTGTTCTTTGTATGGTTTTTTTTTGAAATTGGTATATCTATTTTCCATAAATATAGTTACATAACTACATTAAAACGCCTTTTGTTCTCATTAAAAATACGAGCTCTCAAAAACATATGTAACTAAAGTAGGCCACGTACCAACCACGGTACAAATGTGAAAATGTTATACAGTTTTTAAAATATCACATATATATTATTTCAAATATATATCGAGGCCAGTCGTGGCGCAGGGGCACAAAATCTGACTGTCAACGCGATTACTCATGGGTTCGATCCCCACTCGAGGGAATAAAATTGTTTATTTAAATTTATATCTTTCATTTTTTCGCTCTGGTGTCGAGACAAAGCGCGGCTTTATGCTCCGCCACTCCAAAATTCACCGGAACCGCCACTTCACAAGCACACAAAAATCCCTCGCTACAAAAATTAAATAAAAAGCGAAATAAAAGTTTTAAAAGTTTATTTTCTTTCATTATATTTTGTCACAAACCCATATGGGTCTCGCGCCGTACGTAGATACCTGGTAATCTCACTATACTCACCACAGTCATATTATACAAGTAGGTTAATTATTTATTTATTTGTATATAATAGCTATTACGGTTATTGCTATTCGCAACAGTGTCGCCATGTTATGTTATGTTGTTGTGATTACAATGAAATCGACTTTTACAATATAATAAAATATGAATGTAATATTGCCTGTAATATCTAATTTAAATTACATGTACGATACAGATGTTCCGACAGCAGTCAAGAGTTGTACAGTTCACAAACGAGTTCAGAGCAAACGTCGCCGGTTCGATCAGCGCGCTGTCGAAGGCCAGAATCACCACCTCCTATCCGAAGCCACCATCAGCTGTTGTATGTCCCCTATAGCAACCACTACCACTACCAGCAAGACTACCCTCAGAATTGGGCACCAAATGATTGTAAGTATCTAAGATACAGGAGGAAGGTTATACAAAAAGCATGAGGACCCCCGGAGGTTGATACATGAAGCGTTTGGCGCTCCGTTGTCTCTGACCTAGCCCCCCCCCACCCCCCGGCTCCAGGGCCAAACCCCCAGAGACGCAGTGCTTGGTTAAGCCTGCCGCTA
>JBAIZZ010000434.1:0-62043 GCA_037355905.1 Heliconius aoede
ATTGAATCTTCTTTAGAGCAAGTCTCGAAAATGCTTATTTATTTAATATTTATAAAAATAAATAGAAATATTTTTTATATAACACAAGATCACTAGTAAATCCACTAACTGGTGACTACAGCTTCTTTACTATTTTGTAAATGAGTTTTGTAGTTGATTGAACAAATAAATCCGAAATATTACGAAATTTAAATATTGGGTATACAAATTATGCTCGATTTAAATTATTATTGTAATTATACAAATGAATGAAATTTCATATGATTGCAGTCAGTGCCATTTTGCACTTAAATATTAAAAGTAAGTTTAAAAATTCGAAAGAAATCAAAAACTGAAATTAGAGATAGTAGAATAAGCATCGGAAATTTTAAACAATCTTTTTTCGGTGGTAAAATGGACAGATTATATATGGTGTGGTTGGAACTAGGGGTGTAGATTAAATATTATTTATAAGTTATAACGTAGCCACGTACCCTGCTGTGAGCGGGATACAGCGTGAAGCTGATTTTATAACGTTTACTTTTTGTCACAATTACTTTTAGTTTATATTTTAAATATAAAAATATTCATTAATTAGGCTACGGTGTAAATACTAAGTGCCATTTATAGCTATCGCACATTACAACAATTAATTACAACAACAAACATAATAGACGATTGTACTACGAAATTTCAAAAATTTAATTAAACATCTAAAAATTTTATCAGATATTTAAAAAAAAAATGGCGATAATTAAACTAAAAATTAATAAAAGGAATCTGAATGTTCGATAGCTCAAAATCATCCTACATAATATATAGCTAAAGCCAAAGTTGTAAATATATTCCTTATAGCGGATAGGTGTCTCGAGGTTGTGTGCTGACCGTTACTTTAGTTTGGATAAGATGTGCAATAAATACTTCTTCACTTACAAGTGATATTTAATCTGGAACTATTGTACTTAGATAATAATAAAGCAAGTGAATAGATCACAAAAATATTCTATATTCGATAAGGTTCTTGTGATGAGTTATGTCAATTATTATGGAATTATATAAATATCAACTGTATTAATTATTTTATTTATACGCTTTATACATATAATATGGTAACAATAATGGTAACTGATTACTATCTGTACATGGCACTTATGTGAGAAAATCTATTGTTGGGGGAATTTATTTCACAGCTTAACCGTTCGTTCTCCTCCGTTCTCCACTTTCCGCCGAATTCCGGAGGCATTGCGAGTTGAGTCGAACGCCGCGCTTCGTCTTGACATCAAAGCGAAGAAATGGGAATATAAATTCAAATAAATATTTCATCTCCTCGAGTGAGGATCGAACCCACAGCCAGTCGATTTAATAGTTACACTTTATGCCTCTGCGTCACGACTGTTTTTTTTAAACGATTATTTTTTAAAAATGTTGTTTGTTTGTCGTGCGTTTGTGCACACTAATCTCGGAAACAGCTTTACAGATTTATACTTGAATTCAGTATTCAGTGTGTGATAAAAAATGCTAAACAACAATTGTTTATTGAATCAGCTGAAATTGTACTTTCATATGGATATTGTCTTTAAAATTATAATATTATTAGAACACGAAAATATTTCAGATTAGTAAACAAATCATTGTGGAGTAGTCGAGGCCGTCGTGGCGCAAGAGCACACAGGTGTGACACTAACGCTACGGTTGTGGGTTCGATTCTAACTCGAAGAAATAAATTATTATTTATCAATATTCTCATTTCTTCGCTCTAGCATTAAGACAAAAACCCGGCGTCTGTCTACCCTGTTTTGTGCGGCGTACAAGCTGATTAATTTTAATTGTGTGGTTGTAAAGAGAGAAGATGCAAGCGGACAACAAGTTATAAAATAAGGAACACAGAATATGATTACGATACTAAATTCTTTTTACCTGTAGTACAATATATGTTACATCCGCAAAAAGAAAATAAAAATAGTTTAATAACATTAACAAAATATATTTTAATTTTTTCAGTAAAAATCTCAATAAAATATGGACAAAGTTTTATGATATGGTATTTTCTCCATTTCATGGGCATGTTTCCGTCTGTAACACCATAAATAATAATCAATAAGGCCAGAGTTTGGCACTTCTACCTCCATTCTGGAAGATTTTATTTTCTCTTGTAATGTCTGTTTTAGGAGCTCCACCGCATGTATTGAACAGCCTCGTATTTCTATTTCTTCTTCTGAACAACTAGGTAATAGAATATCTGAAATAAATATATATATATATTTCATCAAAAATTACAACCATGTAAATTCCGTCCTGTCCCTTCCATAACATACATTGTTTTGTACTCTTTCCTGTATAAGTAACTCACAAGTGATCAATTTTATTTACAATTATATTAGTACCTAGTGTCATTTTTATTGTTTGTCCCACCCCTGTAATGTTGTCAAGTTTCAAAACCCAATGACCCCTTAGCAAAAATTTATTATTAACAAACCTTTCTTTAATTTCTCCATTAATTCATCACTATAACTCATAACACCGAAATAAACTAGCACTTGAGGTACTCTGTAGTCCGCAAACATTGTCATTTTATCAATATCATAAAATTCACCAGCTCTGGCACCATCAAAGAAATTCCACATATCGCATACTAATATCTGAGCTCTTTTATAAAAAGATAATTTTGTCCCTTTATATAAAGCTTCATCTTGGAAACATGGAAAATTATTAACAATAATCTCTAACAGTTTAACAGCTGATTTGTTTGCATTTTTAACACAAGTTTCAAATGTTCTATCAAACTTTTCTATTAATATGTTCCCAATTTCATGTAAAACAGACATTCTCTGTTCTGGTAAAGGTATTTCTGCTTTTGTATCACCTCTGAATATGTGTTTCAAGTCTGTTTCTGTTATTTTTGAGTAATAGTCTGGATTTGTGATGTCATACCCTTCCTTTATGAAAAAAAATGTTCATTATAACAAATATTCAAAATGCAATTTTTTAATCAAAGAAGTTGTAATGCACTGCATAATGCTGGAATAGCATCTCACTTAAGTGTGGGTTCAATCACCACACAGAAAGATGTTTTTATTTTACTATTCACATGCCAACACATAATTCGTAACTTACTCCATTAATACTAGGTTCACTTCTTTTTATAATATTGGATGTAGCATCAACTGTTTAAATATATTAACATTTACTAGGTCCTTATAAATTATTTTTAATGCCTTTAGCTACCTATCAATGGAGCAGTTAAGTACTTTATCAAATGCAATAAACATTACTAATATTACACTTGATATATAATTTATATAGTATTTGATAATACCTACTAATAATAAATAAAAACTTATAAAAAAAAAAGCTGATAAAACAATAAATATATCCAAAATGAAATAGATGTTTTCCATACATTTATAGCTCTGTGTAATGCTGCTTCTAAAGCATAATATCCAGTATAACCATTTACAGTCCATTGAGTATCCTTATTCACTGACCAAAAACAAAAATTCAGTGCATCAGTTATGAAAACCCAGTCAACTGCTTTTTCATGGTTTTTATCAGGATGTATGGAATCGGCTTCAGTTTCAGGTATTTGAAGTTTATTGTCTTTCAAAGAAAGGAACATCTGAAGAATGAAAAAAAATGTTATAAGATACTAGCTTTCATCTATGATGTCACTTATATACACAAAAATGAAATAGCACATTTTTAACAATTTTTAATAAAAACAATTAATATCATCCAAAATAACTTTCCCTCAATTAGACTATAAATTTGAGCCAGTAATTCCTGTGATTAGCATGTTCAACCAAACAAACTCTTCAGCTTTATAATACTAGCAAAGATAATTAAGTTGCTTATAGTTTTAAGTCGTAAATAATATAAACTACATCAACATGTAGTTTATATAATTCACTTAATAATAAAAAAATCAATATATTTACCTCATCACAAAGCCTATTAATTCCATCATTGTGAATTTTAATATGCTCAGCTTTTTCACTGATAAATGCTCCAGACGCAGCTGGTGGTATTACACCTTCACGGACCATTGTTATTTATTAAGAAGACACTTACATTAGCTTTAGTATCTTTTATATTTATTCTTATCTTATCAAAAAAGACTCAAGTTTTAAAAGCTTACTATTGGTTAGTGGTGCTATCCTCTGTTACGATTTATAAATTATAATACAAAGTCATAATTATCTGAAGTGGTAATAAATTTATAAAATATTTATATTAAAACAATTCATAAACTTAAATTAATAGTCCATCAACAATCCATCAACTTCAAACTTGAAAATGTGTGTCAAAACCATGGAACATGTACTAGTGACAACTGTGACAGCTGTTGATTGTTGATATATTTGACAAGAGATTCGCATTGAAAAATGAAATGTCAATTCGCATTATTCATTTTATTACCTACCGTACTGCACCATAAGGGTTTCATGTTGTTATTAAATAAAAAAATTTAAGTATCTTGAAATAAGCAACATCTTAAAATTAAAATATGCGATTTGACGTCTCATTTTTCAAACTGAATCTCTTGTCAAATATATCAACAATTAACAACTGTCACAGTTGTCACACAGAATTTCAAGTTTGAAGTTTGAACAGAATATTATAACCTAAAAATATCTAGTAAAAAGGGAGAATTCATAGTTTTTAGCACTTTACTTACATATATATATAAAGACAAAATGCCTCAAGACGTGCAAGGCACTTTTGTATCCCAGAAAATAAATAAAATTAGATGGATCCCGGAAGATTATGCGGAAACAAAACACTTTTTTACCGGGAGTTGGGACGACGATGAGAATTCTATTAAAGTCTGGAGTTTCGAAACAATAAATGAAAATGAAGATGTTGAATATCCTCGGCAATTATCAGAATATAAAGTAGATGGCGATGTCACTGAAATAAGATTTGTTAATAAAAATACTATTGCTGTGTCTATTTCGAGTGGTGATGTGAAAATGCTCGAAGTTAGCGCTTATGATCGACAATCTCCGCTAAAAGAAATATATTCGTGGAATAAATTACACAATTTCGGGTAAATAAGTTTATTTTCTTTGCCTTCGTGCATATGAAGCACACATAAATGAAATGAAAATATTTTTACATATGAAATGAAACACTAGCTTATAGAAATAGGCTTTTAAAAATATGTCAATATACCTATTATTATTTTTATTGTTTAAAAATATAATACACCATTTATCCAATTTGGAGAGCATTTATATTTTAAGTTACCAATTTTTATTGTTTTATTTTCAGAGCAGAAAAATGTTCATGCACTTCCCTTGACACATTAGAAGGAGATATAACTAGTATAGGAGAAGATGGCAACATCTATATATTGAATGGTAGAAGAGGAGATATATCACACTGTATTAAAGGAGCAGACAGCTGCTCTTTACATTCAATTTGTTTTATTAAATTGAATGAGGTAACTTCCATACAATTTTAAGTGATTTGGAATTTAAATTAATTAAAAATAAAACATTTCTATATGGACCATTATATGGTTGAATTGAATAACTCCTTACAACAGACAATGAAGATACACAATGTTATAATGCGTGTTGTTTTTAAAGCATCCTTTTTTATTAATAATTAATTTATATTAAATAAATTTATATTCCATAACATGGATGTAGCTTTCATCTTAAAGTATATGAAATTAATAAAAAAATAATAAAATATTGTAGTATTGCCTACAGCAACGAAAGGCTCATAGTAGTCTTTAACAATAAACATTGATTGATGAATCAGAAACCATTATTTTGTATGTGAATTAATAAAACAAAATAAAATATATATGATATATTTTAGATACATATATTGAAAAATCATCAGAGTTGGGATCAAACTCACAACTAATTCTGAAGAAATAACCATGAAAATAACCTTAAAATTATTATTGTTATACAGGTAATAACAGGTAACATAAGAGGTCATATGAAAATATGGGACATAAGATCTACAAATAACAAGCCTGTCGCAGCCTTCTTGCTAGCGGGAGATGAATTAGCCGCAACTTGTATTGAAAAACACCCAACACAGCCTCATATAATACTTGCTGGCAGTGAATCGGGCGCTTTAGCAGTATGGGACTTAAGAATGAACCAGTTCCCTACTTCTTTACTGAATGCTCATGACGCAGGTGTCACAGAAATGCAATTTCATCCGGAAAATCCTAATAAATTACTTACTAGTTCTGTTTCGGGGCAAGTGTGGGATTGGAATATGGAGACATTGACTAAGAAGGGTCCGGAAGATTTTGTTCCTTTAGAAGATAAAACAGCTATAAACGTGAATTCACTTATGCCGAATTTTCATAAAGCGATTAATACTTTACACTGTGATAAGGGTAGAGTGCTCTGTGGGGCGGACAATGAAGCTATATATTTGATTAAAAATCTTAATTATTAATATTTTTTTTTGTTATTGTATGTTCCTTGTATGTGAAACGGTTTTGTATGAGATTTAGTTGGTACTGAATAAATGCAAGATTTGCTTGTTTCTAACTTTTATCAATAAAGTGATATTAGCACTTCATTTTTTTAATTAATTTTATTTAATAGTATTCATTGATTTTTTTAACGAGACAAGACATACTTGATATTTACCATAATAGTGTGTAATAAAGATAGATAAATAAATTTTAAAAATTCCGCATTTGGGGATGGAATATTTTGATCTCTCTGCCTTGTGCGTGATACATCGTGAACCTTTACTAAATGTGGGCTATTACAAATTGTATTCTCATAAAATATATTTAAAAAAAAATTGCTGGATTAAAAATTTATTGCTTATTAACAATATCATTGTCGTTAACAAAAAGAAAATGTCTGTGGCCTCTTTAAACATGTCTATGTCAACCCATAACCATCTTGTTTTGACAGATATAACTAAACTGTACTATGTTTATTATTATTTTTGTATCTAAATATTAGACACTTCTCTTAAAAATAATAAAATAAAATGCCAAATAGAATAACATATTTTATTTGTGAAGTAAATACACTTAAGTTTACAATAGAACAGATTTATTACACATAGATAATACAAGTCAGTCTTTGCTTACCTAGTTGATTGGTAATTAGAATTTTTATTTACATTTTTATATTAAAATTAATCAAATAAAGAATAATATGAGCAAGAGCGTCGCCATAGAAGAATGTAGATTCTAGAAAAAACTTTTAAGGTTACTTATATATAAGTACCTTAGATATAAAATTAGTATAAATTGATAGCAATTCTCAACTTGTGCCGCGAAATGTTGTTTTCTTATTACAATAAATTATTATCATAATCTATTTTGAACAGTTTTTGGACGACATATTGAAATCGCGACGCTCTTGAAATTGAGTACTTAAGAAAATATCAAACTACGGCAAAATTTACAACCAACCTCTGCCAAAAGGTAACTCATCCAAGCCAATGGCACCTCTCACCGAGTTCAAACTATTTTTGTGAATTGGTTAACTATATTTTTCATTATATAAACGTAAATAATTATGATTGATATTGCTAAAAAACCCATAAACCTTACGTTTATATTATTTTTAAATATTTTAGCTTTCTTTTTTATGCAGTTTGTATAATAAGTCAAAATATTTTTACAATTTATACAATTTTTTTTTTATAAAATGCAATAATAATAAAGTCGAAAAAAGACACATTTTTATCATATACAAAATTTCAGCAATAATTTCCTTCTATTTTAAGCCACATAGTTAACCAAACCTCAAAAAAAATCAATTTAAATACAGCCTCATAACATAAAAAAGTCACAAACTGGAATATTATTGCATATATTTAACTAAAATTATACATAGAGAATTACATACACACATACATATATTTGGCATCTTATTCACATATCCATACTAAATGTGTTAAATTTAATTAACACACAGTACTAATAATATATAACAATATGAATATAGTATCACTCGACATTGTTCATTAACACAGCATTATTTGACTCGACCTTAAAATAAAGCACCGTAGAACTGCTATTAAGAAAGATAATCCTCACTGGCTTTTAAAATATTATAAGCTATTGCCCCCAATCGGGACTTGAATCGGGACCCGCTGTCAATGAAAAGTCAAAAGTTTCTCAAAATCACAATGGACTAATCTAAATCAAATTATCCAGAAAAATACAGAATTTTAATTTATTTCTTTATTAGTTTAGTCTGTCAATAGTTTATTCAAAGCGGAGCTCAGTCATTATATATATATGTCGGTTAGTATCATTAATCGACCTTCTCTTAGAGAAATTTACTCAAATATGTTGGATTTACAAATAATGTATATATAACATGATGCATATTCATTTTAAGAATCGGATAATATAGTGTCTCAACTCGCTCTCTCTACCTAAACCGCTAGTTCACACTCTCTCGGGGAAAGTGGATATTTCAACCACTATACTTCAGTTAATCTCATTAATTCACAATGGATTACTTAATAAACACAAGTTACTCAAGTATGTTGAAGTTGAACCGTCACTTAAGTATGCTTAAGTTTCGTCGATGTCGTGGTGGTTTTCTCCGCGAGAGTGTAGCACTGTGTACAATTAGTCACACCATCGCAGTAGAGCTTATAACATTCACTATACACAATCAAGTATGTTGAATTCTCCGGTGTGGCGGCGGTTTTCTCTGCGAGGCGGAATACAGAGAGTGTGGGACTGCATACAGTTGGTCGCACCATCGCATTAGAGCTTCGGTCACGTGGCAGCTGTTGGCAGCTGTTGCTAGTTGAGTTTCAAGACTGTCTGATTGCTTTAGGAGAAGACTGGAAATAGAAATTTATTTATTATTATTTTTATAGCTATTGCTCAATTTAATTTAACGCTGCGATTACATTACACCATATCTAGTATACTATGTCTTGCGCACTCCATGGAAGATCTTAGATGAGGAGTAGTGTAAGCTTATGTTGGGATTTAGAACCGTAATTAAAGCTGTGTAAGCCGGAATAAGCAAGTACTACTTGCTTGTGTGAGGATGAATGTTTGTTTCTCTTTCACGCAAAAAATACTGAACAGATTTAGATGAAACTTAACATTTACATAGATTCATATATTAAAATAACACATAGACTACAACTTATATAAAAAATTATATATAATTTGACAATAAAAAATATATAAGTACTATAAATAATAACCTTGGCGGAAACAACGTGGGGGCTATAATCATGGCGACATTGTGTTCAGTCATTTTGTTAGTGTCACTCATTGACACTATCTCCCGTACCAGCTGAAGCAGCTCGCGCAGTGTCGCCCTCTGCTCCGGCGGCAAGAGGAGAACTAGGAGGTTTAGCGCTCTGCCTTGTGTAGTGCCGGTTAATGCTGAAATAGAAGAGAAAAATGTTCAAAGTCTTTGCTATGCCTATCCTGCTTTATACGGGATACAGCGTGAAGCTAAACAAAATACAATACAATATACTTTATTGCACATAAAATTGACATAAATAATATACAAAGACCAAGTCGCTCAGCGATTCATGGAGCGGGGTATGCTTGGAGTATCTCTAAAGGATAGAATCCGAAATGAGTAAATCCGGAGGAGAACCGGAGTTACCGACCTGCTACATCTAGCAGGTCCATCGACCGACGACCTAAAGAGGTTGGCAGGAAGCGGATGGATCCGAAGGGCTGAAGATCGAGTTTAGTGGCGAGAATTGGGAAAGGCCTATTGTCCAACAGTGGACAATCGATGGCTGTATATGATGATGATGACGATGATATACAAAGATACATTAACTATATCACATAGTAACTTACCATAAGTATGATAAAACAATCTCATGAGCTCTTGTGTGAGAGGAGGTTGCGGTAACGCACGTAGTAATCGTTTGAACACCGCAGCCAGATCGTGTCCGGTCGCGCGGTTTAACGCCGCCTCTACCGTGTTACGGTCCTCGTACCATTGACGTTCTATTAACTGGCAGAGGGCTTCAATCTGTGAGGACATTAAAAATTTATCAAATAAGACTCTTAAGGAAATTATCAGCTGAAATATAAAATCGGTATAGTCAAACTTGATATATTTATTTATTGTCTTTTATTCGTCTCAATTCTGTATATAGGATAGGCCATACATACAAATAAAATTAATTGTTTGTAAGCAAAGGTCAACAAGCCGTGGCCGCCCTGAAGTCGCCCTGAAGTTTTCTTCTCGAGAGCACAAAACTTCAGAAAGCCTAATTTCAGGGCGACCACGACTGGTTGATTGTAACATATAGTATTAGAATTTAAGGATAGTAAGGGTATAAAAAATAAACTATTATACCTTATGTTTATTTCCAGGTACACGTAAAAGCCCTTCATCTTTAGTTCTAGAACGCAAAGCTGATGATAAAGCTCTAAGGATCGACGGAACTGAACTCCAAGTTTCCTCCCACAGTATCATGTCCTTACGAAGCAGAGTTTCTAATGCGACACCGAATACTGCGCCTTCTGGGAATTTCATTATTATAAAATTTAATAGTTAATTAAAATTTAATTAAGTAATACACCTACTTTAATATTAACATTATTTAAGTAATTCACCATATAGCAAGGTAGGCAGATGGAACCTTGTGGTAAGACACTTCTTTCCCCACATTTCGAAGAATTTTCCAGACATTGCGTGTCGTGGCGGTACTGAACACCGCGCTTTGCCTTGTTAGCTGTTACCAAAACCACCACCATCGTGTTTAAGGCCACACACTTGTGCTACTGCATCATGAAAAAAATATTTTACAATAAAAATATGAGAAGTATTATAACAATTTACCTTCTTTCCGCTTCTTCTTAGGAGGTTTCCTCTTGTGGAAAGGTAAAGAGTATCTATCGAAGAGCGTAGTCAATTCCAACCAGAGCAAAGGCTGTAATTTCTTTAACTGAGGTTCTCCCACACTCTCGATATCTACAACACTGTCTTGTTCTGGCCAATCCTTTAGGAAGAAAATTTGTTGTTTTAATAATATTGAACGGAGATTAATGACTGGGAGCCTGCCCATCGTTTACGCGAACAAAAAATACACGAGGGATAGGCAGAGAAAACCTTACGTTAAGAGTCTCACGTCTCCGCGTTAGGCCCAATTTCGAAACATTGTGCGCTGAGAAACACGTCCACTGATTTTAAAAGCCATAGTTGTGGGTTCGACTCCCAATCTAGGGAATGAATTATTCAGTTCCTCCCTCTGCTCGGTTGTCAGAACAAAGCGCAGCATTGAGGCCCTTTATTACTTTTTATTACAGGACGGTACGTGTGGAACGGAGTATCTTAACACTATGTACCTTTCGTCCCCAGTAGGAGACAGCTACTATATGCGGGTACAGCGTGAAGCTATTCATTCAAAGTTTAACATATTATTATTATATATTAATTATAGTAAAAATATATATTAATTATAGAAAAATAACGCGCATAATAAAAACTAATTGTCGATCTGATTAAGTGCAAGCAATTGTATGCAGAAGCCGGTGATTGCGTCAGCTCACCGCAAGTCACTCAAAGCGTTACGTATCTGCTCGCACACGTTATGGAACGGAAGCTAAACATTTTGCAAGCAAATCCATTTTAAACCGCAAGTCTTAGTAAGTCGAGATGAAATGATATTCCCAAGGCAGAATTATAATATAATCTATTTCATTAATAGTGTTAGCGTTACGAAATGTACTTTTATAATGAATATAGGAGAGCAAATAGAATATGGACTCTACGTTCTCCACGCACCGTAGGAATTCGAGACTATTTATAGGCCGATTAGAAGAATGCAACATCTTCCATTCGTTAAGTAAATATTTTTTTGAATACCTCAGTATATACATAGACAATAATGGTTAACAGATAAATAATCTCAGGGACTGCTGGTTTGGCTTTAAACATTTTTTTCGGGATGAATATAATTTAGAGATGTACTCCATGGGCACAGCACATGTAGACTTAGTTACCATTTGTTTGCTTAACTTTAAGATCGATCTCAGAGTTGAGAGGGATATATAAGTACGGATCTCAGGTCTTAGTTAAATTACATATGCATAAATTTTAAGAAGACTGACCTCCTCATGATGCATCATTTGTCTGTCCAAGTTAAACTTATGTTCAAAACTGAGCGGCTGTTGCGCCGCCGCCGCGCTTCTCGCTCGAGATACTGGCGCATGTTTCCTATAATAAACAATTACTTTATTCATTTAAGTTACACTAAAATAAATATATTTAATTTTACAAAAAAAAGTATATGTCTTAAAATCCGTACTAGTTGCCTGTGTTAAGATATTGGAATACTGTGTCAATTCTTTCGAAATAATAAAAACATAAGCTTTTAAAAATATATATGTAATAATTTTAAATAACTATATAATATTTTAAATCTAATTCATTTGGTTACTTCTAAATTAATTTATTTTAACTAATGTATTATTAAATATGTTCAATGTGTATAAAAGGGAAAGTGACGAAAAGATATACCTACGCTACGTACGTAAGCAACGTCCGTTAAATGAAGTTTTCTAAAAACACCAGCAACAGATTGTTTCTAATATTAATTAATGGTTATTAAAATTGTGTGTAAAAACTTACATAAAAGGGTCATTGTCTTTCAGTATAGATCCATTGATACGCTCCTTGCCTATTCGCGGCCCTTGAACTGTCCCATACCTTTGGTAGCCTAGCAACTCGATACCTTCTGCAAAAAATACATTTTTATCTTAGAATAAAATATACAAATTTACATTATAAAGCTCCAGAATTTGTTTGCTTGAACCCTCTAATCTCAGGAATGGAGGTTTTGGAGAGAAAACATATTCTTTGTTACATTTATTAAGAAAGACTATGCTGGCTATGGCTGAAACAATGAAAAATGTCGTAAAAACGGGAGAGCTTGAGATCTTCCGTTGTGTGTTGCGTAACCACTCGGAGATATAAAAATTGATTATTAGTATAATCTATGTAACAATAAAATCACACCAGTATTAGAAGCAATATCCGCCCAGTGCAAGTCGTTAGGCTTGAACAGCTCGTGCACCCGCGGCGGCGAGTGGGCGGGCGGAGACAGGCGCACGCGCCGCGCCGGGGCGGACGGAGTGCGCGCTATGGGCGCGTGCGTGTGCGGCGGATACGTGTCTCTGGAAAATAGAGGATATTGTTAATTGTTTAACGTTGTATCCCGCACACAACAGAGTAGGCAGAGGGAAACTAGTTTTAAGGACACTCCGTCTCACACTTTCCGACATATTTTCGAGGAGTTGAGTATTATGTGGCGGAACTCAATGTCCCGGTATGTTATATATATAAGGATAACATTAAATCGCAAAATTTCCTGAGTAAGAATAGAACCCACAACCTGTGAAAAACAATATTCCTGGTAATATAGGTTTTCCAACAAAGTATTAACACTTACACAAAGTCTGGTGGCGTAGCACTGTCTGCCCACTCAGTGGGGGGGCTGCCGGAGCCGCCGCTCGGCAACGAGTCCAATGAATCAGGGGTCGCACTGCGCGACCGAGGCTCGCTGCCGCTCGAATTCTAGAAGAAAGATTGTTTTTTTTTAGTAAAGCATTTGTTATTGGTGATAATTTAATTTCTAGAAACTTTTATTAATTTTATGTATAATTTATTGGTATTCTTGAAATAAATTACAGAAAAAAAGAAAATGCATTTATCTGATACAATGCAAACCAAAGATAAATTATCTTTTAACTAACTTTCACTCGAAAACCTCTCTGAACTTCACATTTGACACTTACTCGTATTATCATCACTCGGCGCGTTACAAAACAATTTCTAAAAAACAAACAAAAAAGAATAAGATAGAACCAGAATCGTCTAAAGCACTTAAAACGTCACAGTGGCACAGAAACAAGTTCATTGTTGCTAACGACTCGTTTTTGTTAAAAGAAAGCGTCGTGAGAAAACACTGGTGTATTAATATGTATGTAATATATAGCTGGGACACAACGTAGAATGCAACGAAAGTGATCATTGAATTATAATATTATCGACAGATAGGTGCCGAAGGTCGTCGAGTTGTGGCCGCTATGAAATTAGGATTACTGAAATGTTGAGCATTGGTCCAACCCAAAAAATCCTAAAGTCAAATCTGCACTGCCATCTACTGTGTCATATCACTGTATTTAAGAACTCATAACAGGATTTTGGAAAAAATCTTTACTGGCCTCACTCAAATAATTGTATTGAATCCCTAATATAGGATCGAATCCACAAACGCTACGCCTCTACAGGTATTTAACGATAGTATTAAGTTCCCCAATCTTTTAGATTTTAACAGTAAAGCCTTTTTGTTTATCTGTGACTTTGATGTCTTTGTGACTTTGTGAAATATTTGAAAAAAAATAAAATAAAGACAACCTCTGCTAATAAGAAGGGAATTCTAAGTATTACGTTTATCATTGCCGTATACAATTGCGTAAGAAATGAAAGTTAATACATCTTTAACTGAGATAACTTTGTTTAGTTACTGCTTAGTGCGCATTCACTTATCTAACCTTTCCTTTACCGTCCGTTGGTGGCTTTTGCTCATATTTTCTGGCTGTATACACATTATTTGTTTTTTTTTTGTATTTTAAGTAAATAATGTTTATTTTTCTCGCCGTATCCCTCGTCTAGGGAAAGGGAACCTGGGAATGTAGTGATGTTCCCCATTTTCCACCAAATTCTAAAAGACTGAAGTTATTTTTTTAAATAATAATAATTTATGAGGTCATCTTCTCGCAGCGGCACCTCTGTGGCTATCTGACTCTAAAGGGGGTGGTAGATTCCTTTTAATTGTTCATATTTTCATTTGCTTTCTCTACTTAAGTAAAATAAATAATTTAATTATTTATATATATAATATAAAAAAGATCAAATTAAAGATAAACCCACGTCCAAAGTCACTATGCATTCCTTAGCTGTTCCCACAACACAAGCACATACACAAACTTCTTAGAAGCGTGTCGTTCACCGCCAGAGCATTTTAATATCCATGGTTGTGGAATGAAGTTCCTACTCTAGACTCCAGTGTCTACAAGGTATGTCGTAATACATTTTTTTTTACAAAATTTACAGTTTTAGAATCGTTCAGTTTACAGTGTACAGTTTTAGTATCTTATTCTTAGTTTATTTTTTTTAAATTTCATATGTCATGTATAAATATACTTAATATTATATTATTAAGTAGTAAGTAATATTATATAATTATTATTTATATTATTAATAATTTAAACCTTGGCTAGTTAGTTAAAAGTCTTAATAAATGAACATTTTCAATACAAATATAATTTTATTGATAACGACTGTAAATGGACACGTTATTAAATATGATTTACTATATAAAAACGGTGTGCAATTGTGCAAATTATAAAATATAGACAAAAAGAGTTTTAAACTAGAAAAAAATATATTTAAAAAAGTCACGAATTTGAACAGAAAGTGGAGAACAGTGTCTTGACACTGGCTTCTATTCTATCATGCTATATGCGGGGTACAGCAATGATAATAAACTTATAGGTATATAGATACAATTGAATGTACAGTACTTTATATTCTACAAATAGGTGGACAGAAGCGTTGATGGCATCACCAGTAATGTATGTCTTAACCAGATATGGGCAGATTTATGCTTGACAAGTAACTAACAAGAAATACGCGAGTAAGCTTTAAACAATGCCGAATTGTTTTTATTTTATTAAATAACTAATCACACTCCGTTCCGCACTTTTTTCTTCGCTATATTCATTGGTACTAATATTTTGATTATTAATATTTTGACCTAGGCAGCAACTGGAACTGGCTGGCTTTGAACACATGCCCGAACATTGCGTTACATTTAACTTCATATAATATTTGGGTATATTGAATTAATGTACATACTATAAAACAAAAAAAATCTAGTTGCACCAGCAGTTCCTGAGATAAGAGCATTTTTCCAAACGAATGGTTCAGCTTTATAATATTAGTATAGAAGTTTAAATGTCATATGCTACCAAAACATTAGTATTACAATTGGTAAAGGGAAGTCGTCTATTAAACGGAATATCGAGGTCGGTTCATCAACATGCGTCCCTCGACCCGAGAGCGACACACGTGTTAACTGTTAAGTTTATAAATAAATACAGATATCAAAATAATATTGCTATTGTAATTTTTTGTTTTTATTTATTATAAGTAAGTAGTAAGTAAGAAATCACCTCACTTCCTGTCTGATAAAAAACTTTACATGTGTTGAGGAGCGGCGAATTGTATCTATTTTCTCTAATTTCCTGAATAACCTCAAGGTGGCGAGTGAATATATTCGGTTGGTAGAATTGGTAGGCAATATTTAAATATAAATTAATTACCACCTAATTAGAAATACAATAATTAATAAAGTGTATGCTAAAATTATAAATATATGAATATGTGTATTCATAATTATTTTAATAGTGTATATATATAAATAAATATTCAATCTTATTATCTACAATATATGAAATATTCAAAAAAGAAATCTAAAATTAAAATAATTAAACATTGTATCTATTTTACATCTATTTTAGTCGGGGGTTGAACCCACCACCTGTCACTTAGTAGTGAGAGTCAACAATTATAAGGGAAACTCGCATTTAACATACTAATAGATGACAGTATTAAACAATTATTTTCAAAAAGAAAAACGCTTTCGTAACTGATAATGATCGTGCCCTTATCGGTTATCTCGATCATTGATAAGTTATCGGCGCGTCACGTATTTTGTATCTGCGGTTTATTTACAAGTGAGGTTGTAAACCTATAGTCATCATTTGTCGTTTTCATGTTATGTTTAAAGACAATTTCCCGCATATATGGGATGCGGGATTAGCGTCAAGAAATTTATCATGTTAAATTGCGTGGTGAACCCGCACGGCAGCATGTGGCGAGCTGGTGGGAAGTGGCGACCCCACAGACTTGAGTCCTCTGGAGGGGAATTGTAATCTATCCCCCGCCTCTGGCTTGCCATTACTGGCCGGCAGAGTGGAGCGCAAGAGCTATATGCTCAAATTATATTATTATTATTTTTAGTACAATCGAGTTACAATTAAATGCATACAATTCGGCCTTTTTCATTTATCTTTAAATTGATTCAAGAGCGTAATAATTAGTTCACACTTATAAATATTATTAACCACATAATGGCTGTGTGTGCAGCAGGCCTTATATCCTTGACGTTAGACGAGTATGATTTCTATATCATTAGTATATGATACATATATATACAAGCAGATTTACCTGACTGCCGTCGTCGTGCCTGACTAGATTTGTTAATTTAATAATAAAAAAGAGTCCAGTCATGCTATATAGGATAGGCCCAGAAGGCAAATTCATATTAGATATAGTCAAATATTAAAATTTTAGATTGAATCTTCACACAGAATTTATTTTTTCTGCCGAGTTCAGGAGTACGACACCCACTTACAATACAATAGATGTATATAATAAATAATAATTATTATTATAACATAAGTAAGTTAATCATAATAAAACAATATACCAATATATCGAGATAAGACCGCATCAACGCCAGCCCTTTGCAATTCACCATCTTCTCGCACACTTTATGCCTCATCGTTTCACACAGCATTTTCGAAAATCACATCAAAATAAGTTCAGCAAAATGAAAAAAAAAACAGCAGAAAACACACCGATCGCACCCAACCACCCAACACTGTGTAAGCCAATTTTGAAATTCGCCGGACGCACCGCAATTTGCGTTAGCGTATCCGTTTACGTTACTTTAATCCATTATTACACGTTTTCATGATTACAAATGTGTGCGTGGAATAAATTAATAATTATTTTATATAATACACTATTATAAATTAATAAATATTAACTAAATTTGTCTCGTGCAAGACGGTTGTACTGTATTGAAGTCATTTTCAAACTAAATATTGGGTTTGTACGTAACGAGTCACTAATGACAGATCCCTTAATGTTAGTGCCACTCCACTTTAAAAGAATCTTAATTATCGCATTAGATATTGTTAAATATGTAGAATTTCAAATATTTTTCATGGAATTTTTTTATTAATAGAAATTAAACTTTAGTTTTAATAGTGTTTGTATAAACAAAAGAAATAGTTGATTTTACAGATCATCTCTAAATAGCTTATTCGCTCTAAAGATAGATGTTTTTTTTTTTTCAGGTGAAGCTGTATCCCGCATTTAGCAGGATAGGAAGAGGGTACTTGGTGTTAAGACACTCCGTTCCCAGCTTTCCGTTCGAAATTGAATAAATATGTATTAATTCGCAGAAGAGATTTGTTCCATAACAATCGGATTTACTGCCAAATGCTACGCTTAATCCAATTACATCGTACAGTAAAGTATTAATGTGACGGTAGCAGTATTTAGTACGAGAATTATCAACGTTACGTACCTTCATCACCTTTTTTACTGTATGGACTTATAAGAACATAAAAATATTTATAAAATAATAAACATGTTTTTATAACACTAGATTGATGGCTTATAGAATTAAAATTTCAAATGTCTATCTATTGATAGAATCAAGTAATAGCTTTAACGGTATAATATGATTTTAAAACAAAAAAATCTTCAATCATTGTTATTTATTGCCGACAAGATTCATAACTGTGATACAAATAAGTCTTATTTTATTAACTCTTTTAAAATCATATTCTTTTTAGTAGAGATTAATGTCTCTCTGTTAATTTAATGACAGTACTGTCTACTGCAATAATTTAAAAAACGAACTTCATAGAGTATTACTTTTTTTTTTATTTTACACAACAAAGTCTGACCTACGTCTAATTATAGAATACACACTTAAGTATTCTATTTTTTCAGCTTCAGGATTTGGGAACCTAGTGTTAAGATCCTAGGTTTCCATTAAGACGCTTTTTTTACGCACTTTCCACTAAATTCTGGAACGACAGGGAATAGAAATATTAAACATTTCCTCGGATGGGAATCGAACTTACAACCTGTCGCTCTTACAGCCGCACGCTTATGCCTCTGTACCACGACTGGCCTTAATTTCATTGTATTCTAAATGTTCCCATTATATAAATAATATTTTTACAAAGTTATTATAACTACAGTTAGGTGCCGAATAACTATCAAGATCTACTCCATATTGGTTTACATATAATAAGTGCATATTAGAATGGCGAGTCATCGTCCATTACTCGCTCTGCTTTGAGATCCATTAACCTACTATGCTCGTATTGTCTCAATATATCATTAAAATATATCGAATAATATCGAATTATAATGAAAGTTATATTATAACTAAAATAAAAATATCTATATTAATGTTACCTCCCGTACTTAGAATGTGTCATGTGTCATACACAATTTTTAAATAGTTACATAGTTACTCACTAGCGATCCGCTCGCGGCTTCGTCCGCCAGAACTCCACTATTATTTATTTACTAATCCAAATTACTTTCGTATTCTAATATAATTATATAATATGATATATGTACATTGAAAACTAAAGTTTCAACAAATTTAATAAAGAAATTGTTGCAATTTTGTCGAAGTTTAACTGTTTTAGTCATACACGGTGACATCATTCCGAAGGTATTTGAAAACAATCTCATAGGAATAAAAAGTCAACGTAGTTTTTTTTAGCATTAACAAGATTATACATTTATATTTTTTAGATGTAACCGCACATAGAGTTACTCTACATACTACAAATAAATCGTAATTATCA
This sequence comes from Heliconius aoede, assembly GCA_037355905.1. Lineage (NCBI taxonomy): Eukaryota > Metazoa > Arthropoda > Insecta > Lepidoptera > Nymphalidae > Heliconius > Heliconius aoede. The sequence goes on from JBAIZZ010000434.1 coordinate 19,685, forward strand.
TAAATTTTACTGTACCTACTCGATTAAAACTTCCTGGCACTACCAAATATCTAACATCCAAATTCAAATATCATTAATATTTATGTATTTTTAGGCTTCACGCTGTATCCCGAAAATAGCGAAGGTAATGGTGAAATGAAAATACAAAATATACTATTTCATTAAGTGAAAATCGAACCCACAACTTCACTACTGGCCTCTTTGTTGTATTCATTTAATAATAATGTTATTAAATGCTAAACAAATTAAGCTTAGATTTATTCAATTTTCGTGTATTACGCGGCACGCCGTATTAAATACGATCGCAGCATTGAATTCGACACGACATTGGTAGATATAGCTTAATGGCCAAGGAGCTTACTCATTCAAATACAATATACAAAATTGTATCTAAACCTGAGACCGTCGTCGACAGCGTCCAAATTCTCATGGGTTCCATTTCCACATGGTGGAATTATTCGTCATTACATCATCCCTCTGGTAGAGAGAGACCACACAATATCTCGAAACTTGGGCAGAAAGTGAGGAATAGAGTAATTTCATTCAGTGACCCTGTTTACTATTTAAAAAAAACCTACGGAAAATTTCGTAAGCTATATATATATATAACCTTATTTAAACATACAATTATCACGTTCTATTAAGTGTTTAAAGTGCAAAATACGTGTTAATAATTAGAAACACATTTTAATTACAAGGTAAATAACAAATGTATATGTCAGTAATCACTCGTCTGACTGTCTGCCTCTTCGTTGACTGTGGATTCTTATCCTGGTTGAGGGAAGTAAATATTTATATGTATATTGAAAGGAAATTATGAATACCTACTGGTCTGGACAGAAATATGCAGTGTCAATTTTCCCTCATGTCATGAAAGTTGATAAAAGATCACTAACAGTTAAAGCTAAGAAACCTTATAATAAATTCGAACACTATGTCCTGAAGTGTTTCTCTGGATAATTGCGTAGAGAACGGAGAGTCTCAGCACTATTAACTATTCTGCTAAATATGCATGAAGCTGAAAAAACAACGCGTTTTATAGGCTACGTGTATTGCTTGCGTGATTGTAACTAATATAACATTTAAATCAACGCTAAGAAATTGTAAACAGGCCTAGTAATTAATACGAGTAGATAAAAAAGGAAATCGAGTGCAAGAACATATATTATTAGTGAGTGCATAAAATATTTTTATTTGCTTTATTAATATTGTTTTATTAAAATATACATATATTAATATATTCCACAAATATATATATATATATATATATATTTAATGAACTGAAAGTGCTATTCGACACTAAGAAAAGGATTCGACGGTTTTCAAGAGGCGCGGGTTCAAATCCCGCAATTTTTGAGTTGAACTTAACATCGTTCCACTCACATCGAACTCACAACTTTGACGTTTACAGGCACAAGCTGCGCCGCTGCGCCACGACGACCTTTACAGATAAATTATAAAATAAAATTATGACATCTTGACAGCCAAACAAGTTCTACAGCTGAGACTTAACGGTACCTAAACTAGTAAAATGAAAATCTTTTATTCGATTAAGAAATAAAGCTTATCTAAATTATCATAACAACATTTAACGTACCTATAGACAATATAAATAAATTGATAAAAAAAAACAATTTTCAATCATTATTAAATATTAAGTTATTTTTAAACGACTTCTTTGAAATAAAGGAGGAGGTTCTATATTCGTTAACAAAATATTTTTTAAGTTTGTCCGTCGAATAATTAGGATTTTAACGATTCAAATTTTTAAATTTTGCTTGCTTATATTTTAAATCGATTTCATAAAACTGATAGGAAACTAATAAAATTGTTTGCGAAATGTGAATAGAAAAAATAACAGAAAAAAAACTATATTTAATGGCTTCCGAAATTACCATACAAATTTTACCTGCTCGTTAACGATGATGCATGGTGGCAATCATAGACTACCGTATATGAAATATCAAGGCAAATAATATATTATCTACATTTTTTTAGCTTCACGCTGTAAGCATATAGTATATTAAGCAGTGGTTAACCTGCAGTGTTAAGACACTCTTGAGACAACTTTTGAGACATTGTGTGTTAAGTGGCGGAAGCAATACCACGTTTTGTTTTATACGCTCAAACACTCCACGCCCCACTTTTCAAGGCATTGCGTCTTGAGAGGCGGAACTCAACGCCACGCTCTTTGCCTTGGTACCAGAGAGAAGAAATAAAAATATTAATACACAATAAATTATTCTCGCGAGTGGAAATCGAACCCACAATCACACGTTCGTGCCCCTGCCGTTCGTGCGTCACGATGGCCTCAATGGTATTTTTATATTAATTAATCCATTTATTGACAAAGGCTCTTTTTAACCACGGAGGCGAAGCCGACGGTAAAAGTTAGTTAGACATATACAAAATAACCAGAAAAGATTCCCAGGAGCTTAGAATTCTAATTAGCGACTTTAAATTAAGCAATGTCATTATATTTCTAACATTAATTCTTTTTCTTGAAACCGTTAGTGAGTATTTTTTTTTTGTAAATAGACAGTTTCAACATTAAACTCTACTGCAAATTATTTTTTACTCAAATAGATGAATCTACTTAATAGATAAATCTACGGTCAGCTCGGATTTCACTTCTGCCGAGAAGAGTCAACTCTTCAAAAGTATTATGAGGCCATTAAACGGCATTACAGACAGGTTACTAATACGAGAGCCAATTCGAAATACCTTATAGATTTATATCATGCAACGATGAATGGTGAGAATAATATTTTGTAATAGGCAAGCGTGTAAGTGCCTCCATTTATTATATAATTCGTTGAGCTTATTACCTTGTCTTTTAAAGCTTATTAAAAAAAATTAAAGAAACTTTATTGCCTAATTAAACCCGTACCTAAACATTATAACAGTTTGTCAAGTTTCACAAAATAAATTATATTATGTAAGACGTTTCTCGATGTGTTGCCACATTATGTTAGACTCGTTTTTTTTTTTGCGTAAAAGGTAAAAAGAAATCTGTCATTTTGGTTATTTTCTACGAAGTTGAACTCCAGTTCACACGTGGTGTCGTAAAGATGTTAGTCTATAATAGAATCTTTTTGACTTGTATAAGTGAGAAGGTAATTGACGATTCTGAAAGTTATGAAGCTGTGACCTATTGCGTCTTGCGAGGGACAACAGGGCGGACAGTTAGAAGAATCGTCAACCGAAATACTTAAGTAAAACATACTACCTACTGGGGGTAATAAATTATTTAATTTTCATCATATAGCTCTGGTGACAAGATAAAGCGAGGCGATGAGTTCCGCTACTCGACACGAAATGTCTTAAAAAAAAATCGGCGAAACGTAGGGAACAATGTCTTAACATTACATTCCCTTTCTCTACCCTGTTGTATGCGGGATACAACTAAAAAAAACGAAAAGGAAAAAAAAGGGACTCACTTCTAGATCCCTGAAGACGTCCCTTATATCTGGTTTCTTAGCACGTGATGCGGCTCGTTTCCTTCTTACAGTTCTGTTCAGTCGTCTTACACGACGTCTCACTGCAGCTGCTTGCTCTCTAGGGAGAGGTCGCACAGCCTCTCCCAGCTGAGCCTCGGTTACTTCCAGCCCGGCTTGAAAAGGTGCAGCTAAGGAACCCAGCCCAGCTGCCTGTAGCCATTCCGCTTCTAATTCGCCTTCTGTCAATAGAAATGTAAAATTGTATTTTTTGTATGAAAACAAACTAAACTAATAACTTATCAAAAAAGGAAAGAAAATTTTCTGGGAACAGAAATGAAAATTTTTCAATGTTACATCTTAAAGTCCACGTAACTAAAGTTACGAGCGGCTAGTTTTTTATAAATATGAAAGAAAATATTTCAAATTCGGGACCAGATACATTATTAGTCTCACAACTGACAAATATTAAAAACTAGATAATTTCTATTACAAAGTATTTATTACCGAATAAAAATAACTTGAACAACCATAGCAAGGACAGATAGTAATATAATTTGTAATTAAAATCTACATACCATACCTTCTCACGTTTCAATATGTAAAATTACACGATTATAGTTTTTTTATAGAAGAAAAAACATCGATATCATATAATAAAAAAAAAGCTTGCAGATTCATTATGATAACAAAAAGCTATATAATACAAAACATATTTTTTTCCAACATGTCCATTACGTGCGCCTTCGCTTTATCTTCTGAGCTTTTTTTTCTCCGCAAGTACAAGTCGTGTATCGTCGGAACTTTGTTCGCGATAATAAGTTTTTTGCCCTCGTCATTTAAAATACATAAGTAATTTTCTAATCAGGATGTTCATATTATTTTTCTGTAGCTTCACGCTGTATAGGGCAGAGGAAACCTGGGAACCTAGTATTCAGACACTTCGTTCACATTAAGACCCCCATTAAGGCCCCGTCACGTTGCCTTATGCCACGCTTTGTCTGATTTGAACGAAAAAATGAGTATATTAAATATTTCATTCACTCGAGCCTATTGTACATTGTTGCAGGTTCGATACCCATTCGGAGAAAGGAATTAATATGATTTCCTCAATTTGATAACTGGACAAAGCGCGGTGTTAAGTTCTTCTACGAAAATTGAAGGAACACAGCGTGAATTATATAATTTTTAAAAAAAATAAATAATTACATCGGTATCGATAGAGCTAGCTAGCTATATGTATATTATTCGCCTAAACGAATTTCCAAACTATACAAAAATCTAAATAGCTTCTTTCATTCTCCGATATGTAAAATGCATTGTAAGTTATAAACGCGTCAAATTGAATAATAATCTATAAAATGCCTGACGTCGTATAAAAACTGACGGCTAATATAATATATATATATAACTCAGTATCGAAGTAAGGTTAAGGAACTTTGGATATCGTTCGTTCATTGTTTGACGTTTGGTTTCTTGAAAGTTTCGGTTTGCAAATTCCAAAACAAAAAAACAAAATCGACAAATTGCGAAGTATGTATTTACTTATTAGCTGTCTGTGTTTCTGTTTAAATTGTTAATGTATGCGTCGTTAGAAATTTTATTTACTGTTACAATAACTACTATATGTGTCACTTTGATGTAAGTATCTAATCTCTTATACCTAGAAATAGAGAATAATCCCCGCACCGCCCAACTTTAGAGACATTGCTTGTGGACTGACATGAAAATAAATCATTCCCCGAGTGGTATTCGAATCCACAACCCGCGACACGAAGACCTCTGCCATATAAAAGCAAATTATAAAAAAATATATACAGTACCTACATTATATATAATAATTAGATAGAAGAATGAAAGACCTAAATATTATAAAAACGTTCGCAAAAAATCTTGTCACATATTCAAAGGCTGTTTACTGTTTCGTCCCACTTGAAATTTCTAATAAAAAATGAAGAGATGACAAAAGACAAAAGTGTAAAAACGTTTACTGAGGAGCAATGAATTAGAAAGGAAAAACACTTTCATTAGTATTCCACTTACCTATAATTGCAGAAATAACGGAACTCAAAGTAAATATCTTAAATATAATCTAACATCGCAACTAACGGTCTTGAACAAAGTGGGCCCTCCTTTTGTGACCACATTTCTGGTGCACCTACACTCGATTAATTGTCTCTTGGATCAACAATTCATATCTATATATATAAAAATGTAACTGATCGCTGTCTGTGCTGAACGTGGAAGATATATGAGAAAAATACTTATTGGAGGCATTTATCAATGGAATAGAAAACAAAAAAATAATAATATTTAAAAAGACAGATTAAAAATAAATACAGATTTTGTTTGACAGACCAATAAATTTATGTGTTTCAATAAAAGTAAAATGATAGATGTGTGCTTTTTAACACTATATAAATATATCAAAATGAAAAAATACTATAAGTTAAAGTATATTTCGGCGTTGAGTTCCGTAACTCAACGGGAACGGAGTATCTATGTATATGTTCAATATGTAGGGTTTTTATTTAAGTATAGTTACAATAATTAAAAATACAATGAATAACGAATGTTATATCTTATTTTAACTAACATCACTAACTAACAGTAATAAGCAGGACATAAACCGAAATAGCGTTTGACTCAGTGTGACCGACTGCGCTCGCAGCCATCCTTTTTGGTTTTGTATGCACGTGCCGTTAAATAGAATAGAATACAGGGAATTCTTAGATCAGTTCTTAAGTTCTTCTCAGTTCTTAAAATTAGAATATGGAGTCTATGTAGTGAGAGATACTGTTGGCCATTATTATATCGCGCTGTGATCAACAACAATGGAATAACAGAAGCTTCTGTTAAATTTTATATAAGAAATTTCCACCAGTGGGAACGAACTAAGAATCGAACTATGAACTTTCAATACTGAGCCACGACGGCCTCAAATATTTCGTAAACAATATTTAACTCGTTAAGTTAACGATCGGACCGACCGCTCATAAAAATAACCTCTGAGTCAACGTTACTTTTTCTCTTTGTGCGCCTCAAGCTGTAATTTTCCTTCAAAGGAGCTGTCTTGGAGACGAACGGTCTTATTTACTCGGAACGTGTGATTTGTTGAGGGTGTGCGGTTTTAATTAAAAATACATTTATATGGTAGAAGCTGCTTGATAATTTATGTATAAATTAAAAATTATATGGTATGTAGAGGAATTTTATTTTTTATTATTTGTTTTTTTCTGATATTAAGAGATGATGAAGTCAATAAATAGAGGTTGGTGGTTTGATTTGAGGATTTGCGCCTCATGGGAAACCGTCCGAATATTGAACTACTAAAATAAACAAAGAAAATCAATATTTTGTAAATATATATATTAATATATTTTGTGTCTCATTTAAATTTATATATTAATATATATAAATTTAAATGAGACACAAAAACCAACGTAGTGGTCATTCACTTCTCAAGTTAACAGTGTTTAGTGGCGCCAACGCCGCGCTGTGTCTACCTCACACACTACGTCTAAGGATGTAAGTGAATATAATCAAAATTTGTACATTATATATATATTTCTATATACCATGAACGTTTATAAATGTGAGAGTCTATAAATAGCCGGGTTTTAGACAAACAAATAACATCCTGGCCGACTAAAATAAACCACTCTCACTCCCACATCGCCCTTATGCCACTGCTCGGATATTAAGGCGTGTGAAATCGAGAAACAGATACCACATGGAAAGGTTTATTTATCATTCTCTTCTCACAGAGTTTCACAAAAAATTTTGTGACTGTTCTCTCCGTTCTTTATGATCTGCCTATATATGTATTTAACATTTAGAGTAGACCGACTGAACAAGTTTTGAATTTAATTTGAATAATGATTTTTTAAATGATTTTCTAATAATGATTATAAAATTTATTTGAAACCATATTGTGTAGTTGTTATATATATTATGTTATTTTAATTCTGTATTTGTATTATTATATGACAAAAAAATGTAAACGCATTTAAACATAGCATGTGTATATATTTCAAAGATATTTACGTACAGACTTCTGCTTCGCCACATACAATATCTTTTCTAAGATGTAATGACATTCGCTATCTACTATGCAAGCATATTAAGTCAAAATAAAATATATATTTTTAATTTCACGCTGTGTCCCGCACATAGCAGAGGGAATCTAGCGTTAAGACATTACGTTCTTGAATTCTGTAGTTAAATTTAAATGAAACTCAACCACGCGATTTGCCTTTTTACCAAAACAAATAAAAGTAAAATATTATAATAAATATTTTATTTCCTCGGGTCAGCATAAAACCTGTCACAACCTCTCTCACATACGATCACGAGCTTCTGCATCTGAACCAAGACTGTCTCAAGACAAGACAAGTGTGAAAATAAAAACTATTAGTGCTTCATATATTACAGTTTATGATAAAAGCAAATGTAATTTTTATATCCACATCTCAAAAAGTCGGTAAAAATGTCAATTTACGCCGGCATTGACACAGATACTCTCATCTCCGCATTTTAAATCATTCAGTAATCTGAAGTTTATTTGAATTTTATAACAGCGCTTTAATTGAATAAAGTGTAAAACAAGAACAATAAAATTTAACTGTTTTATAATTATAATGCGATTGTTTATTTTTTGGCAGATCTGGGGTAGGTTAACAAAAAAAACACTTCAATTAGAACTATCAGTTACTACAATATATAGAATAGTATAGAATTATAAATAGTACAGATACAAACAAGTATGTGCAAACTAAAAGGCTGTCCGTTTGCATCAACTGCTGCAACTGAGCTGCGTTGAGTTTGTTTACAGTGCGAAGCGTATAACTTAGACAAAGAATATCGACTTTCATCTTTTTTATTCACGAATCTACCCAAGCGATTATTATAACTTATTCTAGTGGCGGAGTCTAACACCACATATCTTATGCACCCGACTCATTTTCTGTAATCGATGTACATCTGAACAATCGAGTTCATCAATAATATAGCATATAATATATATACTGTACAATTAAATCTGGCAAATCAATAAAATAAATGAAAGCAGAACAGAATTGTATTGTATTTTCAAAAATAAATGGAAACACATGAATAGAACAATACAAAAACAACGCCAGCCACTCACCGATAACGTATTTGGCGTGAAATCGACATAGTGCTCCCATAACACACATTGACACTCACATTCGTTTAATTCCGGTCACTTGCGATCTCCACCCCGAGTTTCTGTTGACTAATTAACTGAAATACGCCAAAACTCTTGAAACCTACTATATATAATACAACTGAATACTGAATCATATATGAATAATAATTATTATTTTTGTGCCAAACAAACATCATTTTCCACGCAAGTCTTTCATCGTTTACACAACAAGTGACAAATCGATATCGGGAAGAAACATAATATTTACTGTGAAAAATCGATTTTCTTCGAGTATACGGCGTCGAGGCGCGCGCGAGACTGCTCGGGCGAAGTTCTCGTTGAGTTTATTATGGTCTTATATTTATAGATACGGTCAAAATTTAGTTTTGTATCGATATTGAGCACTTTTCGATGCTCATTCATAAAATTTATATTTAGACTTTGTAATAACGCATCTACACGTGACTAGAAGTATTTCCGCTGGCAGATTCATCTATATAGCCAACGACTACCTACTGTTTAGATTTAGATTTTTTTATTTTTTGTTAGACGAAGTGTATATCTGTGGAAAGAGCTTAAGATAGAAAAAGATTGCCGCCATATGTCCTTGTGGTAATTACTTCAATTTCTGCTTGAATTAAGGGTAGTTAGGGTAGGAACCTTATTACGGTAGTCGGTAAATCGAAGCTTTTTCACCTTCACGTCTTAATCCGCATATAGCCGAGTGGGCAGAGGAAATTTAGTGTTAAGACATTCCGTGCCCCTCGCAGCGCTCAAATTTCGATACATTGCATATTGAGTGGCGGAACTCAACACCGCGCTTTGTCATGTTACCAGAGCGAGAAAATGAAATGGAAATATTAAATAAATCGTTTTCTCGAGGGGGAGTTGGACCCACCACCACCGGTCGCTTTTACAGTCGCACGCTTGTGCCTTTGCGCCGCGACTGTCTTTAATAATATCTGTTATTTATATAATAATTTTTAAAATAATAAACTAAAGATTAAATTAACACATAAATTTGAAAGCAAAGTAAAGAGAATCTTCTAGTATTCAAATACAAAGATGCATTTGTAATTATGTCAATGGACAAACATCGTCTAGACGGGATAATTTTATTTCTTACAGCTCATTAAACGGCGGACTACGTAGGTACCCCACTCGCAGCGGGACGTCATCGCTTACGCAAAACCACGTGTTATTTTTGTATTATACGAATGCGGATGTTATTTTAGGAAAACGCACTCATATTTATCTGTTAGATACAAAGTATCAATAGGTTTAATACCATATCTATACTAATATTGCAGTCGCAGAGTTCGTTTGGTTGGAAAAAAAAAAATTTTTTATGGGAGAGGACAAGGCAAACGAGCGTTCGGGTCACTTGATGGTAAGTGATCACCGTCGCCCACGATCCCATGCAACACCAGAGGAGCTACAGGTGCGTTGCCGGCCTTTAAGGTGGAGGATTTTGGGCGCCGGGGCCCGACGAAAGGCAGTGGCAAGAGCCACTATATAAGCGTCAGTAGTTATTATAAAAAAGTATAAAATTAACCCCATTTTCGAATGATACATAGTTTTTAATTTTCACCGAAACGGATACTAAGGAATATTTAACGAAACAAAACACCCGAATCATGACGACTTAATATTTATAGAAAAAGCTCACCATTAACTGCATGAAGCTCAGACGTCCAGTATTTTAATTTAAACACCATTTTCTATCACTATTTAAAAAAAATTAAATTCTGAAGTAAGGTAAAAATCCTTCTGAACACACGGACACCACAAATTGAAATGATCTAAACTTTTAAGAAAGTTTAACCCAAACATCTTAATTACATAAAAGCTAATGACAATTAGATAATTATTGTTGTAAACAAACAGAAATTGGATAGATAATAATAATTCTAAGAACATAATTACCTATAATTCCTTGTTTAAATGTAGTAGTCAAAACAACGTAGTCAAAGTGTAGTAGTCAAAATTAATGTACTGGTTAATTAATATATAAGTGCTGTGTCCGCGGCGGTTAAAAGATTATAGGCGGTAGTTTGAAACAATAGATATGTCAACTGACAGACAAATGCCACCTCCACGTGTGACCACAGACTATTGTAAATTATTAATTTGTTCAAATATTTTCTAAGAAACTTGTGGTCCTGTGATATCATGTCAAAAGTGTATTCCAAAATAGGAATAATAAATAAAATTAAATATTATCAATTTCATATTTGTGTCTCACTAAAGCTAAAATGTATGGTGATGAAGTGAAATTATCATAAATCCGTAATGCAATCTTGTCTCCATCTCTACAGCAACACGTCTGATTGATTGTTCTATCCATCATACGAGTGTTGTCGTGAGACTATTATTGGAACAAAGTCATACATTACTTGGTCTAAATTTAGAAAATCATCTATTTAAAATATCTTAGCTGTTCTGCGTAGGTTTTTAGAATGTCATCAAATCCTATACTATACCTACTATTGTTTTAAAGAGTTTGTTTGTTTGAACGCGCTAACCTCAGGAAGTACTGGCTTTTGTCATATGGTACATTTATGAAGCATGGCCATAAGCTGTTTTTCATCATTTTAATTGTTTCGTTCTAACCCACTGCACCTGTGGTCAGATTCACCCTGGGCACCATGAGTGCGCCAAATCACATACAACTCTCAGCTATTTCATTTGACCACAGGGATGAAGCCGAAACTAAAAGCTAGTTAGTATCTTATTAAACGTAATACTATTAAACTACTTTGTAAAGTAACATAAAATTGCAACAACGTAAAATTGCATGTAAAATGCAATTTTACGTATTCGCAGCGCAGTCGTGACGTGTGTCCGATGTTTACGAGTTCAAAGACCACTAAAGTTGGACATGCAGGGGTTTCATCTATTTCGGTAGACAAATTTAGCCAAAGAATTTAGCTACGCAATACAATGTTTTAAATAGACGAAAAGTATACCTAAGCCACAAACAATATTCATAGGCAAAAATTAAATAAATTATATATCACAAAGTCCAAATAGAAATTAATATATTAAATCCATTCCACTGTAATAAACACACTAAATGTTATAGATTGATAGTAATATATCAAATGAGTTGAACAATAGATACAGATATATATGAAAGGATGAACTAACGCGGCCAGTCGAAAGGAGGGCAGTGGGTTGCGCCTGAGGGGATTTAAAACGCAAAACGCATGGTGATGTATGGATTTCTGAGGTGAAACAGATTCACTTGGCTAAGTAAACGCTAAAATAATTTAGTTTAATATTTTTAAAGTGTAATTCGTTGTACTTTTAATAATACCGAAGTAACGGTATTCCAATATGGGCCGGCCATTGAGACTTAAGGAAAAATATATATCTATATATATTTAGTATATTTTCATATAGGTTATTATTATTTTTTAATTTCAAGACAAAAAAGCTGCTTAAATATAATATCCTTAGCTATTGCTAATAGAATATTAATTCTTAATATAAAAAATCGAAATATTCGATTTTAAATCTGTAATAAGATTAAAAATACTAATATATATATACATTATTATCTACCTACATACTATATAAATTATTCTTAGGAATATCATTAATTAATGTAAGCATTCTTATCACGTATTCTCGTCTCATTGTTATAGAAACCTAACGCTCCTCACATATTGTGATATCCCATACCTCGTCTGCTGTCGTTAGGCGAACAAATATCATATTTATATTTATAATTAATTTCCACGCGGGAACAAAATAAAAAAGTTATATTGGAAAAAAAATTAAGTGCATTTTTCTTGATCCATTTCAAACTTGAAAATTGAATATTTACAAGAATTTACTTAAGTTAGTTTTGTTTCTACTACTACTAGTATGTTTCTACAGATATCTAAGTAACCACTATATAATGTAACAAAGTGTCGTCAAACAATAACATACATATATCACAGTAAAAGTAAGATTAACGTTTAACTGGATTACGTTATAATAAGGCTTTTACGCGCACATTAGATAACACAGACAGTGTAGATATTGTGTGTTAATATGTGATAACACTATCACCTTATCAACTAATGAACTTACAGCCAACTGAGTGACAACGTCGAAATATTTATTTTGCTTTATCACTACACGGCAAATTTAACATTAAGTTATACTTAAATTGACGATCAGCGTGTTTTTATCTGATCAGATAAAAAAAATTGAAGAATCGTCATACTTTATCCCGTATAGCAGGATACGGAGAGATACCGTTCAGTTAAGACACTCCGTTTTATTCGCACTATCAAAAACATAAATATGCATATTGATAAAGTGCGAATGGTTATGATGTAATATAATGGAATTAATATTTGTATTTGCTACATCGAGGCCTTCGTGGCTTAGTCCTGAGGCAGCGTATACTCGTGAAAACACTCGTGGGGGCAAAAATATTTTACTTCTTATTCCCTATAAAATTAACATAGGTTCCATCCAACCCCACAAAAAGTTCTACAGTCTAAAGATATATCCCACGTGTTCATATAAATAGTGTATTTAAATAACTTTTAAGTACGTTATCTCTGTAAAATACGTTGATAACTCGAAAACACATGGGAAAGACGGTGATCAAGCCCGTAACGAGTAATGACCTGACTATCCAATGCGTTTCCTTGTCCATGGAATCACATATAGGAACGAATGGTTTATTTTGTAAGCACTATTTTATCATTTTTAAAGTGTAATTGGACAATTAGGAGAGGAAAATACTATTATTTTTTAGAGAATCTATAAAACTTTAACGTAGCGGGATTTTACCCTGGATCCTTGGATGCCGAAAGTGGTGGAAACTGGCGCTTTCATAATCCTAGCTAAGAATTGTAATATAAAAGAAAAAAAAAATAATCTTCACAAGGAAGCTCTGAAGATAAAATAAATAATAAAAATTCAATGAGTCCCGAATGTTACTAGTACGTAGTACGTATTTTCTTTTATATAAGAAGTACGAAAATAGATCATAATACAAAAAACGATAATAATCTTTCGCCGGAAAACTAAACTGGAACAAAGTATATTTAGAATGTTATCTTAACTCTTGGTGTGATGATGACACTCCACCTGAAACCGTTTCGATATCTATTTACATATATCAAATATTTCAAGGCCTGACTGATTACAGAATATAAATAGGTATAGAATTATAGATCATTTGTTATCTATATTTAATATATTTTCTTTACGTTTTCATTGTTCTATATTTAATATCTTTATCTTTTAAATCATTTGATGTCACTGTAAATACAATGATTTCTTACCAATAAAATAAATTAGAAAAATAAATAAAAAGTAAAAAAAAACACTTAAGAATGAGAAAATGCATTGGGGTTTTACTCATTCTTAAGTGTGACTTAGCAGAAAACGGCGTGAGACAAAATAAGATTTAAATATAAAATTGCAAACATTTCAAAGTTTTTTCTTATTCCGAATAATCAATTTCAAATTGATCTGTCACTCAAAAGTCGAGTCTAAGGCAATTATATCATGACTATGCAGGTTATTTTGAAGATTCAAAAACAGAACCCGGTGCCGAATTTCGCTGCATATCAGGTAGGTAAGTGACAGAACGGAGTGTCTTGATATAGATTCGTCAGGTTCCTTCTGCTTAACCTGATATGCAGGAAAACGGGGCAAATACTATACAATTTTTGATATCAGGAAAATTCCTAATGTGTTGTACACTTAACCTAACAATGTCACGACCAACCGCAAAACCCAGCACATATTAGTATAATTACTTAACAAGTATTCTAATAAAACGACGCCGACGTTAAGATAGTAGAATCTAATTTGATTTCATTATATCAGCATTTATCGACATCATATCTATTGCTTCTGATTGAATTATGTTACAATAGTTAAGTGTTTTTGTATTATTGATACTGACATTTGAAAGAAATTAAGAATGGTTAGATATTAGAACAAGTGAATGAAGTGGGAGACCTTAGTTGACTTTCGAAAACACAGTATCAAAGATATTGGAGGAAGGTCAGGTAAAAAACATGAGGATCCCCCGGAGGGCAAGGGGTTGATAACAGTAGACGAGGCGAAAGAGGTACGTAGAGACGTAGCGACGACGAGGTAGCGTTTGACGCTCTGTCCTCTTGACTACCCCGCTAGGGATACAGCGTGAAGTTATTATTGATTATTGTACTTTCAAAGGAGGAATTGACGCCGTCAACTCATCGCCTTTCCAATATAGAGATAGGATGTCTTTATTTAGCTTTTTAACTCAACATACATGATACGTTGATACGTTGAAAAAAGAGTGTCTTAACACTATGTCCTATTTCATAAAAAATAAAGTAAGGAAGGAAAAAAAGAAAATATATATGTTTTTCTGATTGGGAATGAACTAAAGACAGCCACGTATTCAACCAATATTTATTATAATAAGCAAGATAATTTCTCATATTGTCAAACACCATCATTTTCATGGCGCTATCTATAGGTATATCATAGAGACGCTTTTGCCGTGACCATTCCGATTATGTTTCATCCATTGTCGCTCAGTGTAAGGCTCCCACGTGAAAGTTGTATTACAGTTTATTCCTAAGAACCGTGGGACTGGGCTACTGTTTACAAAATATTGGTCTTCACATTTTCTAATTAATATTCAATGCCAAGAATCACAGGCTGTAACTGATATAATTTGATCAATATTTTTCACATGTTCTTTTTATCATAATATAAGTTAATATACGTACTTGGAACATGTATCACCTTTATATTCACTTTGCTAATTTATAAATGGAAACGTTCAACGTTTTGATGTAACAACACTATGCCTGTAATGAAAACTAACCAAAAAACAAAAAAAACAGAGAGCCTAATCACTTCCTCCATCATATATATAAAAACACTGTAGTTACCAAATATACATAAACAAGTACATACGTAAATGTTCAGATCCTGTCAGTCTTCCTTCCTCAATTAGATTTAACATGTCAATGGCGTGCACCAAGGTCTCGCGCCATGAACTTGAAAGTCATTTAAATATTACCTACATTGTACTTTTTTAGAATATTTGACGCATTTTTTATCTAGAATATTTAGCCTTATATAAACGTTTATAATATAATTTAATAGTTGTTGAGTAATACAGTTTACATACATACAGTTTAACTTATTTTTATCCTCTACTTTACTTACAAGTGATAGTTTTAGAATTATGGAAAATAATTCTTATTAATTCTAACGTATATGTCATTAACTAAGAAGTTAATTAACTAACTGTTAATTAATTGTTTCTGAAAAGGGTTTGGTTTGTATACGTTTTCTAATAATGTGTATTTCATTGCTCAGTGTGGAATAATAATTTAAAAATTATATATATATACACGTTTCATTTTACGTTACATGTTTACAAAATATCATCATGACCTTGGACGTCAGAAGAATAGACAAAATAACAATAATAAAAACAGACAGACATAATGAGGCATTATGTGCGAACAATCGACTCTCACCATCACCGTCAGTCGTGACTCCGAACGTTTTACAACACGATAACAAATCAATATGCAGAATGAACATTTAACATTTGAAATAATATCTTAATTATGTTCAACGGCAATCAATGTCAAGTTTTTTTAAGATTATTCTATGTCTCTGTGTTCTCCACTTTCCGTTCATATTCGAGACATTGCGTGTTGGGTGGCCCACTCAATATGCATTATCTCTGAATTGAGAGAAAGTGAAGAGTGGACTGAATCAATAGAAAATTATATATTTATGTTACATGCGTACAGATAGAAAAAAAAAGCCAAAGCCCGATTTTCACTTTACATCTATACAAAGGTTCTACAAAAACCAGCTCTATTTTTACTACTTTCGATATAACCTTGACCAAAAGTGAAGCTCGAAATCAAACAAAACGTGATGTAAAAGCGAAACAGCAGTAAAAAATGTAACATAAATTACCTTCCATTCAGTCGTAACAAAGAAAATGTAATACAAGTAATAGTGAACTAAAAATGTCAGAGCCTTGAACGCTACAAGTGTATGACAAAAACTATAAAACTGTATCGTGACTCAATAACTGAAATTGAGCTAATTATCATCAACAAGGTCTTAATAACAAGTGCTGCTCGAAATATGGGAGTTTGGACTCTATGGCCTTATTAGGTTGTACCACCTTCTTATTATGATAAATGCGTTGCGAGCTGCGTAAGGATCTATTCACATTAGAGTGCAGCCGAATAAAAGGGTAATAGACATACCACAATGTTTATAATAAACCTAATATATAATAACCTATAATAAAGGAAATTTATAAATATAATTTATTGAAATACCTTAATAAATTAAATTAATTTTAACCAGTTAAATTTCTGTTGTATTGAAAACAACATATTTATAGGTATACTAAAATATATTTAGGTTTGTTATTATTAGTGCCTATTGTTTTTGTGAGTATAGTTATCATAATTGGGTAGCTTTTAAAAATAAATCCAAGAACAAAAAATAGCTAACTGTAAAATAAATACCGCCTTGCTCTACAATTACAATATAAAAGTGGGTTGGCTCCCAGGACGTGAGGTATCAACAATCAAGAGCAATGACATCAGAGGACCCAATTACCAACTATTTACGAATGTAACATGTAGACAAATGAAAATTCAAGCGTGAGTCGTACTAATAGTCGTATCTTAGGTTCAGTACAAATTTCATGAGTTGAATTCCTGATTTGCAGATTTATTTCTACTGTAAGTTCCCACATCTTACCAAATTTATGAATTCTAGCTCAACGGGAAGTACCCTCCTACAGGATTTGATTACGCAGCGCAATTTCATACAATATGCTGCAAAAACAAAGCCTCAACGCTCTTTTAATTGCATTGACTAAGAAAGCTATTTCATCTGTGTTCCAAGGCACTGTAGATATGAAGGTGATGTTAATTTCAGCTTCAAACCTGCACGTGATCATGAATAAAATAATCTTGACAGACAAACAAAGACATATTGTAAGATTTCTGTTTATTTCGAGGCACGGAACCCAAAAAAAATACCATAAACGAAGCTAAAAATGGTTTGTAAAGAAAAATAATGACGCTCGTTTACTTTTTAATACAAAAATGGATTTCATGGTCTATCAGTGCTACGTATATGGGTGTAGCAACTGCACCATATACTTCTGCAAGACCTTCATAAATTTTAATAATCTTGTAACGAATCATTTTATACAGAATTCAAGAAAAGGTAGTAGAAAAACAATGTTGAAAAGGTCAAATTGCAAACTACTTTAGAAACTCGCTGGTTAAACTTTTTAAAGTTTTTTTTTCTTCTTTTCTTCCTCATATCTTCAATATCTTGATATCGATAAAAAAAAATATTTCGAACAAATGCTACTTTGTTAAATCTCGTCATTTATATGAATATAATCTATGGTTATAAAAATAGATTTTATTTTGGATAAAATACCGATAATTTTAATTATTTAATTTAATTAATTATTTTAAGTCGACCTTTATTTTTTTCAGTATACCTCCGTTACTGTCCGTCCTCTAATGCATAAGTTCAACAACATCTTATCTTAACACCGAAAAGGTTTTAAAGTAACTTGTTAAGCTCATTGAACTTTCTTTCCGTTCCTTTGGTTAGGACCTAATATAACTCTACAAGGAAATGCATATACTCTTAAGTATAACCAAAATCCAATGTGTATGTTTCATGTATTCACTAATAACTTTTGCCGACTCTACGCGAAAAATAAAAAAAAAATCCCTAATTAATTTTTATCTTCACGCTGTATCCCGCATAGTGCAGAATATGCAAAGGGAACACGGGAACCTAGTGTTAAAACACTTCCGTTTCCCAGTTTCCGCCGAATTATTGAGGCATTGCGTGTTGCCTCTACACTAGATCGGGGAAATGAAAACATCACATACTTCATTCCCCCCAAGTGAAAATCGCACCCACAGTCATCGCGTTTATAGGCGTATGCTTGTGCACCAGTACGAGATGATAGAAACCCACATTTACGCTGAAACCAAAGCCGAAGCTGTAAAACTTGTAGTAAGTATATATATATATATATAATAAATAAAGTTCGCGAGTCAAATGGGTATCTGTCAACTGTAATCTCCGCTGCGCTGGTTTAGTTTAATGGCCGTTTTGATAACATGCTTTTAAGCTCACCGTGTCATTAAAATGTCGATGACTTGATAACTCTTGTGACGTCGGTCCTGTTAAAACATATTACGAATCGTATCTAAAAATTATATAACAGTATAATATAGTTGTCAAGTTATAAAGCAATTGTAGGTAATATATTTTTGTATCTTTTAATTTAAAAATAGGCAGAGGAACCTATTGTTGAGACATTATGTACCCAACGCACAACCTAGTTTTCGAGACATTGCGTATACAGTGGCGAAATTCAACACCGCATTTTGTCATGTTACCAGAGCGATATGTAGTTCACTCCCCTGAGTGGGAATCGCACTAGCAACCTCCTGGTCTACCGCCAGACAGTGTGCCGCTACGCTATGACGGCTTTAATTTAATTGAATTTCCCATCACGTCTATTATGACGACGATAATTTCTAAAAAATATTTTTTAATGATTTTTAAGAAACGTAACCCAACGCTGCGATTTGTTTTACCCGACTGGAAAAGTAATAATAAGTTGAATATAGGCAGGCATACAATCGAACCCACATTAATCGAGCTTACAGTTAAACACTAAGCACACAGGCACCCAAATGGAGATATTAAATGTGGTCAAGATGAAGGTCGCGAGTAGATGAAGGGCCCTGGCCCACAAAATACCACCGTTACATTCCACCTCGCAAAAACTGTCTAACCAGGTACGAATCCCGTTGTGGCCAAGATATGGATGTATTAAAGTATTAAGGTTTATGGTATGTTTTTTTAATATAGCAACATTTCCGGTTATTATATGTAATATATTAATATGTAGATATTTCTATTACTTAAAAATTATCGATTGATTTTTAGGACATTCCATCAGTAAGCAATAACTCAAAAGGCAAAAACCGGGTGCTAGATTCCTTCTGCCCGCAACCTTGCTTACACTGGGACCACATGTAACGCTAAAGAACAGCAATACACTTTGTATTTTATAAAGTGTCAACATACTACAATTATATATTAAGTGAAGAACGGAGTGTCTTAGCACTAGGTTATGCCCACTCTGCTGTGTGTTAATCATAAACTGAAATACAATTTTTCCCTGTTAAAAAATTAAAATCAGCATCACATAAAATCAGCTTCGGTGGATTGTTCATTAAAAAAAATAATTCTTCCCATTAATTACTGTTAAGATAAAACACCGCGTTGAGTTACGCTACCCAACGTTTAATTTCTCTAATTTGGGTGGAAAAGACGGAGTATCTTGTCACTCTACATATAAACTTAAAATATGAAATTTTAAATATACCGTATATTAATTAACTTTATACTAGTATTTTTGAGTGGTCTTTTTTTATTTTCCACTCCAATCCAAGCTGTGAAACATATAATTTTAATAATATAACGTATATTGAAGTAATTCGTTACGACTATTAGACAAAAGAACAAATATACAATCTCTCTTTCACTCGTCAGAGCGATTTTAATATTTTTATTAGACTTTCTATTCAATACTCTGCGCCGAGCTTACTACGTACCATGTACCTATTGCAATAACAATTGAATTAAACATGAGTTTTTAAGTTCTATGATTTTTTTATTAACAATTAGTTATCTTAACTTAAATACATTAAAATAGTAGACAGTATACAGAGAGTAGTAACAGATAATATATAGTTACATTATATGCACATAAAGAATTATTATTAAATCTTTAGTTACTAATAATTGATAAAAATCTATAGAAAAAACATAAATAATAAAAACTATTATTAATTAATATAAAAAACAATAAGTTTCTATCAAGTACTCGTATCACACGCAATTGGTGCCGAGCGCTGACCGTCAAACGTATTGCCTCACAGGTTGCGTAAGAGCGGCCGTTATTGATGAATGAACTGAACATTGCGAGCTCGACACTTAGTTTGTACTTTAATAATTATAAGTTCGTTAACTGTAGTTTCTGAGGTCGTCGTGGCAAATACTTATAGGTATATAAAATAAAACATATTGCCTTTTATAACACTAATAAAAACCTGGTCAATCGTGGCGCAGGAGCACGAGCGTGCTCTGAGCGGCTGTAAACGCTGATAGGCTGTGGTTTCTATTCCCACTCGAAAAAATAAATGAAAAGTCTTAATGGGAACGGATTGTCATAACGCTAGGTTCCGAGGTTCCCTCTGTCTACCCGATTAAGTGTGGCATCTGTATGCCGTGTTATGCTATAAAAGTATAAATAAAGATAATATTCCCAGCACATGACATGAAACAAATTCACTCAAGCGATATCAATTGAGTATAATTATAAGTACCTTGCAACCGCCTCTTAACGTATATTATATGCAAATTTAATATGGTGCAAAAAAGAGTAGGTCGTAATTATATGGACTGTCTGTATGTATGTAACTGCTGATTGCGAATTCGAACCTGGACTTACCTATCTAACTGTACAAGGCCTATTTGTTATACTATGGTACACAAAATTGTAATAGAAAATGGACTCGTGCTATTCTTTTAGCTTCAGAAGTACGGTAAAAGACTTGTAGAAAACATTATAAATAATAGGAAATAATTTAAAAAAAGTAATTTTGAAATAGAAAATATTTAAATAAAGAAATAAATAACATTAAAAATATATTGATGAAAGCAAGTCGACAAAATGAAATTTTGTACAAAAAAAACCGTATATTTAAAATTGAAAGGTGTAATTCTTTTACGATGAGACGTTAACCGGTTCCTCGGTCCTTGACGAGCGCCGATAAAGAATGAAAGTCGAAGCAACCGGCTGAAGTAAATTGGTGCGTTTACAACAAGTCATCATCAGTTCACCGTGGGCATTTTATCATTAAATACTAGTGCGCTATTGTAATATGTCTTAAATCACTCTGTCTATTAGTGAAAACCGCATCAAAATCGGTTGTGTCATTTGAAAGGTCTTCACGGACATTGTTAAAAGGCGATCTTATATTAAACTAAATGCTATCTTTCTATATCGTAGTTTTATCGAAATTTTCTCGAAAAACTCGACGGAAAGTGAGGAACGCAGTGTCTTAACACTAATTTCCCGCTGGCCACCCTGCTGTGTGCGGGATACAGCGTGAAGCTGATTTAATTTATACAACAACATGTGTCCTAAATTTAATAAAAATTGCAACTTGATTTTATATATGAATATATAAAATCTGTAAAACCACGGTATACATATGTTCACATTCCGTATCAAAATATTTGAATTTTCGCCGGATTTGACCTTAAAACTGCAAAATATCGAATTATTTCAATTTAATCGAAAAAGAAGTGGTTGATTTTAAAACGTTTCAAAATGCGTATCGTTTTATTTTGTGTTCTTGTATTATAGACTGACTGTTACCTAAGCTAGTATTCTGCCTATAACTATTTCAGTAGAAAATGTATTGTAATTATATGGTCATTTAACTCTCTCTGATAGAAAAACTTAACTAGAAGAGGTTCTACAAAAACCATAAAAAAATTTACTCGGAACTAATCTTCAACGGGCTTGGTTCAATAATCTCGTATGTCATTAAAACTATTTTTTAAAGGTAACGTATTTTTAATATGCTATAATAAAAACAAATAATAAAAATCGACTACAGTGAAAGTAAGTTTCGTTCAGCACAAATATTTAAAAAATGGAAAATATTACGAGTATTCAGATGTCACTTGAGTAGTCCACTATAGTTTTATATTTTAATGCAGATTTTTAATATATATTATTATATAAAATTTATTAATATTTTTCTTATATTCATATTATACTTAAATTCATATATTTTTAAACATGTAATAAAAAAAATTGTTAAAATCTTCTACGTCATTCGTTTATGTCTTAAAAAAAAATTAAGGAAAGTATACCCATAATATATAAAGATACGATTGGTATCAAAAATGTTCACATTTTATCCTACTATAGTAGGGTAAAAAAAGAGGACTTAGTGTCAAGACATTGTGCTCTTTCTCCCGATTTAGAAATAACGCGTTGTAATATTATTACGCGTTGAGGGGAAAAACTCAACGTCGCGCTTTGTCTTACCTAAACTGCAAATTTGCAGTTTGCAGTTTCAAAGAAATTTTTGCAAGCATTTGCAATCGCAAAAATGTTATTGAAACAATCCACGAGAGTACATCGACTTCACTGTCATTGTGTTTGCAGACACCCTTTCTCATTGTGGCCAAATATCGGACTACACTAACTAAAGGGTGGTTTTGGGTTTGACTGGAGAATTAATTATATATCCCCCCTTTCAATATTAAAATAGGCGAAATGTGAAAAACGACACGACGCGCGCTATTTAATTACCAGAGTGACGAAACGGAAATAAGATTAATTCCCTCAATTGAAAGTCGAACCCACAACCGTCACGTTTACATTCAGACAGCGTACCGCTCCGCCACCGCAGCCTCTGCAAATTATAGCAGAGGCCGCGGTATGCAGTTAATAACAAAAACACATAACTCCCTCTTAGAAATGTAATATTCCGTTACGAGTCAGTTAATAGGTTAGTATTATTTTATCGTCAAAACTAAGCACAAAAACACATTTATAAGCTCGAATCAAGATGAACATACATATATCGGCGACACCGGTCCCGTTACCATCTCGATATAACGGAACGGCAAGTGGACGTGCGGCGGCGCAACGCTTGAGTAAACGATGCACTATGATATACATACAGACTTTTTGCATATATATAATATATGCGAATGATTGATATATATTTATACGATATATTGATATGATATAATGATATATATGTACAAGCACCAGCGTTGCCTAACATATCTATTTTGGCGGGGCCGGACGTACCGATTTTTAGCCCAAAATTTAAATGGTCCGGGACAATCCCACTTTTCACGGACTATTCCCTATACTGTTAGTTATATTTTTATTACTTTAAATTTTTAATTTCGCATTGACATTTTCATAGAAACACATAATAAGTATATTTGTCAGTTATGTATATAACTACTCTGAAGATATACAGCCTACACAAACTAAAATAACTAATAAAAGTGGTTCTTCAATTAAAAAAAAAATGTTATCTTAACATAATAAACAACAAGTTCTCTCCTGTTTAAAACAATAGCTATCTCTATATTACCACATACAAAGCCATCACTTCCTTACAATTCAACCTACTGACATTTGTACGGCGAGTACAAATGGGCGGGCTATCAAAGGAAATGCTACGTGACGTTGAGAAACGATCGGTTTTCTCAACAAACCTGTTACGCCCAGGGCTACCCGTGATCGACCACACACAGTTCATCTATATTATAATAATTATTATAATAATTTAACTTAAGTAAGTTAAGATTTCATAATTTACTTATTTAAATAGTTACTTTTTTGCTTTGTAATATTGTAAAAAAAATCATTAAAAGATTCAATCTATCTTTGGCTTTGAGTAGGGTGGGCAGAGAACACTTTCAAGTTAAAACTCTCCGTCAGACCTTTATGTGATTTAAAAATAAGAACATTTTTGTGAGTTACGTAGAGATACTCAAAACTGCTAATAGTTTGTAGATTAAAAAGATAATACTAAATAATTTTAAATCAATTTTAGTAATCTAAAATAATTAGAATATATACCTTATATAACTTTACTCCGCTGTCGATATTAAACCAAGGTGAAATTCAAAAAAGCAAGGTCGTCGGATTTGAAAAAAATACAAATATATTTATTTATATTCTTTAGCAAAAACAACAGAATATGCAGATTATATGATAAATCAGTTGCTATTGTTTTACGTATAAGTATGTTTTGTTAACTATTCCAAAAATTTTAAATCATTTTTTTTTGTAGCATCAGGCTATTTTCCGCAGTCCAAAGTAGAATAAGAATAAAGTTTGAAACACTATTCCCCACGCTTCGACCTATTTTAGTGTTAAGCGCAGAATTAAACGCCGAGCTTACTAATGCGAAGAAATAAATATAATTAATTCTCCCGAGTGGGAATCGAATACGACGTCGCGTATACAGTTAGACGCTGCGCTTGCGCAACGACGAGTTCTATCATTGATATAAATTAATCTTTAAGAAATATATTTATAAATAAACAACGTCCAGCCCTATGGCGAGCTGTACCAAACGTTGTCACAGAAAGTGCGATCGGATCAACGCAATCGATATTGATTCATGCGTTTCTATCTTACACGTTTAATGGTAATTTATTATAAGGAATTGAGACGTTTTAAATGAATTTAGATAGATAGTTACTTATTTATTTACTTATGTATTTATTTATTACTATGGAGGCACAGTAGGCCACCATCTGACTGAAATAGCGGGACGACGCTGTTAACTTCCTGCACTTAAGCAGCTGCTGCAGTGTCAAAACTCGCCATTCGGTGATGGAGAGTCTTGACACTAAATTTTCTTTCTCTTACACGCTATAAAGAACTTAAGGGTAAAGCGTTAAGCTAATATATATGTCTGTACGTAACGACATCAGTACCATTCAACTATGTCATATTTTTACGGAATTTCAGCTATTTTATAAACAACACTCTATTCAATCACGAATACGACAAACAACAGCAAACTAGGCTTGCCCTAATAAGACAACGTCGCGACGCATAAGAATCTTGTCAATTGTGAACATAAACAAACATACAGAAATGCTCAGTTCACATTGTTGCTATAAACTATAAACTAGCTGATTCGGAATTCGTAGAACGTAAACGATTCTAAGGCTTCGCGTTTCCTGTATGACGACATTTTTACTATTATAAGTAGATAATTATAGATTAAATTATGTGATTGATATAAAAAAAATATATATTTATTTACATAATGGCTTATTAGTAACGTTTGAAGAAGATGGTCCTATTAAGGTCCTGGTAAAATGGTGGATTTTCTTTGTAATATAAATATCATTAACAAAAACCTCTCGATATAATGAGAAAAGTCAACCTAAAAACAGTTCATACAACATTACATATATATCGTAAATGTACATTTTAATATATTGACTTTAGAGGTAAAGTACCGAGTTCGGTCTTAGAATGCGGCGTGCAGAGCAAGCATGACGAAATGCACCCACAACTGACGCTAAGTCCTCGTGACGAAATTATACGTGATAACCCAAACAATTGTGGTTTATGAAAAAAAAAAACTTCGTTATTGATTTACTGTGAATTTGCGTAAGAAATTATTTTTCTTTTCTTTCTTTTTTTTAGCTTCTGGCTATGAACCCCGTTCAAATGCCTAGAAATCTAACGTCGAGAAGACATTTTGTCCCCATTAAGACACTTCCGTTCCCCAGTTTCCGCCGAATTCATGAGGCATTACGTGTTGAGTGTCGTAACTCAACGCCGCGTTTTGCCTCGCCAGTCGCGTGTAAGTAGTAATTAGTAGTCTCTTTTCTATTATAAAACAATTACAGTAAAAATACTTGAAGAATATCAAAATCACTTAAGAACATTTTATAACTATAAGTTTGTCATTTTTTATATTACTGAAGTACTGAAAATTTTATGCAGGTCGTAAAATTGCTCTACCGATTATGATAAACCTTTGTTACGATAACTTTATATGTTTTATGCGTTTTAGAATGATAACACAATCAATATATGCATATCGAAATCAAACAAGTGTATCGATAGCCTCATTTAAACAGACAAGTGTTTACAATTAGATAAAATAAAAAAATTGGGGATATAAAAAGAAATTACCTAATTCTACTAATATTATATAAATGATAGATTCCAATAAGTTTAGTTTTTTTATTTTTATCGAGTGACTGACAGAGAAATTTGACATAGGAAAAAAGGTTGGGGGAACTCTAAATGAGGATTTCCTGAAATTCTACTAGAACGGAAAAATGTTAACGTTTTTTTGAGTCAAAATCGAATCTTATAAAATCGTAAGTTAATATTTCATATCTATATATTATATAAATATGTATTATTTAATTTTATTACAATTCCATTATTAAAAGCCGATTTTTATACTTTTAAAAAAATTATTTTACTTACTGTATTGTACATTACTTTGGTTATTTAGTTTTATGCCACGTACTTAGTGTTATCGCGACCTAGAACTTTACAAGTAATTAGGTTATTCTTCATTTTCACGCAAACAGTGAGAAGATAAGATCTGTTCTCAGCTCATTAGGCGACCAAATCCGGCGCCAAAATTTATTAATTAAACTATTATTACATTACCCCAAATCAGATTTGAATACACAACTCTTGTACACCACAAACAGCAGGGAAGCCAAAGAGAAGTCAAGACAAGAAGTGCCTTCGACACTTTGTTCTCCGCTTTACCAATTTGGAACACTACGTGGTGGATGGCGCAAATTAACGCTTCAATTTTTGTTTGTTTCAAGAAATTTAATATTACCTTCATAATGATTATCTTCATCGTCATTATTGTGTACAGTGCTGATCTGGCGGCATAAGTCTTCATATTCGGCCCAATATGCAGCCAGGGCTGCGGGATCTGGCGCCCGAGGCAGAGGTAGAGACATGTGGACTTCTGGTGATTCCTAGGAAGACAAAATAAAACATTACATATATATTAAAGAGAGCAGAGAGAAATTATTGGCAAGACCCTTGGTTCAGGTCAAAGAGCTTAAATGATTTAAATTAAATATTGTTTCTGTATACCGTCACGCTGTATTCCACATACTGGGTGCGATTCTCGACAACGCGCTTTGTCTTGTTATCAGAGCGGGAATATGACAGTTGCGTCGCGTTGACGGTCACTTTCTGTGCTACTGCGCGACGACTACTTCTTATTACTTGAAATATATATTATATATATATTATATTAATTAACTAAATTCAAGGCAATACTTATTGAATGTTGCAACTTACAAAAACATAAACACATAAGTACATATTACAATTTCTAAGAAACGCAGTACTTTCAAATAGAATGACCTTAATAAAATAATTAAAATAAAAAAAAAACACAAATTAATAAGATTTGAAATCGGTTAAGATAATATAATAGTGAATATAAGGCAAGTATAGTGATTGCTATCAATGTACAGTACTAGGGGTACGTCCACAATTATATGTATTCGATACAGATATACATGTATTAGGATATATAATATATTAAAATATATATATCAAAAAAAAATCAAATATATTATAATTTATTAGTTATATAACATCCGACAGTTGAATTTGGTTTTTGATGGGTATAAAAACCCATTGAATTATGTAATACCAAGGTAAGATCAATGGGTGCGTTAGATTTTGTATAGCGATGTTGGTCTTTTTCCACATTTTAAGAGATGACCATTGACACGCAAATTTTTAAATTCCAAATAGTATACGAAATAATGTTTTAACTGACTTTAAAAAATAAGAGGTTGTCAATTTGTCCTGTATGTTTGTGATGTTGTTGGTATTGGATAATATTTGAGTATGACGATTTATTTATTATTAGCTAGTTATTTCTTCCTAGTTTAAATGCGTTTTCATGTGTGTATGTTAGTCCACAAATTTCTCGGAAACAATCATATTCTTTCATATTTATCATAAACGTGGTATATCTATAGGTGTATCAACTTGGAGAACAGTACAAATTTTATCAAAATTGGCCTAGTCTTTGATGAAAATGTATTTGAATTTAGTTTAGTAATTAAAACCCATTTTAATAAAAAATATTTATAATATTAATTATGAACACTCAAAAATGATTATTACTTCATACATAATAAAGTGATATTTCACTTGTCAATCGAGGTCGTCCCACTGCGCAGGCTCTCAGTGTGCCCCGGCCCTAATAGATAAACACACAATGAGACCAAAACGTGATTGTGAAACATTACGCTGCCAACTAAGAGACAATGCCATCTGACGAAACACAGTTCGTTTAATATTATTATATTATACTTATATTCAATTATTCTGTATCAAGCACATGTAGCAAGTAGGCAGACGGTTAGTGTTAAGACACTCCACGACACTTCACGATCTACCTGATTTACGGGCAGAATTGCATGTCGAGTAGCGATTTTCCCCCCAGTGGAAACTGAACTCGCAGTCACAGTTCACAAGCAGACGCTTTACGGTCCCCTTATATGGGTACCTATAGTTCCTCCTAAAACACTATGTCAGCATATATCATAAATAGACCATTTACCACGCGGCTAAGTCAAGGTTTAAAAAAAAAAATCACATTGCCTCACATCCTTTTGACAGGTAACAGCATCATTACTGTCTTAAATGATTAAATGTATAACCTGAGGCCACCACTGATTTCTCAATAATACCTGTACTATCAACGACCTTCAAAGTCAAAATGAAATGTGGCTCGAGAGTAGAAGAGATAATCCAGTCGGACGCACCTCTGTGTACCACGAGTAAGTATGTACAGAGCTATCAGCATATAATATCGTCGTACAAATAACGTTCACAAGGCCATTGATTAAAGCCGACTGTCTACTTAATGTGTTAATAATATATGAAATTAATAAGGTTTTTTATAAATTATAGTTCTGGTAGGCTAGACGGCGGAAATTTAGTATAAAGACACTTCGTTACCATTAATCCGACTTTTCTAGAAGTCGGATTGTGTTTTGAATGGCTTAGCTCAACGCCACGCTTTGCATCGATGCCAGTGCGAGGAAATCGAAAGAAATAATTCATTTCCTGAAACTGGAATCGAATCCACAACCTGTCGCTTTTATAATTGCGCGTTTGTTCCTCTTCGCAAATAAATAAAAAATAGATATTTATATATATATATTTTCCTTTAAAATTTTCTATTGCTTAATCATATAACGAAAACCCATAACAGCTTTACAATACTTTTGGAGTGGACACTCAACCTTATATTATAATCAGTATAATTTCAATGTTAATTTGGTAATTTAACAACGCAACGAATTCTTGCACTCAAAGGAGTGGTTCAATTTACAATTCGACGTCGAAAACGACATTGAAATGTTTAAATAACCTATAAATTACGTTTTATGTTTGAAAAAGCTTTTGCCTGACAAATGCGTTCTATAAAAAAATATATATTATTTAAATATTTCGGGGCCACGCATGGCTGAGGTGTGAAGTCTACCTGAATAATCTACATATACAAGTATCATAAAGCTCAAGAGTTTGTTTGATTAAAGGCGAAAAGCTCTGAAACTTCTGGTTCGAATTTATCGAGGAAGGCTGTAGATAACATAGCATTAATAGTACCTGCGGCACTGAATTACTTCCCTTTGAACACCCCACTTCCACTTGAGGCATATACGTATAAAAACGTATATATGCATGAATCGAAAACTTACTATATTATTTTAGTTAATAAGTTATTTAAATAATATTAACATTATAATAAACATTTTTATTTAACTTTATTTCTTCGACATTTCTACCATTATAAATCATATTCTCATAAGCTACATATATGAATTATAATGTGTTGAATTCCTTCTATCAACACCTCATGTCTCCAAAAATTGGGTTCATATTTACAATATATATAAAAAAATAAATGTTTTTAGAATGTAAATACACATCCATATGAATGAATGAACAACAAAGAAAAAACAATATTAGCTCAGAATTCCATTAAAATTTACTATAATATCTTTTATTATAATAGACATAAGTATAAATTTGTAATGCATTTTTATTTTCATGAATCAACCATTGAGGCATTTATATAACTGTTGTACGACAATTTTAATTAATAAAATATTTATTCATAATATTTTGCATCTGTTAACTCTTACCTCTTAGAATAATAATTAATTTGGCCATGTTCTTAATAAAAATAATTTTATAACTCTGTCACAAATGAGGGGCTAAAGAAGGTACAGGGTAAGAAAATGTATAAAAACTTGAACGTAGCAGGATTTCAACCCGCACCATTTGTCTCAACCATAACATAGTCATACGTTTAAGCCATACGTAACTTAGTTGGTCACAGCGCTTGGACGGATTCCAAAGAGGCGCGGGTTCAAATCCCGCTACGTACAAATTTTAACACGTTTTCTTAATATGTATCTTTAATTTCCTAATTGGAATAACACTTTAAAAATGTAAAATCCTTATATACGAATATTTATAGACGTTTCACGATTTAGGACAAAATGTTGAGTTTCTCTACCAAGTATTCATTGCTTCTAAATAAAACCCCTGTTTTATATGCTTAACTTTAAAATAAAGTGAGTTAACATATATATTATTATAAAAAAAATATCCAAGTATTTTGTAATTTAAATACATTGCTCTTACAATTGTCGAAAGGAAATGCGTTATACGATGTGCATCTATTTAAGCTCATTGTTTCAAAACATAGAAACACGACATCCCCATCCTGTGTCATTTCCGTACAAAACGATATTACTTCATCAGCAATCTACAGCACACTCCATTAAATTGTGAGTCAAATGAGTCAAATTTGTAGACATACAATAAAATATAGACCTATTGTAGTAGGTTTTCGGAACTGCTTGGCATAATAACGCATTCGATTCCTGCTTCATGCTATTATTATTTGATTCTTAAATATATCATTTCCCCGAGTGATCGTTGAACCCACTACCATCATGTGCATGTTGATTTAACAATGTGCGCTCTCCAAACGAATTAAATATAAAACAGAATGTCACAGTTTCCAAGAAGGTTCCGGGTCACTATTGAAATTTATGTCTACAACTAGGCCCAAATATCCGCTTTAGTTTTCACTTGTATAAGCATCTTTATATGGCCTTTAAAGTGGTTTTATGTTAGAGAATATATCTTAATAAATATAACTTAATTATGCATGTATAAGACACATTAAGTTAAAACATTTTATGATTTTTTACGTAAACTGCAGATGACAGTGACAGGGTTCGAATCCTCTGTTTTTCGAGGCTATGCAAATATTTCAGTCAATTAAAATTGTACCTTCTGATTAAATGAAACATCGATTAATTTGAATATAAAAAGAAATAATATTTTATTAGATTCGCGAGTGAGTCCATTGGTGCAGAAATTTGATGGACATTGAATGCCATGACAGGGTGGTTTTAAGAGAATTACAAAAAAATATAGGTATTTTTTTCCCAATTATCTTAAAACTCACAATCGTAGGCATTACGCCACGCCAGCTTCAACACAAAATTTAAACAAATATTTTTTTTTAGTTCCCGCTTTGTCTGGCATATGACATGATAGAACCTAGTAGTGTTAGGGCAGTACATTCTACTCTTTTCACTTGCATCCTGTATGTGTATTTAGTGGCGGGATTCAAGACTTAAATTGTGTCGTACTTAAATAAACATTTATTCTATTAATTAAATTTCATAATTTGATTTATGTTTTGAGACAATTTGAAGCGGATGTGTACCTTGAAATCTTTATATTACGCGTCCGCGTGATATCACCGGGCGCCTGATTCACTATAAAGAATACAGAAGACTAAGTTCACTTCAAATTGGAAATACTGAATCATCTTAAAAGACAATAAATATGCAACAAAATCTTTCTCAACGCTTTATACAAATATTTTAGCTAAAGTAAACGGTTCATATTAGTTTTATTAAATTGTACCTTTGTTGGCTATAATTTTGGCTGTCGCTTTCATATACCTACATTATTCTGTTTTCTGAAGTCAATATATTTTTAATAAATTTAATTATCCCATTACGTTTACATCCATAATATTTAAAGCTTTTAATTCAAAAATAGAGAATATTTTTAAAGAGTAAATCTATAACTTTAGCCATATAAATAAAATTTAGATGAACACACATGAGCCACCCGTTTGATCAGTCAAATCATTTAAATCGGTATTGCGCAAGCGCTTATCATATTCGCTGTCTCAGCATATGCCAAATGTGAAAATCTCAATTATATATCTATTTTGTATAGAGACAAATGAATGATAATGTCGTTGAGGTAGAGATTATATTTATACTAATATAACGCTTTATTTGATATATATTAAATATATTTTCGATGCAGTCAGTTACGTCGGGCATTTTGAATAAGGATTGTTAATACAGCGAATTAGTGCTTTCAGGGGTTGACAGCGGAAATATCGAGTGTCGAACGAAGAGGTTCAATTACAAAATAATATCGTTCGTTCTAAATACAAAAATTCGTTCAAAAATCAAATTGTATTCTCTTCTACTACATGAATCTTATATTATAAATCTTATAGTATATTTTAGAATAGTATAAAAATTTACACAAAAAATGAATTTAGCAAGGCTACATAATAAGAACTAATTACTAACAATGGGAACTAATGTTAATTGCCTACTCATCTTCTAAGCTATACAAGAAACTGGGCAATCACATAATGTTCATATTTTGCAATACCATCTGAAAGCGAATGCAATTATATCTAATTGCGTACATATCTTACTTAATTGCGTGTTATATATTTAAAAAATCGCCTTTCACAGGAAGATAATTAAAATTGTTATAAAATTGAATGTGATTTACAGTTTAGGCTGGCTTGAAATATTGCATCTTCTCGTTACTTGTTTTTCAGAGCTATTTGTCCAAAATTACCAAAATTATCCATCACAAAGATGTTTCATCAATTCCAAAACCAATTCTAGAGATTAGCGCGTTCATCCAAAAAATATTTAACTTCATAATATTGCTATAGATAACGTGGAAAATATATTTTTTTCAACTAGCAACACTTTAAAAAACTTAAATATAGATAATTCTAATCACGATTTGCAATGAACATCGATATTTCTCTTACTTTCTCATCGATTAATCTATCTTATAATAATAAAATGTTATTATAATAAAACGATATTTTAACATCTCTATAATATTTTTAACATTTTCAAAGTGTTATTCCAGCTTAGGAAATAAAAACACTTTTATATAACGTACAAAAATTAGGTTTACGTTTTCTAAAAAAAATTATTTTCCTACAATAACTCCCACACATTGTTTCAAACTTCCTAAGTTCTGTGGAAGTGCAATTAATACAGATTGCAGGAAATAAGAGGCTCTATAAGAGCGCCGTTACACAGTTTACGCAATGAGCAAATTATGATTAGAATACATATGTATGAGTGATGTAACGCTAGAGAAGTTTACTTTCATTTTAAAATAAATATTTATTATTTTCTGCTGTAGTTTAAATTGAGCTATATCCCATTTATAGGTTTAGGTTATCACTTAACTAGTGTTACGTTATTTCTTTTTAAGTCTCCGCACCCAAAGGGTCAGATAGGACCCTATTACTAAGATTTCGTTGTTTGTCTGTCACCAGGTTGTATATAATGAGCTGTGATAGTTAGACATTTGAAATTAATACGGGTGCTACCATGCAACAAATTTTATTTTTAACTGACTGATATTTCATATTTAAATATGTGAAGCTAAAAGTCATAAATAGATGTTTTTTTTTTTATTTAAACAGATGTACATATGTTCAGTCTTAAGGAACAATTCAAGTTTAAGCAAAATAGATATAGGTAATTAGGTAACCACGAATATCTGGAAGTAATATGTACTATATATTTATAGATACCTAAATATTTGGTTTAGTACTTTTTTTAATCCACTTGCCGCCATTTTAATCATTATATGTCAGGTAGCGGAACTTTACAATATTGTATAAGGGCTCTTATCTTCTACATAAGTTATTAAATTACAAGAGCTATCGTATAGTACGTGCGTCTGCATCTAGTCTTCTACTCGTATTACCACATAGTGCATATACATAATGAGATTTCCTTTACATTTACATCATTTGTTATTATATATTATACCAGTCGGCGTTTTTAATTTTATTTGCGTGGATTTTAGAACGTGAAATGGAATATCTTGTCGTTTTCCTGTTCCTCTAGAAATTTCAGGAAATACTCTCTCAGTGCACCTATGTCCTAAGCCTGCCTACACTACATGCTAAATTTCAACTTTTTACAAGTACGAGTTACGAAAAAGTTTTATATATATATATAGACAATAGTTATTTAGGTTAAAAGTTCGTAAAACAATCAATGTTATTAGAATGAAGTACTAAACTTTAGATTTTGTAATAGCAGCAGAGTCTCGACGGAACTGTTAAATCACCAAGTAAAACCTCTTTAAACAAAGTCAAGCGTAAAATATGGCGGTTGTTGCAAAAGAAAATCGAAGCCTCCTAGAGTATTATGTACGGAGTTGTAAACAAAATGACTTACAATATCATAATCAATCGAACGGTCAGAATCAAAAGAACGGTTGTGCGGTGGTTGTGGATTCAAATCCAGGGATAAATTGTTTTATTAAGAATATCTCAGAAAACTATGTTATTAGATGTTGTTAATGTCTTATAAATTGCAGAAAGTAAAACATAAGTTTCAATATACTTTAAATATTTACTCAAATGGCATTTATTATGGTTTCATAATAGTCGCAATATAGATTCCTAACAAGTATTATTATTAATATTTATTTATGTTAACGGCGATAAAGTACCTAACCTAATGTATATTTTGAGCATTTCACTTCACTTTCTCCATATCCGATTCGGTTTTATTATACGAGTATAGGGGAATAGGCAGAGATATTCATACATTTTTTTTATTACCTACGGTAGTTGTAACTTCCAGTTTCTCAAAATTCATTCCGAAATTGTCATTATATAATATTTCATGAGAAAATTCAAAAATATCGTTGTTACAAATTTAATAAACCAAATTTCCTACAATAGTGTAAAATTTGACAAATAAAAATATGAACATTGTGAACAATGGAATATATAGAAATTCAAACAAACACAATTTTGGGAAGAATCAACTTTAGAAAATATATTATGGTATCGATATTAATCTACATTTGCTTATATAACAGTGAAAGTTGTTTTTATTATAATAATAAATATCATAACGACGACGCCTTTTACTTACACTTTGTATATAATATATATAAGAGTTTATATTGTAATTTAAAAATTATTTTTATGCGTATTAGTTATAAAATAGACAATATTTTACAATTTATCTATTAAATATCTAATGATTCTAAACAATAGTTTCTTTTTTTATTTTCATGTAAATCCTACTTATATATAATTATACGCGTAACCTATTAATCGAGATCTGTAAACTGTCAATAGACGGATTTAAGGCAACGCTAACAGCTCTTTCATAGTTTTCATATTGTTAAAATTAAAATGAAACCTCTGACTCTATACCTCCATTATCTGTTTCTTCCAAAATTTAATATCCTAGTATTCTCGTTAATAAAATCAGTCAACTCCACATGATTCTTAGGTTCCCTGTCTACTCTGTGAAAGGAATAAGCGTGAAGCTGGTGACAAAACGTGCACAAACGTATTTTCATTTCCCTTTAAATATAATAAAGTTACATTAAGTTAGAATAAGTTAAGAAAATTCTATTAAAAAAAGCCAAATATATACTGCGACACTCCGTGAGTGATCGAACTTCCGCACTTATTTATAGCTTATCGTGCGTTGACAATACTGTTTCCAATTCGTTTCTGTGGAAGTCACGAATGGTATAGCATTAGCAGTAATATAAATGTAGATGCAATGGATTTACCGTATAGATACACAGTTTAGATATAAATATTTCTTTTTTTTTTTAGCTTCACTTCGAATCCCCCACTCCCCACTTTCCGCCTTATTTTCGAAATATTGTTAGTTGAGGACATCGAACTCAGAACCGTCACGATTATAGACGTTATACATCTGCGCCATGATAGCCTCAATTTATACGTAGCCTTACCTGTAATTGTAGGGTAGGCAGAGAGAACCTTATGTTAATACACTCTAATTTTCTGCACTTCTCATAAGGGTGGTAAAAATATGTACATATTTTTTGGTGAAATTACTATAAGACGAGTCACCACCGTGCGCATATATGTATTATTTCAGCTTCACTGTCTATCCTGCACACAGCAGGGTAGGCAGAGGGAGCCTCGTGTTAAGATACTCCGTATATATGTAGATACCATTTATAGTAGAGGTGAAAGTATACACTTAAATATTTTTATTGAATATCATAATATTGGGCGTTTTATTTTTAAAGCTTGTAAATGAAAAGTTACATTATACATTTTTTACATTTAGATATTTGTATTAATAAAGTTAAATGGTAATAGAATGTGCAAATGAAGCATAAAATTGGAATTAAAACACTTTACATTGAGATATTCAATTTGTCAATTTTTAACTCGTAATAGAAGTGCAAAGTAGGAAAATAGACCTTACTCTTATATAATTAAATGCAAAAATCCTATATAATTCTCGGAAACAATATCGCGAAGTATAAGGCGTGAGCAAAAAGTCATAAACCAATATATTACATACAACTGCGTATAATTTATAAGTTACACAATTTTCAGAGTTAACACACGGTAGCAAAGTCCAAATTCATGTAGCACACTTTTATAATTAATATTTTATCCTGATAAAAAACGTGGTAATTCGTTATGTACAAGTGCTAAGTTCAAGGTAGCTTAGGTATAAGTGTTACGTATGTAGGTACACGTCAGCTCTGAAGAGAATATTATGTTTATTATTCATATTTATTATTCTGGTGGACTCTGCATCTCTTTCTCATTAAGACACAACGGCAAATATTCCCGCCTTTCCGCAAAATCTGGAGATATTGCGTGTTGTGTGGCGGAAATCAATAGATATATACCAATAACGTAAACACTTCTGCAAAAAGTCGACCGTTGGGCCCCGTCACGCCGAAGCGCGGACGTGCCTTGAGTTAGGACTGGCCTCGTCGTGAGACTGAGGTGTGAATGCTGCCTATGTATTGGGCGTTTGCGACTGTAATTGGGTCGTCGGGATCTGGAAGGACGCTGCGAGGACGTCGAAGAAACGGATGTGGAAGTCACACGCTTGTGCCCCTGCGCCACGCTCACTTTATACAATGTTTTGTCTATATTATAATATTTAAAACTCCTCCGTTACGAGTAGATTTATTTTTTTACATAGGTTATATATTTTAGTTTAATATTAGATACCCAATTATAGTAAATTGTTTTTCAATACCTCCATATAGATACAGAGTAAACGTTTATAAACACAATCTTAACGACTACTAATTGATCGTTTAAAATGTTTAGAAAATCAATAAAATCACTTCTCTCTACTAAAAATAATTAATTAATTTTCTTATTTCTTCGCTTCTCACGTGTTACTCGTAATTGGCCTTTTTAACTCGTTTGGGAGACTGCTTGTTTTTTTTATCATTATTGATCTTTTTTTTTAAATAATTAATATTTTCTTTTGTGTATTAAGTGGTCGGTTGTCGTAATTTTTTTTAGACAAGGTTTGTCTTGTATTTTTCCCGAAACAAGTTTCGGCTTTCTTTCATATAAGGCTTTATTTCTTTCATATAATCTAGTAAGGGTCACCTGACGAGGTGACGCGTACGGCGTCACCTCATCAGGTGACCCTTACTCGTACCATCGTACGAGTAAGTGACCAACGCCGCCCACGATTCCGTGTAACACCAGAGGAACTTCAGGTGAGTTGCCGGCCTTTAAACATAGCTGCTCTTAATTTTTTCTAAGAATATTCGAAAGCAGTTAGTATATATAATAGGTTTAATTATTTCCGATTAAACTATAACTTGTACGTGAAAAAGTAAAGGTGAAATTGTACAAAGAAGAAACAAAAAATACGACGAGGTCGTCGAGGGCACAAGCGTGTAACTGCAACGCATGCACCGGCAAAAAGGCAAAAAGCGCAGAGTTGAGTTCTGCCATTTAACATGCAAGGCCTCGAAAGTTCGGCGGAAAGTGGGTAAAGGAGTGACTTAACACTAGATTCCCTGTCTGACTTCCCCTGCTGTATTCGGTATAAAACGTATATATTATGAACTACACACTGTATACATTTAAAGAAAGATTTCTGAAAATATTCAAGTAATTTTAATCAGAAAATTTGATAACCACTAGCCGAGATTGCTCACAAGCTGCATGATTAATGTAGCGTTATACGGAGGCAGGAGACACGCACAACATACGGGCAAGTGGACCATTCGGAACAAAAGAAATCTAATTTTGTGATTTTACACTATTTTTCCGCTCTCATACCTTCTCATTTATACTCTTACACATTTCACTAGCAAGATATTTTTCTTAAAATCTCATAAAATATATAAATTTTATAAAATTCAGTGATTACTTAAAAATATTGTCAATATTAATTATTGTTTTTTCCTTCTACTAAACAACGAGACAAGTAAATATAAAACGATCGTATGATTGTATTGTATGGAGAGAACAAAAACCCAAAACCATAATGGCATGGACTCTACCTCAACTGTAAATACTTACCTAACGAATAAACAAAAGAAAAAAACAATTGTTTATGAATAAACAAAACGAATTCTCGTTTGTACGCTAATAATTGAAAATCTCGTTCCTTTATTTATATTTACAATTAGTGTTAAGGGTTGAATGTAAGCTATATAGAGAACCATTTATTTATAGAGTCTTCAAGTACGATAAATATTTTTATATACCTATAATAAACATTGTTTTACTTTTGATTTATAGAAAATATAGCAAATACTTTGTATCGTAAACAACAATTAAGTATAAATTTTATAGGCTGTGTAGAATGAAGCCTTAGAATGGTTGGCGGCGCTATACCATTAAAAATGAAATCGTTTGGTTTAGAACAAAAGGAATTTTAGCAATAAAAACCGAGCAAGATCCGATGATGCATGCCAAATTGCTTAACGCAACATGAGAAAAATTCACTCACTTTCATCTTGATTATTTTTTTTATTTTGCTTTTCTATATTAGTAATTTTGTTACTTTAAATTTATAAGTAAAATTCAAGTCATTACAAATAACTACAATGGTTAATTATGAAAAAATTGTAATCGATGTAAGATAGATATAATCAGAAAATTTATATTTTTCATTTTTCAACAAGAATGAAAAATAAAGAAAAATAAGTCAATATTTATTATTTATGTAAATTTAATGTGTAACTTCCTTTGAATTACGACGAATATGGGTGAAGATAACTCTTTAGTGTTGGAGAAAGGCTTTCACGCATCGCATTATTAAGTATTGTTTCGAGTTCCGTGATTTGATTTCTATACGGATGTTATACTCACAACATTAGTCATTATATATTCAAAATATATCAAGTATAAAAATAATATTTCTAAATATTTTAAAAAATCTGTAATTAAAGTTAGCAGTCGATGTACATTAACCTTAGTTAAATATTCCTTCTGAGTCAGACGTGACATCACTACATATAGTACCTAAGATTTTTTTTATCCATACATATATCTTCACGCTGTATCCCGCTTATAGCAGAGTAGGCAAACAGAACTTCGCGGAACCTAGTATTAAGACACTCCGTTCCCATAAAGGCACTTCCGTTTACCACTTTTTGCCGAAATTTCGAGGCATTACGTGTTAAGTGGCATAGCTCAATGCTGTGCTTTGCCTCCTCACCAGAGCGAAGAAAATGAAAGTATTAAATATTTCATTTCCTCGGGCGGGAATCGAATCCACAATCTGTAACGTTTACAGTGGCAAGCACAGATCAGATCATTCCTCAGATATGATATACACATGTACCAAAGATGTTCAATATAAAGTTTAGTTTTAAGTTAAACTCAGGTACCAAGTGAAGTAAAAAGAGTTTCCAATAAAGAATAAACTGATCATTTAAGGGTTATTGTTTACATTAGACTTTAAGATTCTAATTTGCACAATCTTATCGTGTCTCGATAACTTAACGTTGAACCAAGACGAGCAACGTTAACACGATCAAAACCAAAAACAACACTTAAAATACTTACAAACTTAATCATTCCAGAGTCCAAAGCGAACGCTCAGTCAAGTTCGAATTGCGTTCACAACACTCACTTAACTAAAGAAAACAAAATAAACCCCAAAGTATTTGAAAACACGATTTAGTATTTACTATATTATTTATATTACACACACGACTATCGCCGTTGAGGGTCGGCGCGGCACTGGCGTTGACGTTTCAAGTTTCGGCTTTCGTTCATAGTCGTCTACACTCTACAGTACGGCCGACGAGTCGTG
Source organism: Heliconius aoede (assembly GCA_037355905.1). Classification (NCBI taxonomy): domain Eukaryota; kingdom Metazoa; phylum Arthropoda; class Insecta; order Lepidoptera; family Nymphalidae; genus Heliconius; species Heliconius aoede. Next base: position 60,425 of record JBAIZZ010000434.1, read on the forward strand.
GCCGTGCTGAAGTTAGCTGTAGATGGCTGCACAGATTTAATTTTAAAATTTTTCTTACTCTTGATTATTTTTATCCCGAATGAGCAACACACTAAAGTTTAGAAAACCTATTTTGGCATGACCACGACTCGTCGACCGTACTCTATAGTCTATGGCATGAATGGAATAAGCTAGCGAGAATATTACATTAGACAGAGAAGCATGAAATCGATATCGTGTCTCTCTTTCATTCTTTTTGCCGTAGGCGCCCGTTGACGTCACTTTGACAACCTGTTGTTTTTTTTCATAACCAACCACAGGTGTTCGATCTATCGGTTTGCGTCCTAACTGTTGAGACATAATTGAAATTGAATATTATGTTATGTCTTATAATGTTTTATTGGTGTAATACGCTAAACATCTTTCTGATTACATATTTGAATTTTTCTTGTAGCTCGATGTCTATGTATGTCATTATAGATATACATATATATCTAGTAATAATTCTGTTTATACATTTATAAATTAGAGTCTAAATTACCTATAATATTATTTTCAAATTAACAGTTTTACATATTAAAATCATAACTAAAAAAACTAAAACGATGAACGCATTTTTATATATATTACATATAAGTGATTAAATTTAATTTCTTAGTAGGTATTTATTACATCTTATGTTTTTGAAACCAACAGCAGATGACATTCAGATAGCAGTAACAATGGGTAGGTGGACTATTTAAAAAACAAAAGCCATTTCAAAATGGCTCTGAAGAAACCAGCAGATGATTACAGAAAAACTAAAATGACAAGTGGTGCGGCACTTGTATAAATATAAGTGAGTCACTTGTAACTAATAAAATATAAATTAATTACGTTACTTTCATAATAGTAGGTCCATATTATTGACTCTAGATATATTATAATCGATTTCGAATTTAATATCTTTTGTTTTCTTTATATTTCGCTGATTTTAAGAGAGAGCAAAAACCGAAAAATTTCTACGTAGCGGGATTTAACCCCGCGTCTCTTGGAAACAGTCAAATCCCGCTACGTTAAAATTTTGACAATATGTTTTCTAAAAAATATTTTTCTTTTGTAAGCATGGTATTCATTTATTATAAAAAATGTAAAAAAACGGTCGTTGATGTTAGCTTTGAATATCAAAAATCTTATTAGGTATAGTGCGATTCGAACTTATTTGGAAAACCGATTCCACCAATACACGCGATTTCAGTAAGTCAGTTAAGTCAAGTAAGTAAGCGGTTAAGTTTCATTTATTTTGAATATGGAAGTCTCTTAATGGAAACAGACTTAACACTATATTCCCAGATACCCCCTGTTTACCCTGCTATGTGCGGAATAAAGTTCAATGCAAAAAAAAAGTTACATTTAATATTAAGTTGTATGTCAATCGAACTTAGAAAGCTTAACCCATTAGTTGTTTACCAGTGAGATTTATACGATACGTTAAATAGCAATCTCCCATCTCATCGACTAGAGGAAAAACTGACATAAGAGAATTTCTATAAAGAAAATTGCAATCTGAAAATAAGTTTCTGATAGGTACCTACTTCGATCTCGTTTTTCCTTTTCCATTATCATAGAAAGTCAGACGTGAAGCATCCGGTAGTCCGGTT